>QEPC01001922.1:233284-244341 GCA_003113815.1 Sphenodon punctatus | reverse complement strand
GATGGGTAGTCCCACATAGAACGCGCTACGGTAGTCCAGTCTGGAGGTGATGAAAGCATGGATGATGGTGGTCAGGTCCGAGTCTGAAACATATGGCCGAAGCAGTTGCACCAAATGCAATTGGTAAAAGACACTCCTCGCCACAGCCTCCACCTGGACATTCAGGCAGAGCTGCGAGTCGAGGAGCACCCCACACTCCGCACCTGGGAGACTAATGGAGGGCAAACCCCATCAATGACGGGAGCTGCCATCTCCATCGCCCTCTCCACCAACATCACCTCTGTCTTGTCAGGATTCAGCCTCAGTTGATTAGCTCTCATTAAGTCCCCCACAGCCGTCAGACACAGAGTAAGCTCTGAGACTGCTGGACCTGGATTTGTGAAAAAAGAGAGGTAGAGTTAGGTGTCATCAGCATATTGAGGGCACCGCACACCAAACCCCCTGATCACCTCGCCGAGTGGCTGCATATACACGTTGAACAGGAGAGGGGACAAAACAGAACCCTGTGGGACTCCACATGAGAGGTCCCGGTATGATGAAAAAAGTGACAACCACTTGCTGAGTTGTCCCGGTCAGGAATGAGCGGAACCATTCAAGAACAGTCCCACCCACCCCTGCACAATCCTGCAGGCGCATCACCAACATCTCATGGTCAACGGTATCAAACGCAGACGACAGATCTAATAGACTCAACAGGGTCGAACGACCCTGATCCCATTGACAATGTAGATCATCAACCAAAGTCACAAGCGCAGTCTCGGTGCCATACCCCGGCTGAAATCCCAACTAAGAGGGATCCAGAAAACCAATATGATCAAGATGTCCGTGGAGCTACCAGGCCACCACCTAAAAAGGGAAGGTTAGAGACAATAACTGGTGAGGGAGTCAACGTCAAGTGAAGGTTTCTTGAGCAGAGGCCGCACTACCACCTCCTTGAGACAGCCCGACACTCTGCCCTCCCGAAGGCAGTTGTGAAATAGCCACTGAGAAAGCCTCTGTGTCCCCTTGCCAGATGGACACGACATCCTGATGGAAATGGCAAGAGGACACCCCCGGCTGACCTTAGGGACCATGATGGAATAAGAGGACGCTTAATTCTTATGTGTTTTGATGCACTGAATGTCACACTATGATTTTAACTGAACAACAAAGTGCACAGCATTTTTGCTAAACATGTTGGGAGCTGTGCCTCACACGGCATTATAACCAAGTTTGTGCTATAATGATGGATGTTATAACAAAGTTGCACTGCATATTGAAATCTCCAAATGAAGTCACGCAGACCAAATGCAGTGCTTGGGAAGCACTGATCTAAAATGTATTTAAATGTTCGCAATAGATTTGTGATTTACACCTGCCTTTGTATCCCTGGCTACTCTATCTTTATTATTCTGAAAATTCTACACAATCCTGATGTTTGATTGTTAGAATGACTTCAGCCTGCTAAAGGGAAGAGAGACATTGGGCTCTATCAGCTTCCCTTAACCTAAAGGTTCTAAAATTGTGGGTTGGGACCCCAAACAGAAGATGATCCAGACTGCTATTTCACATTCTTTGCATATCTTGGTTGCTATCTGGGGTCACAGGATTATATGTCTCAGACTGAGCCTAATACTATGGCTGGTTTGTATAAACCTCTGGCAAGCAGAATATTAAAATAAGCGTTCCTGATTGGGCCTATAAAGATGGGAGCATTTTCCCACACAAGTACTCCAAATCTGCCTCAGGAGCTATGCTTAATGGGTGTAACAGCATGTAATAAATCTGACATTTCAAGATCAATGATCCCAACCACAAGAAGCTATTACACTAGTTTAAAGTGAGATTTATTGTATCTTTGCCACTGAAATTCTAGTGGAGGCTGTATGCTGACTGATTAATGTCTCTTTACAAGCTGCTTCAGGCACTGGCACGCTCATGCAGAGAGAAACAGGAAATCGTTTGGTTTATAAGCCTGCTAAATATTTTTCCTAGGGTATAAACTAGATGCCTAGTTCTCTCTTGGGGTAAGAGTTCTGATCCTTATGCCAACGTGTAGACTGCATTTTTGTACAGTACTCAAGGTGTGAAAGGCCAGAAATAGTAAGTACAAAGTATCATTATCTATACAAATGTACTATACCTTGCACTTAAATAGCAGCTCGTATTGGACAATCTTAAACATAATTTTAGCCTCCTAACATGTGAGCGAGGTAGGAAGTGGGAGAATCAACTTACAATCATCAACATTCAGGGCACATCAGACAATGATAGAAAGGGCGATTGGAATGAAGTAGGGTGTGGCACCCTTGCAGGAAGCAGATTTGACAGATCGTTTAGCCAGATGTGGGGCTAGGCATGTCAATTTATAACAGCACCTAGCCATAATGAAAATAGAGCCAGCATAGCCTAATGGACAAGGTGTTGGACTTGGACCTGGGAGACCACGGGTAAAAATCCCAGATGTGACCTCAGCCCACTGTGGCCTGCTTTGGCCCAGACCTCACCTGCACATCTGTGCAGGTGTTGACAGAAGTTGGCCTGGGATTGTCCCAGGCTGTGTAAGTGGCTAGCCAAGACTCTGGCCTCAGGAAACCCCCAAAATCACAACTCGGGCTAAGGCCTGCCCAACTGGGCCAAAGCAGGTCACATTGGGCTATCACATCTGTTCCCAAGTCTGTCATGGCTGCCCATCGTGGCGGGGTGGAGGGGCAGGGCTGGCCAGCTGCATATTCGGTACACTCCCCACCCTCTCAGAAACGTCACTATCTCTCCGTTCCCCATCTGTAAAATGGAAATAATGACCTACCACACTGGGTTGCTGTGATGGCGAAGTAAATAGAGATTTTAAAGCACTTTGAACACTGAAAATGCTATAAAAATGAGACAATAATTTCCTGTATCCTCAACTGGAATGGTCAGAGATCAAGTTATGCCTAGAAGCAAGAATTAGAACGTGACCTCCAAACTGGAAGTCCCCCTGTTTATTAATATCTTCTTGTAACACACCTTGGTCCTCCCCTGGTAGTTGCTCCATGTCTTCCTTTATTTAATTTAATTTATTTATTTATTTTTCAATTTAATACCCTGCCCCTTCTGCCATCAGGCAGCCTGGGGTGGCTGACAATATATATATTAAAAAGTAGCCCCTTTACTTCTTTAAAGAAAAGAAGTTTTAACTTAAAATATTTTGAAATGTTGCATAAATTGGCTTTATAAGTTCTTTAAAACTATTTACTCCCTTTTCCACACGGGAACCACCCCAGTCCACACAAAGCAATATGCAGTCAATGTGCAGTGCAGATAGTGACATGATTTATTGCAGCAGTCTGTTCTTGCTTCATATTTTTGAGGTCATCTCTACAACCATTAGAGCTAGGAATTCCCCCATCCCTTAAAATGACAGGATACAAAATGAAGAAAGCAGGAGGATGATTATATGTAGGGAAACCTACTCAAGATGCTCATGTTGAGATTCTCCAACTTTTGTGTGTGTATATATTATATATATTTCAGGGTCCGGGACCCATGTTCACTACATTTTCCCCATTTATTTATTTATTTTTATTTTTACCCTGTGTCCAAAATATAGGGCTAGCCAGCCAAACAGTCCCAGGCTAGCTCTTTGCCAACTCACTTCTAGGTTCAGGCTTCAGTCAAGCCGCCTTCATTGAGGACCTCTCTAGCAGCTGCTCCAGAGATAAGTTCTCCTCAACAGGCAAGAGCAGACTGATTTTTTAGTTAGGCTGGCCTCTCTTTTATACTGCTAGCCGGGCCCATCTACTTCCTCTTCCTGTGGGTGGTCATCTTAGGTTTTATCTCATGGCAGGTGCCATCTTGTGGCCTAGCCCTGCCACAGTCACCTTCTGCTGGATGCTTCAAGCTGGCTGAGTTCGGTCCTCAAATGAATGCAAATCACACAGGTACAGTTGCTCCTATGCTGATGTTTTCCTCCCTTGTTGTTTCCTCAGTCCAGCTGGACAAAATAAGTAGCACTCCATCTTCTTTTCTACACCAGCCCTACTGAATGAGCTTTTCCAATATGTGTTCAGTGTAGGGTGACCAGATATATAAATTTTAGAGGACACTTGTGAGAAATACAAGTTGCAGAGACTACCTCAAAGTCTCACATGTGCAATTAACATTATGGTAATGGTTAGTAACTATTTCATGACAAAAGCAAATGTTCAGTTAACTCACTAGTAACCACAAGGGATGTGCGAACACGGTTTGGAAGTTCGGGGTTCATCCCAAACTCGGGGTGTTCGGCCTGTTCGCGAACACTCCGAATCTGAACCGCCCCCTGTCTGAACCGGCCGAACAAAGTTTGGGTTCTGAACCCATTCGGGCAGAGGCAGGGGGCAGGGAGGAACACAGGGGGGGGGGGGGAACACAGGGGGGGAGGTGCTCACCGGTGCCCCTTCCACCTGCGCGGCCTGGAGAGGGGAGGGAAAACTGCCCCCCAGCCCAAACGGATTCAGCCCTCCCAAACCCGTTCGAGCTGAACAGGCCGAACCTGAACGGTTTCGGGTTCAGCCAAACCCCAAACGGGCCAAACACCGAACCTCCCGGTGTTCACACATCCCTAGTAACCACCTCTCAATAACTAAAATATCAAATATAATACAAAACAGTTGCTCTCTACATTAACAGTTTAAAGAGGAATATCATTTGAACCATTTTGTCTCCTTCTCTGGCACATGCCAATATACAGCCAACATGGCTCTCCCAATGAGCTCTTGCAGTGTTACCAATGCTATTTTTCAAGCATCAACCTTCTAATTATACTAGACATTTAGATCAGGGGTTGGGAACCTTTCCCCTCTCGGGACAGAGCTACTTTGAAAATTAATGCAAGCTCAAGGGACTAGACAGGAGCTGGGGGCAGGACACTTGAGATGATTCAGGATGGGAGAAGGAAGAGGAGGGCCCAGACACCATAGTTCTATGTTATGGAGCCACCCTACACTGTTCTCAAGTGCATGCCTTCATTTCTGCTCCTTTCACTTGAACATGCCCCTTCAGTGCTTGAGGGTAGGGTCTAGATCTATGGGACAGATCCAGGAATTGGAAAGGGGCCAAATAAAAATAAGATGTGGACCAAATTTGGAGGTTCCCTACCCCTGATTTAGATAACAGACAGTGAGAATAGGGAGCTATTAAGGATTTTAGAAGCCCTGAGCACAGTGTTGATTGGGGACCTTTACCATGAGAAATAAATACACTTTTTAATCATTTTTGTGTCCAAACTTTTATTGCAAGTCAAAACATCAGCCTTTTCCATATACATCCAATGTACTGGAGCAGTATACCAGTTTATTTTACTAAAACAGGTGTACTGTTACACCTCACAGGCCACTTCCTAGATTTATTAAGCAGCGAAGTTGTGAATTTTGTACAGTATTTGAATATTGGCAAGTTGTACATTCATGCTTTGGTCCTTTCTTCATTTTGTGCTCTGTGCAGGGGCATGTACCATGTATCACATATGTTCTGTTTCAGCATGACCTAATGGGTCTTGGGTGTCTTTTTCAGGTGGGAGCCTACATTCGTTGGACCCATGCCTTGGGTGGGAAGATTTGCTCTGACTATAACTGAAAAATTCTCATTGCTCTTTTTGTCCTAGATCTATCCCAAGTGGTGCCACATCATTTGATGTCCGCGGAACTCCCACCATTAAGGTTTCTGTTGTCTACAATCCTAAAGCTATAAAAAAGCCAGTTGGTACACCCAGGTGGCCCCTTCATGCTGGTGTGGAAGTTGTAGTTACCATGGACACCCCAAGCATTTCAGTCAATGATAGCAAGGTGAGTTTCTACCTGGGAAACGGTAGAGATGTTTTAGCAACCTGGAGGATGTGCCCATGTGCAACTGCAGACTGCCTTGTGCTAGGGTAGCACAGCTTGTAAAGAATAGATTTCTGTATAATTAACATCCCCCACAAAAATGAAAGAGAGATAGAGGTGCCCCGAGATGCCGTAGGCATGGGGGGCAGCATATAAATATAACAAAATAAATATATAATAAATAAAAGGGGTGTGTGTATGTGTGTGTAAGAGAGGCCGCCCACATTCCAATGAACAGTTAATCATAAGAGCGCAGGCGTGCTCTAGTAGTTAAGGTGTGTTACACCCTCTATTATAAAACCACAACATTTTATTTGCTATAGCCTCCCTCCCTGTTATTCCTTTTCCTCTCCTGTGGTTGGTTTTTGGGTTTTTTTTGTCGTTCCACACACACATTTCTGTTCCATATATATGTACACATACAGACAAACCTTGTATTTGTTCAGGACTTTTGAGTTCTCTGTGAGGGGAGTGGGGCCTACAGGGTTAGAGGGATGACTTGGACCCAGGACTCCTGGGTTGTCTGTTACAAGGTTGAGAGCAGGGGAGAGGACAGGTTCAGATTCAGGACTACTGAGTTGCCTGTGAAGGGAGTGCAGCCTACTGGATTAGAGTGGGGTGGAGAGGCTGGAAGCCAGGAGTCCGGAGTTCTCTGTTGCAGGGCTGGGAGACCAAGTAGGTTAGAGGGGGAGAAGGGATGGGAGCCAAAACTCCTAAGTTCTGTCTTTCTTAAAGAGGAAACAGAGGGGGTGAGGGGCCAGCTCACACCCTCCTGTCCCCAGCTTCAGTATTGTCCCAACCTGCAAAGACAAAGAGGATTGGGGCTGAAAGATGAAGGCAAAGTGTGGGTGCATGGAGCCTAAGTTGTAAGTGAGCACAATATGTGAGACTGTACAATGTCTTTACTGCTAACATGGCACGGAAGTTAAGGCAGGAGCCTTAACTTGTAATGTCCATGCTTTTTAGTGCATGATTGAATTTGCAAGAGCCTTAACTCTTCTTGTACACTGGAGGTTTTTTTATTATGGAATTTAATATAGTTGTGTTTTCCTTTGGTTTTACTCCTGTGTTCACATTAACAGAGTGCTAAACTGATAGATGTCATTTGAGAGTAGGAAAAGAAGTATGTACTCCCCTTTGGTATGTATTTCGAAGTAACTGTTGATGCAAATGCTCATCGGCGTGAGGGTGGTGTCCATGGTTCAGAGATCATTACATCACAGCTAGGGTAGAGGTTACTGCAGTACTACTTTGGTTAACACTGTTCATCTATTTAGAATGCACTTTAGATATTAGAATTAAAGAGATTACTTCAGTTTACCTCTTTTCATTGGAATGTAGTCAGGGAGAGAGAGTGTGGAAGATATTAGAATTTATGGTCAAACAATGTAGACAGTGGGTGTTTTTAAATGCACAAGGCAATTGGGGTGGGATGGGAGGGCATGGCCACTGAGTGGCACTGCCGTGGAGCACTCACTCAGGTGGAGTGCATGGGGAGGGATTCAAACAGGCAGCTCCAAGCATAGCTACCCTGGCCACGGAGGCAAGCTGCCATGCACTCCCTCTGCCATGGACCATGGGGGAGTGGAAAGTGTGCTGGGCTAGCCTTTGTAATTGATATGTCCCTGACATGAATTTTGGGGAACCTGGGCTCCTCAGCAATTCCAGCCAGTTCTTCATATGGCTGAGGACTGGTTTGCTGGCATAGCTGGCCACCCCATCGCATAAGGGCAGTAGGGATGGGTGAACAGAACCGAGTTCGGAAATTCGGTTCTGTTCAATTCAGAAATTCGGTTCGGAAGTTCGGTTTGGTTGACTGAACTATTCGAGTTCGGTCCGAACTCCAAACCTCCGAACGAAGTTCGGAAATTCAAACCCCATTGTACTAAATGGAATATTATCTTTTAGGGATGGGCGAACAGAGCCGAGTTCGGAAATTTGGTTCGGTTCGGTTCGAAAATCGAATTCGGTTCGGAAGTTCGGTTCAGTCGACCGAACTGGTCGAGTTTGGTCCAAACTCCGAACCACCGAACCACGTTCGTCCATCCCTAAAGGGCAGGCTATTGGACTTGCCCCGTACAGAGCACTCCAGATTTCCCGTCAGTGCTCCATGGCAGATGGGAGTGTGCATCTCCCTGCTCCACCTTCAGATGGGGGTTGGGCTCTTTGGCTCCTAGGTTGTCATGTGGGGTAGCATCTCATCTAAAAATAATACCCTGTGTTAACATTTGGAAATTTAGTGACTGAGAAAAGCTAGGTAGCAGATGGCCTTCTATAGGTGTAAGAGAAAGGAAAAATCTTGACTTCTTTTCACCTTTACTTGTATAATGCCTGCTTGTCAAAGGTATCCATGTGAAGCTGATCACCCTAGATCTAGGGAGGACCCAAAGCACTTCAGAACAGAATGGCGTCCCCATCCTCAGCTCCTCTGGCTCTTCAAACTACTAGTTGACTGTGGAGATAACCAGGGACAGATAAATGGGTGTGAGAGCCCAATGCTAAGCAACACTTTGGGGACCCCACCCAAGCTACTATTTGCAAAGTGTTTTGCAAGAGTGCTCAAGTATGGGGCCCCCTATGCTGCAGCATAAAGGTTCTTTTGACCCTGTTTATAGCCCATCTCCAACTCTCTGTCATTCAGACTGGGCACTTGTTCATAGTTATTTGGCAACAGAATTTCATCTCCATACATGCCCAATCCCACCAGATGCTGGGCTCAATCCCATGCTGTGTGGACTGCGTGCACAACCACGCGCAAACTGCATGGATCTGCATTGCGGCCCATTGTGCTCACCCTGTGGAAACCATGTACATGCGCGTGCACGCGATCCACACAGCATGGGATTGAGCCCATTGTGTATCAGCTTGGAGTGTGCTGTCATCCCATACTTAAAGCCTGCACTCCTTTACAGTTTCATTAGTTCATTGCTCTCATAACCACTATACTAGTGGTGGCCAAACTGTGGTTCGGGAGCCACATGCAGCTCTGAGACAGTTCAAGTACAGTTCTTGGCCTTAATAGTCTTGTGTGTTGCTTCATTTCAACTAAATCTCAGCACCTGAAGCACAGCTGCTCCTCGGAATCTCAGCAGCTGGGATCAATGAGTACTGGCTCCACCAGCCAATTACAAAGCAGGAGAGGTATGGAGGCGGCAACACTCAGCTGGAGATCTTTCGAAAGGGAGGGGGCGGGTCTGTCTGGTGGCTCTCAGCCATATGAAAATTTTGGTACATGGATCTTGGGGGATGGGAACTTTGACCACCTTAGCACTAAATAGTAGGATTTGCTGGAATTGGTAATGACTGGGTAATATCTTTACAGGTTAGAGTTTCATACTATGGACCAATAAAGGACAAGCCCATAGACAGTGCATGGCTCTACCTCACCTGTGTTTGTAAGTAACAACAAATAATCAGAAAACATGACACCTAAATGTGGTTCTAGAAATTCAGCAAGCAAGAGTTAATCTGGGAACAGGTTTTTTTCCACAACGTCTTGGGATATGGATGTGTGATCAGGCTCATCTTCCTCGGGTGGTTCCTTGTTGCTCTGGCTCTGTATAATTCATTTCCTTAAAATGAGCACAGCCCTTGATATCTGGGAGATTTCCTTTTAATTCGTAACCAAGGTACATACAATCCTTGTGGATCTCATGAGTCCCTCAAGTATGCCCTGGCACTCCCAGACCGTAGGATTCTCTTGTAGCTTTGCCTCAAGCCACCAGGCTTGTTTCCCTGGTGCAGGACACCCCCCACCCCACTCCCCCACCAACTTTGTACTTTTAATTCATGGAGCAGGTGAAGCTGTTCCCCATAAGTCTTTGCTGGATCTGGTAAAACCCATGCCCCACTAGGGCTGCTCACTCAACAGTTCCTTTATTCACAGGTTATGTATTATTTGTTTCTTTATTTAGATTTTTATCCTGCCCTTCCCTGAAAAAGGCTCAAGGCAGCTTGGGGGATAAGTTTCTTGGGGAACTGTTCACTCAATTTCTGCATCTCACTGTCCCCACCCCAAATCTGCAGTCTGTCCCATTCCCAGTTTTCAGGAGCAGAGCTCCTTCTCTACTCAGTGCCAGAGCTTGCTGTTCTTTGGCTATGCTCTTCTGGGGCTATAAGGTGGCAGTGGCAGCAAGCTCCCTGATTGGGGCAGAGACCTGCCTTTGCACAGCCTGGATCCCTGGGGTGAGAATTTCTCCATGCAGGAACGTATCCCCCAAGTTCTGCAAGAACCTTCCCATGACCCTGTCACAGTTCCCTAGTGATCTTTCCTCTCCAGCTAAGCCCTGGGATTTTTATGCAGCTTTATTAGTTCCAGGTTTCAATAATAATTGCTATCCAATTTGCAGGCTAAAATTCCCTTTGACGAAAGGCAAATTGGTCTGGAGCAGGGGAAGCATACTAATCCCCTCAAGGGCAGCTCACCCTTCTGTAGGAGGTTTCAATGTGATCCTGTTTTTGAATAGCTGATAATCAGTATTGTATTGATCACATCCCCAAATCACCTGCTATGTCCTCTCTTTGCCCAAGATTACCTATATTCCAGCCCTAGGTTGGCAAAACTAGTATAATTATTTGGCTGCCTGGCAAGGTTTCCAAAGAGACTAAACGCTCATTCACACAACACTCTTTTAGAGTGGGCAGTTGCACAAACCCAGGGTGCAATCCTGACTCAGCGTGTAGGCAGGAGGCTAGAGCGACGTTGGCGTCAGACTCGATCTGCCTCCGACCGTCTTCTCCATATGGCCCATTTGCGGTCCTATGTTGAGGCTGTGAGGACGGCAAGGAAGGAGTTCCTTGCTGTCCTCATAGTGTCTGCGAAGTCACGCCTGGCGGAGCTGTTCCGGGTGGTGCGGGGGTTGGTTAGTCTGGCCTCCCTCTGCCTGGATGGGGACGTGTTCCAAGCCCACTGTGAGGAGTTTGTCAACTACTTTGCAGACAAGATTGCTCGGATTCAGACCGACTTTGATGCTGGATTAGGGGCAGTAGGGGAAGAGCGCGAGGGGATGGAGGCCCCGTCCGGTCCAGCTTTGTGGGGGGAGTTTCAGGAAGTGATGCCGGCTGATGCGGTGGAGGTCCTGGGGTCTGTGAGGGCCACATGTTGTGAACTCGATCCGTGCCCGTCCTGGTTAGTAAAAGCTTCCAGGGAGATGTTGGGGATGGTGCTGGCGAGGGTAGTGAATGCATCCTTGCAGCAGGGGAGGTTGTTGCCCTGCCTCAAGGAGGCTGTGG
>QEPC01001922.1:220165-231754 GCA_003113815.1 Sphenodon punctatus | reverse complement strand
AAGTCAGTGGTGGGAGGCTAGCACCCCCACATTGAGTGGTTTCTGACATCCTCCCTCCAGTCTTTCCCAGCTCGAAGTGCTAATATGGGAATAGACAGAAGCACGGGATAATGTGGGTGGGGGAAACAGGAGATGGCAGGAGGAATCAAATACAGATGTGATACACATTCTAAAGAAAGATTTGGAGTGCTGGCCCACTGCCGAACCTGTTGTGTGGGTTGAGGGTGAGGATGCTAGTGCAAACTAGAGGTGGAGGGATAGTATTGAGAATGCGGTCAATAGAATACTCTCTCTTTGACAACATTTCAGGTGTCTCTCTGGATGCCGACACCAGCCGCAGCAGGGAGGTGAATAGAAATGGAACAAACAAGGTAATAAGATGTATTTAGTTATTTTATGCAACATGAAGATAGAGTCCTAAGGATGGGGGAGAACTGAAATTGATCCACTTTGTCATGGGATTGGAGTCTCACTACCCCATTCTGGGTTGTCATGACTCAGTTTCCCTGGCTTGCAGCCCTCACTGGATCAGCTCTCTCTCTAGAACAGACTCCGCCTGCAACGGGTAAACCTTCTTGTCACCTTTTCAACCATAGTTTCCCTGCACAGACTCTTTCTCTCTAGGTTCACCTGTGTTTGTAAACACAGAATTAACGCAAACTGTGTCTGGCCAATGTTAGGATTAGCAGTTCCACTGGACTATATTAAGTGCAGTTAAAAGAAGTTTAATGAATAAACCATGAATAAGCATGCAGTACAAGATTATACTCGAGAGTGCAGAAATCAAAATAACATAACCAAGAACGCATCCCTTCTGTACTTGGATTCTCCTAACTTAGGCTTACCCTACTCAAAGTCCAACGCTATTTCAGTTCATGTCACAGACAGTGGTGGAAAGTTTGGCTGGGTACAAGTCTTAGGGTTTCCAATAGATCAGTCCTTAATTCATAGCTTGCTTGGTGCAGCCCTTCTCTGGTTGGTCAGATGTGATGATTAAGTTCCCTGATGAAGTTTGATGAAGATCCCCTATCTTTGTCTTGTCTTCCCCCTTGAGTACTTTTCCAGGGTCCTTTGTTTTATTTTCCCACCGGGTGACTCTGTGCTTTTAATCATGTCCACAGGAAGAAATTCATTTGCAACTCAGTGGCCTATTGCTAGTGTCTGCAGAAGTGTTAGGCCTTTTCTGATTACACAATCACTCTGGGTCATGACTTAGCTGTTCTCCATTTCATGAAGTGAGTTTCCAGTTCTCAGCGTTCACATTACATACATGTTTAACCTTTACCTTTACCCATTTGTTAGACCTGTAATCTACATGTAGCCCAATATCTCCTTATCACACACTTACCTCACGTTTCATGATGAAGCCTAACAACCAGGGGATGATACTGGCTGAAGAAGAGAAAGGATATGCTGGTTTCTGAATCTAAAGAAGCTGGCCTAGTCCTGCTATTTGTAGTCCTTCCTTGCCTGCTTGCCGATCTGTGAAACCAGTACCACGTTGCCAGATTAGTCTCCCAGCTCAACACCAGTTTAGCACTGAATAGCTTAGCCCCCTTTGTTTTTCCTGTTGTCTCAAGCTTTGGTAGGGACTATGTTAACAACGGGTTTTGAAATGAGCAGGAGCAATCGCATTAGCAGCTGGTTTTGTGCATTGATTATTATGGCCAATCCTGGGCTGAATAGCCAGGGCTATGAGGTCCCAGCTCACGTTTGCACATGGAATGATATGAGCTACTCAGGGGAGCTCAACTTAAATTCTTGGGTAGGCCACAATAAATCGATTGGGCCACACATCCATCCTGCCCTCAACCCAGGTATCCCAGCCCTCTGGCCCAAATGCTATTTGAGTTTTCTGCCCAAATGACGCCATGGAGGGGCTCCCTTGCAGCAACTCGGCAGCAGCTCTCTAGGGCTCCAGGGAGGTGTCCCTTGCAGTGGTGTCAGTAGCAGTGCTTCAGGGACAGCGGCAGCTCTGTGGGCCACAGACTATGGGTTTATTGTCAGGGGGCCACAGGGGATGATCTTGCAGGCTGCATGCAGCCCTTGGACTGTATGCTGGGCATCCCTGGGCTACAGAGTGACAGGGCTGCCCACAGAACATTTGGGGGCACAAAGCAAGGTCTTAAGTTCAAACCCCACTTAAAAGCCATTGGTGAGCCATCTAAGTAAATAAATAAAATTAAATCAGAGAATCTGGAGCTTCTGGAATGCCTGGACCTGGGACAAAATTCCCATTTCCCCCTCTGTTGGCAGCCCTGGATATACTGCAGGAGAGTAAAGATGCAACCAGGAGCTGCTTAATGGTGATGGTGTGGAAAGGCTGGGGAAGGAACCCCACTCCCTGGAAGTCTGGTTCTTCCCTCAGCTAGACACTGCTCCTCCAAAGAGTCGCTCAAGCTCCCTGCCAGTCCGTTCAGTTTCAGAATCCCATCCAGCAAGGCTGTTGAGGGGAATGCTGCCCTGCTTCTGCACAGGACGCTCACAAGGATTCCCAGCCTTGTCAGGTGGGCTGTTGAACAACAGTTGAAGAGAGGGGAGGCTACTGCAGTGCCTGTGTGTCTCATGCTGAAGCAGGGAAGAAGTGGCACTGCTGGCATTGCTCCCTCGCTGTAAGCACCATTCCTTCCCCTCTGCAGAATAAGGAACTCCTGGGTGCCCATCCAGTGACACTTCAGTAGTCTTATCAGTCCAGCTGCAGGGGTTGGGGTAGCTAGTCAGGTGCTTCTGCACCCCATGCTGGAGTATACGCTCCCTTGCTGCTGCATAGGACATGCAGGTTCTCAGGCAGTTCCCTTCACTCTGTCAGCTGGCCTGGTACGGCTGTGGGAGAGGGGGGGTGCAGACCATCTACCACTCACAACTTGCAGCTGCAGCAGTCTCATGTCGGTGAGAGAAGGCCAGGAAGAGACTTGAAGATGAGGACAAGGAGTCTATGCTGGATGCAAAGGTGGAGAGAGAGAGTCAGTTGGGGAAGTGCAATAGGGGGTTTACATGATCAATTATTTTCAAAAATATTCACATTTTTCTGAAGAAAGAAAATTCCAAAAAGTGTTTGAACTTATTTTGACCCAAATAATGCATTTTCATTTCAGGAGCCCTGAAAAATCATGACCTTGCTTCTCGTATCCAAAAGCTAAAGTGCTGCCATGGTGTATCATAAATCATGATGAGATGTAGTTCTGGCCCCCACCTCTCTTGTGGCACTTTCTATACCTCCCATGATACACCTCTCTAGCTGAATTTCCTTGAGACTTTAATTTGTGTATTTATTATTTTAATTTTTACCCTGCCCTTCCTGCCAACAGCTGCTCAGGGTGGCTGACAACATCAAAACATAAAATACAAATTAAAAGCAACCAAAAATATAAAATTATAAAATACCCCACAACCCTATACCACCCCCCTGACCCCTCTCCACCCCAACCTTCCTCACCCCATCTCCTCACAACACCCCCCTCCTCTAACCCTAATTGAATTAAATCCCCTAATTGAAAATGTATTTTCTATTGGGAACCACTTAGGTAAGAATTTGCCATCCAGCCCTCAGTCAGTGTTTACTTTTCACTGCTGCTGACCCTCGGGGCTTTAGCATTTCCATGGGCAACTGTGACTCACCCTGAGCGCTCCCAAATAGGCCCAGGATGCCCTGAAATGTCTCCTTGTCTCTGCAGCTGTCAGGTAAAAGAGGGTGAGGATGGCATGGAGGAGGGAGATGGAATTCCAGCGCAGTAGCCTATTCCTCCCAGATCTCTTTCACCCCAAGTCCCTCTCTGCTTCCTCTACAGTCAAAATGGACATGGGGCCCAGATGGCCAAGGAGCTGTCCTGTTAGTGAACTGTGACAGGGATGGCCCAGGCTCAGGCATGGACGATACTGATCGGCACGTGCAGTCCAGTGCAGGTACTTGCTGGGAACTTGGGGGGAGGGGGGGGATGGGAAAGGGGCCAGAATGGTGGTGGGAGTCTGAAGGTCAAATCAGGCCAGACCTGAGACTGGTTACTGTTGTCACAGCTTGGCTCCAAGAGTGCAGCTGTTCTAGGGACAGTGGGTGTAGCTGCACTGGGGCCCGCAAGCATGCATGGGGGATCCATGCATCCTCTACTGTTGGGAGGGAGCTAGGGAGGGAGGGGGCATTCCATCTTCTGCACCAGGGACCATTCCAATCTAGCTACACCTTAGCTTCCTTCCTCATTAGTAACCACTGCCATTCCTATCAGGTTTGCCACTGCTCCAGGTTTCCAGAGTCTCTGGACTGCCGGGGAAGCTCAGATTTCTCCAGGTTAGCCAGGGACCTCCCTAAATAACCCAGAGAAATTGGGACTTCCAGAGGCAGCAGATAGGGCTGCCAGATTTTCCAGAATTCCTGGGTTGAGAAGGTTCATAAGTTTCCCATTAAGCACTTCATGGGACAATAGAAATCCCCCAGGAGCCTTGCAGTCACTAGGGGTCTGGGAGACGTTTCTGCTGGGAAGAGAACTGACTGGTGCTTTGGGGAAGTGAGGAAGGGAGAGTTTGTGGCTGATTTTACATGATCCTAATACCAGCGTTAACCCTGCTAAATCCAGATTGTAGTTGATCGTGTGAATTGCCATGGCGGCTTAAATCACTTCTGCTTCCTGGTTTTGAATTCTTGTTTCCTGGTTTTGTGCCAGCGTTGTTCCACATGATTTTCAAGGATTTATCTAATTCAGCATGAAATAATACCAGAATAGTGATTATGTGAACAACTTGTCTGGTATTAAGCCATAGAGAATTGCAGGTAGAGTTTGTATGGCCTTTCTACCCAACATCTCTATGGTATTCTGACGTCTCGGGTGGCACGGGCAGAGATTTACAGCAGAGATGTTTGTGACAAAATGCCACCCACTCTGACTCTGCAGTGGAGGGAATCCATCATCCCCATCCACTCCAGGGACCCATCAGCAAGTGACATAGGCACAGCTGCCCACACAGCAGCCGGGACACAGCACACAGCTGTCTGTGGTAGAATCCAGTTCCATTTTGAACTCCCCTGTTTGTCTCAGCTCTCTACACAAATAAGGAATCCCCTCGGGATGTACATTTCCAGGTCAATTAATGACAAGACCGATGCGCTACCAAAGGCATTTTCCTCATAGGCTGTTTTTAGACGAGCGTGCGACCCGCTCGCGCATGGTTTCAAAAATACCGCGAGGCGGGATTACACAAGACGCTGCCAGGGATCACTCGCATGGGAGGGGGACGCACATTCTTTTCTGGCTGCGAATTGACCGGGTCGGCGATCAAGGTAGGTAATTCGCGGCCAGAAAAGAATGCGCGTCCACCTCCCATGCGCGTGATCCCCAGCGGCATCTCGTGTAATCCCACCTCATGGTATTTTTGAAACCATGCGCGAGCGGGTCGCGCACTCATCTAAAAACGGCCTCAGTCACAGTTCTCCAAGGCGCTATAATTCAAGTGAGCTGCACCATGGTATTGATGCAGTCCTCCTTGTGACTCATATCGGAATAAGCGTTTACACTGCCAATCTGGAATAGTGCTTATTCCGGAGTATTAATGATCATGTAAACAGTTACTCCAGAATGACAACTCCGGAATGACAAATCTGGAATTACAGCTACTTTGGAATAACTCTGCATGTGTAAAAACAGCCTGTGTGAGTGTTTGTCTATGAGAGAGAGGTGTCAGTGAGTCTGTGTGTGCGCGTGTGATTAACCTACTACTAGTTTGTTTTGTTAAAGGTTTCCCCTCAGCCAAGCCTCAAAGATAGGCAGTGGACAGTATAATGCACACATTTATTTAAATTATATTGAATTATGTAAATGTATGCATATTTGTGCAAATTAGGGTTTAACAGGGTCATGGGGGGGCGGGGGGAGAGAGGTCCCTCCTTGACGTATTTAGAACCTGTTAACCCTAGTGGCAGCGGGCAGCCATGTCAGAAAGGAGGCGGGCCGTAGAGACTTTGCCACTTCCTTTCTGACGTGGCCCTGCCCCCTGTGGAACGTCATGACATGACTCTCTATACGGACCAGGGTACATCAGAAAAAGGCACAAGAGCCCCTTTGCCTCATCCCCACCAATGTGGGCAGGGGCATAGCTGGGTGAGAATGGGCCCCTGCTGGGGCAATCCGCTCCAGTATTTGCAAGTGTGGAGGCCCCCCAGGCTCATGGGCCCAGGTGCATCTGCAGCTGCTGCACCTATTCTAGCTATGCCCCTTGTTGTGGGCCTACCTCTCAGGGTAAAACCTCAGAGGGAGGCAGTAACCCTATCAGCAGGTAAATTACTGCATGCAGTATCTAGTGGAACTATTCCCTTGTCTCACATGTATCCAGCCACTTCTCTTAAGGCCCCAGACATGCGAACAAAGATGACCCTGAACTGTATAGTGTGTGCTTTAATTATTGACTGGAGTTAATATTTTCTAGTGAGATAGTGAAATACCTGTTGTGTTATGTGATACACAGATAAATGTCCCCTCTTTTACCCTCCCATCTCCTGTTCTGTCAAAGGCCGTTGCTCCGTATGTGGATGATGGGTGGAGATGGGTGTAATACGGGAGCGTGCATGCACCCCCACCCATCCCCCACGGCATTCACACGAGCGCCTCCACCCATCTCCATGCAGCGAAACTGTGTGGAGATGGGTGGGGGCATCTCATGTGAGAAGGGCCAGAGTCTGGCTATGGGCCTGTATGTCTCATTTACTTGAGGACAAAGTGGGGTTTCTGGAATTCTGAAATATCCAAGATGGTAGGGCCCAGATTTGGAGACCTCTACTGTTATATTTTACATGTGGAAAACCAAAATGTCAAGGTTTGAGACAGAAAGCTTCAAAGGACTATTTAAAAAAAAAAAAAAGTTCACATCTTTGTCCCTTCTCTCTCAAAGACCTTCAGGACATGTCCCCTATGATCCTGAGAACGCAAGGCCCCAGCGACATCTTTGCAAACTATAAGCTGGTTCTTCACGTTTCCATGTTTGATGCAGACAAAGTGAGAGTTTTCCATTTGCACAATGGTGAGTGCTTACTCTGTTGATTGCTGATTTACCTGGGTTCTTATAGGGCTCTTATCAGCCCCTTAGTCTTGTTGGATATGACTTACAGAAGGTTACCAAACAGTGGGTTGGGACACCAAAGTGGAGTATTACCATCTGTGAATGGAGTCCTGACTACTCTCTGATGAACTTTCTTGCAGGATTGAGTTTGGGGTTGCAAGAATACATTTAAGTCTCAATATGGCATCACACAAGTAAAAAGTTTGGGAACACGGATTTAAGAGCCAAAGTCCCACTAAAAGTCAATAGGACTTTTGCCCTTAAGAGTCCTACCTTTCATTCCCAACACAACCATGAGGCAGGAAGATAGCCACCCCCATTTTACTGAAGAAATAGCTGAGGCACAGATTAAGGGCCCAAACCCATTCCAGCAGTGAGCAGTTCCTCATGGAAGTATTCTAGTTGGTGTGATCATCACCTCTGTAGGAGTTGAGCCACTGACCTCAGTGAGTGAGGACAGGGTTCCACCCACTGAGGTTAATTGCACTGTTCAGTGTGAACAGGTGTTAACTGACTCTAAAGTCACACAATGAGAGAATGGCAGAGCCAGTAGTAATACAAAACTCCTGAGTTCCAGTCTAGTCCTTAACCACAGCACCATGGATTTCTCAAAGATGACCGTATATTCAGCACTTTTATCTAAGAATATATTTAGAAGAGCATGCCACCTGTGGGTTTCTTTAACTGTAGCTCCTCCAGGGTAACTGCCTTCCTCCACTTCTGTTCTTATGAGCAATACAAATATGGGGTTAATTTACTCCCCTTCTTCCCCTGAAACCTCCTGCATTTCTCCTGGGATGTCACAAGCTCTAAAATTCTCCACTCGATTGGCTGTAGGTTTTGTGACTTCGTAATCACTCCAGCTGGTTTAAATGTCTCATATTGTTTACTGCTCCATGTACAAATTGTTTTCCTGTTCCTTGTTTCTTACATTGCTCCTGTATATTTTGGGTTGAATGTTCTCTGATTTGAAAGCTATTTCCTGTCCTAACAGCTTCTTGAAATTCTCTTGCTTTAACGATTGTGTAACAACAAGGAACTCAAGATTCTTAAAAACAACAATAATACTTTGTTCAGTGCAGACATCTCAGATATCAGACAGTGAAGCATGCTTCTGACCACGAACAGATCACACACTGTGACACAGGTTTCATGTCACAACTGGAGTTTCTAAGCCTGATTTATTAAAAATGGCTACACCCCTTGGGCAGGCCTGTCTGTCTGAAGATTAGTGCTGGATTCAGTAGGGCGTAACTTGGTTGGAATGGGCCCCCTATTGACCTTCTCCCAGCAGCAAAGGATGAAGCTGCACTAGTGAGCGTGGGCTCCCCTGGACTTGTGGGCCCTGGTGCGGCTCTACTGCCTGTCCCTATTTATAGTTACACCCGGGCCTCACAGGAAAGTTGAGGCCCTGTGTGAAATGGTGGTGTCTCTCCCCCAAACCCCCGGAATATTTGGACATTGACTCGCCCATTAGGAAAAGGAAAATGTTACCGTACTTTATTTTATTTTTAAAAAACATAACATCCCCTTTAGAAGCTCCCTTGCTTCCTCAACGTGTTGCAGTACCGTATGCACACCTTTCACTACTGTAACAAACAAATGACTTAAATCCCCAAAGGGCTGTTGTAACAAGGGGGCACTCAATACGTTACGTTACATTTTTTTTTACGTTAAGCACTCAATACTTAGGCAGGTACATTTGTATAAATTGCCTCCAGGGCCAGCCCTATCATTAAGGCAGGGGAGATGGCCATCTAGGACAATAAATGTCAGGACAGCGAAACAACCTCTCACTCCCACTTTCAAAGCACTTGAGCAGACCTGTTGTGCCCCACCATGCTGTCCACTCCAGGGAGACTCTCCCACCCCCAACCCAGCAACTCCCCAGCCCTGCTCCCCACCCTATCTTTGCCTGCCCCAGAAGCTCACTGATCCTCCACCCCCCTGGCCCAGACTTCCTCTACCCCATGCTGGCAACTCCCCACTCCCCTCCCCCTGGTGCAACTCCCCCAGATTCTTCTACCCTGCTTCCCCCACATCTCAGCCCTGCCTCCCTGGTCTCTCCCCCACCCCATCGAGCCCCTCGTCTTTCACACTCTTCCACCAAGGGCGATCAAACACCTAATTTGGGCCTAAGCCCAGGCATCCCTATTCTAAAAATATATCAAACATGGTCATTGGATAAAGCAGGTGACAAAACTGCTTTGGCCTGTGGCCAGGTCCCAAAGCAACATTTTACTGGGCCCAGGGTAGACTCATAACGTGAACCCCCACTCCTGTCTCACACAGACTGGATGACTGGCTCATTGTTCCCTATCCCTTGGATTTCAGGCTTCAGCCCTTCTAGGCCCCCTGGAGGACCTGCTCCAAGTGTTTAATGCTGCTTCTGTTCTTCTGACTCTGCTTCCCATTGACTCATGCAAATCTTGTCAGATGTTGCAGGCTAAGATTCTAGCAATAACTCAAAATGTCCACAATTTAGCTTAACATTTTTCTCCTGGTGATGGACTGTGGACCCTAGCCAAGTGCACCCATTTCCCCCTCTTTAGTTGGGGAATGCACGCAGCACCTTTCTCCTCTCTGTTCCCTTCTCCCCAATCTGTTACATGTTCCTTTGACTTCATATTGTGTGTGCCTTTCTTGCGCGCCCAGGCAATGAATCCCTCTCCCAGTACAAACACGTACTTGGATCGAATAAGCTCTCCTACACAGTGGAACGTGGTGCTACAGATTCACATAAGCAGATTCAACAGTCTGCTTCAACACATCACAAGGAGGACATCTTCTATGTTGAGGGACTGGCTTTCCCTGATGCTGGCTTCTCGGGTCTGGTTTCCTTCCATGCTACCCTGCTGGAGGTCTCTCATAAGGTATGGTACCAGTTACAGGGCCACAGTGAATCCTTGCAAGATCAGGCCCAGTTGCCACATCCTTGTGGGGATAACACTTCACTTGGAGCAGGCATTGAGGGAAGACGTGGGAGAGGTTAGTAGACAAGAGTTAATGAGCTAATTAAATGGACTAATCAATTTCAGCTGGTGCTGGGCAAGGGGATGGGACTGGTAATGGCAGCTGAGAGGAAAGGCTATGAAAGGTTGAGTTGGCGCTCCAAAGAAGAAGCAGGGACTTAGAGCAAGAGGGCCTGCCTCAGGGGGTGGAGAGCTTGCCCAGGAAAGGTTGCAGTTTGTCCAAAGTGCTGTTGTGTTCAGTGCTCCCTGAGGCCTGGGTGTCAGGAAACCACCAGAGCAATGATTAGGAACCAAGGAGAGACTCTTCCAGTGTGAAAGACTGGAAGACCAGGGAGGGGTTTGCTCATTGGATGTTTGGGTTTGGACTCTCATGTTGTTTGAGAACTTAACACATTAGCAATGACAAGCACTTTGACAGGAGATGAGTGCTGTTGCCTGTGTGGATCCTGCAGGGAATCATGGTGTAACTGGGCCACCTATTACAGTGCCATATGTTGGTATTGCACCGAGTCCTGGTAGTACAGAGGACACTTTCTTTTAGCTGCATTAAATTCAAGGAAGGATGGTTCCCATGGGGAGGCAAAGATGAAGGAGGCTCTTGCCACCGAGTCCCCAGGGCCATGTACTCCCCATCCTTTGGGAGGGCACTTCAGAGAGACCAGTAGGCTCAAACAAACTGAGAACAACTCTTCCAGCTTTGATTACTGCACTGAAGTTTCCAGAATTTAGGCCCTACTGAATTCCCACCAATGGGAAACTGCACAGTATCTGAGAAGGCATCAAAGAGAGACCGATCCATACAGCAGCACCTCTCCCAGATCTGGGGTTTGGTGTCCAATGAGGATTTAATGACTTTCCTCTTCTTTCCCTCCCACCCCCATTCTGTTGTGTACAGGATTTGCCAGACACCCCAGTTTTCAAAGAAACAGTGGTTTTCCATGTGGCTCCCTGGATAATGACCCCGAATACGCTGAAGCCTTTGGAGGTTTTTGTCTGCAGGTAAGAGGGACCAGATTGTGGCACTGAACCACTGGCCCCTGAGAGGTGGGGAGTGGAGTTATGAGGCCCTAGCAGTGGCGCTAGGAGAATAGAGGCTTTAGTGGGAACAGTGCCTCCCACAGTCCCAAGAAGCCCCAGTGGGAAAATGTGCAACACACCTGCTCACCCTATAGTTGGCCCTCTAGAGCAGGGGTGGGGAACCTTTTCCCTCCCATCGCCCACTTTGAAAATTAGTACAACCTGCATAGGCTGGATAAGGATTGGGGGCAGAGTGCTTGAGGGATGTGCTCAGAACGGAGGAAGGAAGATCATGAATCCATCCCCTTTCCTTAAGTGCATGCCCTCTTCTCTGCTCCTTCCCCCAGAGCTCACTTTTTCAGGGGCTAGGGCAGATCCAGAATTGGAAAGGCTGTAGGAGCTCTGTCCCAACACTAAAAGATAATAGCCTACTGTTGCAGCTCACGTAGCAGAGACCTGTGCTCTGGATCTGAAGGGTTCAATGTACGTTAGTGAGACTGCTGCTGGAATTTATTTATTTATTTATTTTAAACATTTCTGAGTCGCGCCCCCCCCCCCC
>QEPC01001922.1:179729-219242 GCA_003113815.1 Sphenodon punctatus | reverse complement strand
AAACCCCCCCAATCAGGGGGGCCAACACCTCCCTCGCCCTCCCCACCACCATCACCTCCGTCTTATTGGGGTTGAGCTTCAGTCTGCTCTGCCACATCCACTCCGCCACGGCCTCCAGACACTGGGATAGCAATGAGACAGCAGGGTGTGGGTCAGCTGAAAAAGAGAGGTACAGCTGAGTATCATATCAGCCGTGTCCCATTGTTGGAGGAACATGAGGAAATGCTGGAGAGTTCCAAGGAGGGCCACATTCCCTTCTTCCAGGAGCCTGTGCAAAGAGCAGTGGCACAAGCTGTTTTCTGTCCAACTGGGGAGGGGTTCCCTGGATGGTCAAAAAGCAGTGCCCTGGAGTTGGGGGGGGGGAAGGGGGGAGAGAATAAGCATGAGTTTCTGCTGGCGAGGCTCTGTCTTTTATGAACAGGAGAGAACGTGGGAGACTAGGAAGGCAGACAGGTTCACTCTCCCCCAGCTGTACTCCTAATTAGGGTAAACTAAGTCTTTTCCCTCTGAGACTGCTTTCATTCTAGTTTATAAAGATGCTAGCAGGGCCTCTAGATAGGTCTTAAGCTAGCGCCTGCATATTCGGGGAACTGTGAATTCTGCACTGCTGCGATCAGATGTTTTTGTGAAATTTAGCACTTGACCAAACTCTTGCTGAAATTGCCTCTGACATTCCAGAATTATAGCTCAAGTGGGGAGCACTACTTATTTATTATTTATTTATTTTCCCAATTTTTACCTCGTCCATGCCAAATGGTTCAGGGTGGCTTACAAACCAATAAAGCAGCATATAAAGCATATAATTTACTTGTAATTATTTATTTATTCAAATGCTGCCCTTCCCATAGAGGTTCAGAGGGTGGCTTACAATTAATAAAACAACAATAAAATTCAAACAAAAAACAGGACAGGAACCGAGAACGCCCTCCTGTACAACCCTGGACTAGGGTAACAGATGGAACTTGCAAGAGGGCACTCCCGGCCGACCGTAGGGTCCATAATGGAGCACAGTAGGACAGGCGGTCTTTCAGATATATGGGATCCAGACCATTTAGAGCTTTAAAGGTCAAGACCATCACCTTGAATTGTGCCCAGAAAGCTACAGGGAGCCAGTGCAGACTTCAGAGTACCGGTGTAATGTGCTCCTGGGGACTTGGCCCCCAAAGCAGCTGAGTCGCCGCATTCTGCACCAGCTGAGGCTTCTAAGAGCAGCCCCACTTAGACTGCATTGCAGTTATCTAGCCTCAAGGTGATGAAAGCATGAATGACAGTGGCCAGATATGAGTCAGAAAGAAATGCTGCAGCCTCTTTACCAGATGGAGGTGGTGAAAAGTGCTCTTGGCCACCGCTGCCACCTAGTATTCCAGTCGCAGCGAAGGATCCAAAAGCACTCCAAGGCTGTGAACTGGATCAATCAGAGGGGGCCGCCGGACTCCATAAATAACAGGTGTCTTGAGCCCCTCCAAGTCACAAGACCAGTCAACCATCATCACTTCAGTCTTGTCTGGATTAAACCACAATCCGCTCAGCCTTATCCAATCCCCGACAGCAGCCAAGCATCAAGTAAGCACCAAGACTGCGGGATCAGATGAAAGAGGTAGAGCTGAGTGTCATCAGCATATTGATGTCATCTCATACCAAACCTCCGAATGACCTTACCCAGTAGCCTGAGATACACATTGAACAGAAGGGGACACAGAAGGGGACACAGCTGTGGGATACCACAGGGAAGTCCTGAGGGGACAATGAGCAATTGCCCATCACCACCTGCTGGGACCTCCTAGACAGGAAAGAGCAGAACCACTCAAGTCGTCCTGTGCACCCCCGCAAATTCCTGCAGCTGTGTCAAAAACACCCCATGATCAACTGTATCAAAGACCGCTGAAAACAGCATAAAACCCCCAACCCCCCACCAATCTTTCCCCTCCACCCAACTCCTACCCACAACCTCCCAGCCAACTCCTATCCCCACCCACCCACCAAATGCATTTTTAAAACACTCTTGTACTGCCTCCAGAAGATGCTTAAGCTTGGGCTTAAATGAACCTCCGGGGGAAGGAAGTTCCATAAAACTGAGGCAGCAACCGAGAACGCCCTCTTATGCACCCCTGTCCTTTTGACAAGAGTAGCAGATGGTACATGTAAGAAAGTGTTCCTGGCCGACTGCAGGGGCCTCAAAGGAACATGGTAGGATAGGCAGTCTCTCAGATACGTAGGGCTCAAATGGTAGGGCTTTAAAAGTCAAAACCAGCAAAACCCAGAAAGCTGTAGGACTCCAGTGCAGACTTTGGAGCACTGGTATAATGTGCTCCCTGCAACATGTCCCTGAAAGGAGCTGAGCCACAGCATTCTGCACCAGCTGCAGCTTCCAAACAGTCATCAAGGGCAGCCCCACGTAGAGTGTGTTGCAGTAATCTTGTCTCAAGGTGATGAAAACATGAATGACAGTGGCCAGGTCTGAGTCAATGAAGTAGTTGGTGGAATGCTGGCAATATTACCCAACCAATGGGGTGTTAGCTGCCAAATATATATTCTGGGGCTATTTTCCCCTTCCTCATCCACCATCACAATTGCCAAAGGAGAGCAGCCCACAATCCCTTGCTGAAGAGAAGAGCCCCCTTTGCTGAGAATTCTGTATGATATATCTTATTTAAAACATGAAATGTCCAAAATTGATATAATGACAAGCTGGGAAACTCATTTACATAATTTATTCTCTTCACATAAATTCACATTAGATCCTTGCCCATCCTGGCTGGTTAAGTCCTGCTGGGAGACAATGGGGCCATTGCTGGCCGGGGTGGTCAAATCCCTGCGGGAAGGCAGAGTGCCGGGCCATCTCAAGGAGGCGGTGGTGCGGCCTCTGCTCAAGAAACCATCGCTTGATGTTGACTCCCCTGCCATCTATCGGCCTGTCTCTAACCTTCCCTTTTTAGGGAAGGTTATTGAACGGGTGGTGGCCCGGCAGCTGCAAGAGCACCTTGATCACATCCGTTTTCTTGATCCCTCTCAGTCGGGCTTTCGACCGGGGCATGGCACAAAGACGGCGCTTGTGGCTTTGGTGGATGACCTACGCCGGGAATTGGATCAGCGTCGTTCGACCCTGCTGATATTATTAGATCTGTCGGCTGCGTTTGACACTGTTGATCATGGGATGTTGGTGACGCGCTTGCGGGACTGTGCAGGGGTGGGCGGGACTGTTCTCGAATGGTTCCGCTCTTTCCTGACTGGAAGAACCCAGCGGGTGGTGCTCGGGGATTATTTTTCATCATATCGAGACCTCTCGTGTGGAGTCCCAGAGGGTTCTGTTCTGTCCCCTCTCCTGTTCAACGTGTATATGCAGCCGCTCGGCGAGATGATTAAGTGGTTCAGTGTGTGGTGTCATCAATATGCTGATGACACACAGCTGTACCTCTCTTTTTCAACAAACCCAGGCCCGGCGGTCTTGGTGCTTTCTCAGTGTTTGGCTGCTGTTGGGGACTGGATGAGGGCTAATCAACTGAGGCTGATTCCTGACAAGAAGGAGGTGATGCTAGTGGGTAAGGCAATGGAGTTGGCGGCCCCCATTATTGATGGGATCTGCCCCCCATTGGCCTCCCAGGTACGGAGTCTGGGGGTGCTCCTCGATGCGCAGCTCCGCATGGATCTCCAGGTGGAGGCTGTGGTGAGGACTGGAGTGCTTTTCTCCAATTACATCTGGTGTGACGGCTTCAGCCGTTTGTCTCGGCTTCGGACCTGGCCACTGTCATCCATGCTTTCATTACCTCTAGATTAGACTACTGTAACACGCTCTACGTGGGGCTACCCATGGTGATGGCTTGGAAATTGCAGCTGGTGCAGAATGTGGCAGCCCATCTCTTAGTGGGACTGGGCCTCCGGGAGCACATTACACCAGTGCTCCGTTCTCTGCACTGGCTGCCGATGGTTTTCCGGGCCCGATTCAAGGTGTTGGTTTTGGCCTATAAAGCCCTAAATGGCCTGGGCCCTGCCTATCTGCAATATCACTTCACTCACCGGGTCCTGGATCGGACTCTGTGGTCATCCGGGGGTGCCCTGCTATAGGTCCCCAGGGTTTTTCAGGGAGGCACGCAGGGGAGGGCATTCTCGGTGGCCATGCCATGGCTGTGGAACTCCCTTCCTCTGAAGGCCCTGCTGACCCCAAATCTTCCCTCCTTTTGGAAAAGTTGTAAGACCTGGCTGTTCCTCCAGCGTTTGGCAGGGGAGATGGGTAATGGGGGTGTTGGTGTTTGGGGATGGTGGGGTGGGATGTGATTTTGTCCTCCATTTAATGTTTTAAGTATTGTTTTTAATATTTGTAAGCCTCCCCGAGCTGCCTAGATTTTTCTATTCACAGAATTTGGGGTTCAGAGCTGCAGAATATGGGCCCCTGCATATAGCTGCATGAATGACACTATGTTGGTAGCATGCAAGTCAAAACCAATGGCTAGCGATAGTTTTGCCACGGTTACCTTGGGCCCAACACACTGTAAGGGAACTCTTCCTGCTCCTTGCAATTCTCCTGATCTCCTCCTATTCCTACCCAGTATAGAGATGGACAGTGAATCTCCCAATGCTGACTTTTTGGAGACCGTGAGGTCCTTTGTGGAGAAAACCAAATGCAAGCTGACCATCTGCCCAGAGGTGGAAAACAGGGGTGACCGGTGGATCCAGGTACATTTACAGGGGCATGGGGGGCAGGAGTAGATTGTTGCTAATGCACTTAAAGCAAACCAAGCCGGCAGGTTTATTCCATGATTGTAAATGAAATCACTAAACATGTTTCCATTGGTGCTGCTGTTAGCATAGGCGAGCAGTTAACAATTGATGGGGGTGGCACAGAAGCTGGGGCTGGGCAGGGGTTCTGTAGTGCTTCTGAAAATCTAAATGGGGGCGTGTGCCCCCTGTCTCTCCCCCCACCCCCTGGTCACTTATGGCTGTTAGTGTGTAGATGCTGCAGTGGTTGGTAAGAGGAATATAAAAGCTAGGCAGGGAGATCCTGGACTCCTCCTGTTAGTGATGTTACTGATGGAGTGATCTAGCTGTCATCTTCACTCACTGACCTAGGATCCCCCTTCATTGGACAAGGGCACCGACGTACTGTACAAATGCAGAACCAAAGATTTGCTGCCCCATAGAGCTTATATTCAAAACAGAAGACAACAGGTGGATGGATGATGGACAGACAGAACTGAAATGTGTATTCGGTGCAAATCCAAATTTGACAAATGTTGTATATTGGTATCTGTTTCAAACACGAGGGCTATGACGTGGGATTTGCTTCCTGCTTTGCTTGTGGCTTTGAATATTTGTTGCAGTTATTTCATGTTCATTTATTTAGTGTCTTGTTCATTTTGGCAGTACAATAAGCTTAAGGCAGGGCTGGCAGTACTCTTTTGGGAGGTGGTCAGGAGCATGTTGCAGTTGGGGGGCCCTGCAGGAAGCTTCCATCCTGAAGCTCCCAAGCTGGCACTTCTGCAGTGCTGGGACCTTCTCTTGCCCCAGAGCCATGGGAGTGGGGGGGTCCATGGGGACAGGAGGCAGGGCCGAGGCCTCTGGGTCAGAGGGAGCAGGGCCTTGCAGAAGTGCCTGGCCTGGGAGCCGCACTCGGGGGTGGCAGCAATGTCTGTGAGGAGTTCTGCTGCTGCTGGGCCTGAGGCTCCCGTTGCTCCTCAGGCCAGTCGTGGGGGTGAGATCCCAGCAGGAGCTGCTGCTGCTAGTTGGGTACTGACGGGGGGAGGGGGGTGACTGCCACTGCTGCTCCTGAGGGCGGCTTTGGAGCAAGTGCTCCATGACTCTGCCCCTCACCCTGCGGCCTGTCTATTTGAAGACTGGCCCTGGCCAAAGTGAAGAAAATACCAAAAAACTAAGCCATCAAATAAACAACCACATAAACGAGCATGAAGTAACTGGAGAAAGTTGCAGATTTGTGGCATCTGCCTGGATAACCATTTCAGCCTGGCAAGATGAGGTAGAGAATGGCTGGGGCATGGCAGAGGGCTGTAGGGTGGCATGGTGGAGGTGGGGGCTCTGTGATCACCTACCTGACTGGTGGTGGGAAGCTCTAGTGATCTCGGGGCAGCCAAGGCCAGTCGCCCCAGGAACGTATGCTGGCTTCTGAGTGCCTGTACCCCAGGCAACCTCCAGCTCGCTTCCGGGTGCCCACACTAGTAGAAGTGAAAACTATTATAATAAATGAAGGCTTGTTCACATTTGTTAGAAGTAGCTGCTTCATAACTCTTTAACCGTGCCTGCTTATATGATGACATGGATTAAAGAGAGGATTAAGGTGGGGGTAATTCTGCACAAAATCAGGGTTAAACTGGGAGGGAGGTGTTTATACTCTGAGGACCATGCTTATGTGTATTCAGGGGAATTTCCCTTGTTCATCCAGTCCTCTGCTCCCCTAGCAAACTTCCGTAATTCCTCTTTGGTGTGTCCCTCACTGATGGCTTGTTTCTCCAGCTTCCCCTAGTAGCAGCTTCCTGCAGACTGAGGGCATTTTCACACAGATGCTTATCCCGGGACTATGGTGTTAATCCAGAGATAGTTTGTCCATCTACACTGCATTCACCGATTACAGTCCAGGGATAACAGAAAAATCCGGTGTTTACTAAGCCAGTAACTACTAATTATTAGAAAGTAATTAGGATTTTTCAAAATGACAATGAGGTATTTTTGAATTGCTTGCCATTTTTGCCTTGTGTGCTGAGGAAATACGGTGAACATTTTTGATTAATAAGTTATGATTTTATGTTTTGTACAGATCTGGATTTTCATTGCATGCTATAGGTTTTATGTGAAAGAGATGGGTAATGAAAGTTTTATATTTAATTTCAGGGTATTTAATTTTTTTTTTTGGTCTTGAGTTGGGGACTGCTGTGTTTATGCTCTGATTGGAGTAAGGACTTTTTAGTCATTTTAGACTAAATATGTATAAAACTAGTTTGTAATTGGCCTTTATGGGGTTCTAGGCAAAATTGGTATGTTTTATTGTTTATTTAATGTCTTAATTGTGGATTATGGTGAAAGCTAATCTGTAATAAATAAAATCATTCTTTCATACAAAATCCAATTTTTGTGGTTTTGTAATATCCAGATGTTAAACTATCCCGTGAGTATGTCAATCGAAATGACTTACCTCAGGATAGTCAACTATCCTGAGATTAGTGCCACAGAGGGTAATTTCAGACATGACGGGCCTTTCGACCCGCCACACTGAACCTTGAACTGGGATCCATCTTGGATCCCGGTCCGTGATCAGACCGGCCATCCTTTAGACATGCTGGCCTGATCGTCGAGGGGAATCGTCGAGGGGGCGGGGCTGTGTGGTGCGATGTGCGGCCGCTCAGCCCCGCACCCCCGTGCTCCTCCAGCTGCCCACCCTCAGGGAGACGGGTGGGTGCAGCAGCCAATGCAGCCGCTGTGCCTGATCCTGTACCGCGGTCGGAACCACGGTCCGGAACGGGGTTCAGCTAACCATGATTCTGGAGGTGAGGCTGCCTCACCTCCAGAATCGTGGTTAGCTTTGAACCCTGCCAGGAATTCACCATGGTGAACAACTGGCGGGGCTCAAACAGACGTTTGCGCGATCACAGCCACCACCCTGAATCCACTGTGATTCAGGGTGGTTGACTGTGATCCTGTAACATCTGAAATTACTGAGAGTCTTATGGCAAGAGCTAACATCCTATCTCAGAATAAAGTTATCACAGGATAGAAATGTCAGTGTAAACAGGTACCACTTTATAATTAATAACAATCCCAAGATAGTTTTCTCCTAATCCAGTGATAGTTTTTCCTTCTGAAAACACCCTGAGCAGATTCCCAGAGGGAGATCAGGGGAAGGGATAAACTATTTAACTCCTGGATTCCCTTGCTTTTGAGAATGAAGGTGTGGGGAGAGAACTACTCTGGAGAACTCGGATCTGGCATGGTTGTCAGAACATGCCTTCTGTTGTCACTGCTGTACGGTAGCGCTAACCACATTTTCCCCTGCAACAGGATGAGATGGAGCTTGGCTATGTAGAAGCTCCGCATCGGTCATTCCCTGTTGTCTTTGACTCCCCCAGAAACAGAGGCCTAAGAGACTTTCCTTTCAAGAGGGTTTTGGTAGGTCAATATCTTTTCACTTGCTGAGGCCTGCTTTCCCCGTATGTCATTCTTGTTGCTGGGACAGGGTTTAGCAACCAGTGTTGCCAATTTTGCTGCCATAGAGGCAGATTCCTTGCTAATTTGGGTGTCTGGCTGTTGGGATTCTTTCCAAATTGAGTTCTAATCTGAGTTTAAAAGGTGTGGATCAAAACCTCTAAAAATGCATAAATCACACATTAATTATTGCATAGAATGATGAACCTAAGGCAGGGGTGTGGAGCTGTCAGCCTGGACCAAATCTGGACAGTGGCTCTCTCTTTTTAAAATTTGGCCCCTTTCCAGTTACGGGATCTGGCCCATGACTGAAATAACATTGAAAGCAAAGGAAGGGAGAGGAGGTGAGGACATGTACTCAAGGATAGGGGAAGGATCCATGGCATAGCTCCATGATCTGGACCCCCCTCTTCCTTCCTCCATCCTCAGCACATCCCTTATGCACCCCCTGACCTAAATCACCTCCCAGACGTTTGGGAGGCACAGCCAGGACACAAGGGGAGCTGCTGGGTGGGGTTGGCTAAAACTGGAATTGCTTTGTATTGAGATTAATTTTCCCACTTCAAAATTTGTTCTGGCAACCGTAGTTAAAACTAACATCAGACTGGAAGAGGAAATTGCTACGGAACTAGTATCTTCCTTTTGCTCATAGGTTACGAAAAGCAGAGGCCTGGGTGGGAGTGTTTTCTTTGGTGTGTTTTGGGCAACTTTATTGTACTTGCCCTTTTGATCAAGGGAGGGCCAGGAGGATGACTACTCCTAGTATGACTATCCCCTCTCAGCTTCTCCTGCCTCTGGGTATATTGCAGTCTCCCAGAACTAAGAGCTGCAAAATATTAGTTCACGCCTTGTCCCTCCTGGGTGGGTACTCCCAGTGGACCATGGACAGTTAATGTGGCAAACTGTCTTATGGCTAGAACCAAACAGTATAGAAAACAAAAGTGCACCCTAGGGCTGTGCCAAAGCCTGTCATTTATACTGACTGCTTCATGCCCAAATGATTTAAGTAGCTTTTATGGGGATGAGGAAGTATTGACAGAAAGGACTAACAGTTACCTCTGGCTGGGACTAGAGGGGGAAAAAAGAGATTTACCTGCATTGCAGGCAGGCTCTGTGGCTCCTAGATTTATTTATTTAGTCAAATTTGATATGCTGCCCTTCCTGCAGAGGCTCAGAGCAGCATCAATTTTTAAATCCCCATTAATGCCCACCCAGGCCTTTCCTACACCTCTGACCCAATCCCATCCAACCCTATCCCTGCCAGCCAGATAAAAAGGTCTCTTACATTGTTTTCGGAAGATGAACAGGCTCGGGATTAGGCAGACCCCCAGGGGGAGGGAGTTCCATAATTGCAGGGCAACCACCGAGAACGCCTCCCTGGGCAACCTAACTGTAAAAACATCTCGGTGAGATGGCACCTGCAAGAGGGTGCCCCTGCCTGACCACAGGGGCCGTGAGGGGACACTGAGGGAGGAGGCGGTCTTTCAGATACCTGGGGCCCAAGCCATTTAGACTTTATAGGTTAAAGCCAGCACCTTGAATTGTGCCCAGAAAGCTATTGGCAGCCAGTGCAGACTCTGGAGCACTGGTGTAATGTGCTTCCAGCAACCCACACCCAAAAGAAGATGGGCCACTGCGTTCTGAACAGTCTTCAAGGGCAGCCCCATGTAGAGCGCATTGCAGTAGTTCAGCCTCGAGGTTACAAAGGCATGGATGACGGTGACCAGATCAGAATCTGATAAAAATGATCACAGCCTTCTCACCAGATGTATTTGGTGAAAGGCACTCCTGGCCACCGCCGCAACCTGACAATCCAGGCAAAGCAATGGATCCAAGAGCCCCCCAAGGCTGCAAACCTGAGTAACCAAAGGAGGTTGCATCCCATCAATAACAGGGGTCCCTACGTCTCCCAGGTCAAATGGCCGGCCAACCCTCTTCACTTCAGTCTTGTCTGGATTCAGCTTCAATCGACTTGCCCACATCCAGTCCCCAATGGCAGCCAGGCACTGGGTAAGTACCAAGACTGCAGGACCTGGGTCAGATGAAAAGGGGAGAGAGAGCTGGGTGTCATCAGTATATTGATGTCACTTCACTCTAGATCTCTGAACAATCTCACCATGGGACCTCAGATACACATTGAACAGGAGTGGAGACAAGATGGAACCCTGCGGGACCCCGCAAGAGAGCTCCTGAGGGGATGATGAGCCACCGCCCATCACCACCCTCTGTGTTCTCCAAGACAGGAATGAGCGGAACCACTTGAGCTGCCCCGTGCATCCCTGCCAGGTCCTGCAGCCATGTTAACACCACCCCATGATCAATAGTACCAAAGTAGTATCAAAGTATCAAAGGCTGATAATAGTATCAAAGTATCAATAGTATCAAAGGCTGCCGACAGTTCTGACAAAATCAACAGGGTACAATTTCCAAGCAGAGATCATCAACCAAGGCCAAAAGCACAGTCTCGGTGCCATGCCCAGGACAAAATCCGACTGACATGTCCAGGAATCCAATAGCATCGAGATGTGTCTGGAGCTGCGAGGCAACCACCTGTTCAATAACCTTCCCTAAGAAGGGGAGGTTAGACACATGGCGATAGCTGGCAGGGGAGTCAACATAAAGAGATGGTTTCTTGAGCAGGGGTTGGACAACTGCAGTTTTAAGGCCATCAGGCACCCTGCCCTCCCAAAGGGAGGCACTGACAACCCTGGCCAGCAATGCCCCTAATGTCCCCGGCTTGCTTTCAACAGCCAGGAAGGGAATGGATCTACTGTCAACTGATTGGCTGCACTCCTCCAAGCACATCCTCTGCATCAGTGGGAGAGATTAATTCAAGCTGATCCAAGTAAATCAGACAAGACCGAGCCTCCTCAACCCCAAACCCTGCACCCAAATTAGCAGCATCCAAGTAAATACGAGCGACTTTATCTGCAAAGTAGGTGGCAAACCCCTCACAGCAGGCAGCCAATGCCTCTAACTCTGGGCAGAGACAGTTAGGATTTAATAAGCTATTCACCACCTAGAAGAACTCCACCAGATGGCACTTGGCAGATGCTATGGTGGCAGTGAATAAAGCTTTCTTTGCTGCCGCCACAGTATAATCCCTTAAAAACAGTCTATGCCATAGTTGGTCAGCTTTGGCACGAGTTGAGCACCACCTGTGCTCTAACCACCTACCATCTCACTTTAGCAGCCTCAGGTCCTCCGTATACCAGGGAGACCTGTGCTGCCACCACAGATGGAAGTGGATGCCTGGGTGCCACTGTGTCAGTAGTNTGTGCCAAAGCCTGTCATTTATACTGACTGCTTCATGCCCAAATGATTTAAGTAGCTTTTATGGGGATGAGGAAGTATTGACAGAAAGGACTAACAGTTACCTCTGGCTGGGACTAGAGGGGGAAAAAAGAGATTTACCTGCATTGCAGGCAGGCTCTGTGGCTCCTAGATTTATTTATTTAGTCAAATTTGATATGCTGCCCTTCCTGCAGAGGCTCAGAGCAGCATCAATTTTTAAATCCCCATTAATGCCCACCCAGGCCTTTCCTACACCTCTGACCCAATCCCATCCAACCCTATCCCTGCCAGCCAGATAAAAAGGTCTCTTACATTGTTTTCGGAAGATGAACAGGCTCGGGATTAGGCAGACCCCCAGGGGGAGGGAGTTCCATAATTGCAGGGCAACCACCGAGAACGCCTCCCTGGGCAACCTAACTGTAAAAACATCTCGGTGAGATGGCACCTGCAAGAGGGTGCCCCTGCCTGACCACAGGGGCCGTGAGGGGACACTGAGGGAGGAGGCGGTCTTTCAGATACCTGGGGCCCAAGCCATTTAGACTTTATAGGTTAAAGCCAGCACCTTGAATTGTGCCCAGAAAGCTATTGGCAGCCAGTGCAGACTCTGGAGCACTGGTGTAATGTGCTTCCAGCAACCCACACCCAAAAGAAGATGGGCCACTGCGTTCTGAACAGTCTTCAAGGGCAGCCCCATGTAGAGCGCATTGCAGTAGTTCAGCCTCGAGGTTACAAAGGCATGGATGACGGTGACCAGATCAGAATCTGATAAAAATGATCACAGCCTTCTCACCAGATGTATTTGGTGAAAGGCACTCCTGGCCACCGCCGCAACCTGACAATCCAGGCAAAGCAATGGATCCAAGAGCCCCCCAAGGCTGCAAACCTGAGTAACCAAAGGAGGTTGCATCCCATCAATAACAGGGGTCCCTACGTCTCCCAGGTCAAATGGCCGGCCAACCCTCTTCACTTCAGTCTTGTCTGGATTCAGCTTCAATCGACTTGCCCACATCCAGTCCCCAATGGCAGCCAGGCACTGGGTAAGTACCAAGACTGCAGGACCTGGGTCAGATGAAAAGGGGAGAGAGAGCTGGGTGTCATCAGTATATTGATGTCACTTCACTCTAGATCTCTGAACAATCTCACCATGGGGCCTCAGATACACATTGAACAGGAGTGGAGACAAGATGGAACCCTGCGGGACCCCGCAAGAGAGCTCCTGAGGGGATGATGAGCCACCGCCCATCACCACCCTCTGTGTTCTCCAAGACAGGAATGAGCGGAACCACTTGAGCTGCCCCGTGCATCCCTGCCAGGTCCTGCAGCCATGTTAACACCACCCCATGATCAATAGTACCAAAGTAGTATCAAAGTATCAAAGGCTGATAATAGTATCAAAGTATCAATAGTATCAAAGGCTGCCGACAGTTCTGACAAAATCAACAGGGTACAATTTCCAAGCAGAGATCATCAACCAAGGCCAAAAGCACAGTCTCGGTGCCATGCCCAGGACAAAATCCGACTGACATGTCCAGGAATCCAATAGCATCGAGATGTGTCTGGAGCTGCGAGGCAACCACCTGTTCAATAACCTTCCCTAAGAAGGGGAGGTTAGACACATGGCGATAGCTGGCAGGGGAGTCAACATAAAGAGATGGTTTCTTGAGCAGGGGTTGGACAACTGCAGTTTTAAGGCCATCAGTCACCCTGCCCTCCCAAAGGGAGGCACTGACAACCCTGGCCAGCAATGCCCCTAATGTCCACGGCTTGCTTTCAACAGCCAGGAAGGGAATGGATCTACTGTCAACTGATTGGCTGCACTCCTCCAAGCACATCCTCTGCATCAGTGGGAGAGATTAATTCAAGCTGATCCAAGTAAATCAGACAAGACCGAGCCTCCTCAACCCCAAACCCTGCACCCAAATTAGCAGCATCCAAGTAAATACGAGCGACTTTATCTGCAAAGTAGGTGGCAAACCCCTCACAGCAGGCAGCCAATGCCTCTAACTCTGGGCAGAGACAGTTAGGATTTAATAAGCTATTCACCACCTAGAAGAACTCCACCAGATGGCACTTGGCAGATGCTATGGTGGCAGTGAATAAAGCTTTCTTTGCTGCCGCCACAGTATAATCCCTTAAAAACAGTCTATGCCATAGTTGGTCAACTTTGGCACGAGTTGAGCACCACCTGTGCTCTAACCACCTACCATCTCACTTTAGCAGCCTCAGGTACTCCGTATACCAGGGAGACCTGTGCTGCCACCACAGATGGAAGTGGATGCCTGGGTGCCACTGTGTCAGTAGTCTGGGTCAAAATGTCATACTACAAATCAACCAAGGCATTGACAGGGAGGCCGTCAAGGCCAGCAAGTAAATCCCCCAGAGAGTTCTGGAGTCCACCACCTGCACCCTGATGGAGGCAAAGGAGGGTGGGTATCTGGGCCTACAGAAGGTAATGGTCCAACCATGACAAAGACAATAAACACCCAGGCCTGGGGAGGTGATGATAAATTAGATCATCAGCTCAAGGTGTTAGTGCCTGCCATGCATGGACATAGGGAGGATGGTAATTCACACTGTTTTGCCCATAGTAGTGAACTGCTGATCTAACTGGAAGGCAGTTCCATATTTGCAGATGATATCTGCTTATCTGAATAGCAATCCAAATATCTGGACAATATCTACATTCAAAGCGGATAGCCACATATTTGGTTATTTGGATATTTGGTGTTTGATTCATTTTATTTTGTTTTCCAGTTTATTGTACATGCACAACAGTGCTAGATAGCACTAAAACAAATTACCCGAATACACTGGACAAAGCAGTCAACCAAATAAACCAAACAGTCCATAAGTAGTGCCGTACTGGGTCAGACCAATGGCCATCAAGCCCAGAATCCTGTCTCCAACAGCGGCCAATCTCTGTCTCTTGGGAGAAGTGCCCAACAGGTCACAATGGGCAATCCATTCCCTGTTTTTCCAGCCCCAACAGTAAGGAGTTACATCCCCAAAACCTACTTGGCTAATAGCCATTAATGGACCTAACCTCAAAGAACTTGTCGAATCCCCTTTTAACACTAGTAGTTACGCTACCGGCTTTGATCGCTTTCCCTGGCAATAAATCCCCAAAGTTAATTGTGTGTTGAGTGAAAAAATACTTATGTTAATTTCACAGTGTCCCCTTGTTCTCGTACTGTTAGAGAGGGTAAATAACCACTTCCTATTTACTTGTTCCCCACCACTCATGATTCTATAAACTTCTATCATATCCCCTCAGTTGTTTCTTCTCCAAGCTGAGAGCCCCAACCTATCAAGCCTCTCTTCATATGGGAGTTCCATGCCTTTGATCATTTTTGTTGCCCTTCTCTGTACTTTTTCTAGTTGTACTATGTCTTTTTTGAGATGGCGTGACCAGAACTTGCACACAATACTTCCGCTGCAGTTGTACCGTAGATTTATATAGAGGCATTAGGATATTTTCAGTTTTATTCTCTATTCCTTTCTAAATGATTCCTAACATTGTTTGCTTTTTTGACTGCCACCACACACTGAGCTGAGGATTTCAATGTATTGTCCACAATGATTTCAAGATCCTTTTCATGAGTGGTAACTCCTAATTTAGAGCTCAGCATTGTATACATATAGTTTGGGTTATTTTTACCTATGTGCATCACTTTGCACCTGTCCACATTAAACTTCATCTGCCACTTAGTTATCCAGTCACCCAGTCTCTCAAGATACTCCTGCAATTCTTCACAGTCAGCTCAGGTTATAATCACCTTGAATAACTTTGTGTCATCTGCACATTTGATCACCTCACTCTTTACTCCCTTCTCCAAATCTTCAGTTAATATATTAAACAACACCGGTCCCAGTACAGATCCCTGGGGCGCTCCACTAGTTACTTCTCTCCACTGTGAAAACTGACTATTAATCTTAGGGCATTTTCAGATGAACAAACTATCCCTGGATAATTAGAAAACTCTCTTTTGCTTATTATCCAGGGCTTACAAAGTGGTACCTGTTTTGATGGACATTTCTGGGCATTTTCAGACAGACATTTATCCCAGGATAATTGCTTTAATCCCAGGATGGCATGTCAGTCTGAATGCTGTCAACAGTGATTATTATCCCGGGATAGCAAAAATATCAGGATGTTATAAAACCCAATTTGCTGTGGTTTATAACACCCACTTATTAAACTATCCCAGGATAATAACCTTCTGAATGACTATCCCGGGATAGTCACTATCCTGGTGATTAGTGCCTCAGAATCCAATGGTAAGACCTGACAGACTGTCTAGGTATTTTCTGCCTCTATGGTATGTAGGAGCACATGACTGTGGGGCGATCGTATTACCACCGTCATCGTATCCACAATGCATTGTGGAGCGCCAAGTTTAAATACCTGCAGAACAAAAGGATGAGTTTCTATATTCTTCAACTCAGAAATCAGAAAAATGAAGAAAATCTGATTTCCTTCAATCCCAGAAATTGGTGCGCTGAGCATGGATGAAAAGGACCATGGGATTGAAATTGATCCGAGAGACTCATCATCGGGATAAAATAAATGTGCTGTTCACATGACTATCCCGGAATAAAGTTATCCTGGGATAGAAATGTCTGTCTAAACAGGTACCACTTTGTTATCCTGGGATAAAATCAATGTGCTGTTCACATGGCTATCCTGGAATAAAGTTATCCTGGGATAGAAATGTCTGTCTAAACAGGTACCACTTTGTTATCCTGGGATAAAATCAATGTGCTGTTCACATGGCTATCCTGGAATAAAGTTATCCTGGGATAGAAATGTCTGTCTAAACAGGTACCACTTTGTTATCCTGGGATAAAATCAATGTGCTGTTCACATGGCTATCCTGGAATAAAGTTATCCTGGGATAGAAATGTCTGTCTAAACAGGTACCACTTTGTTATCCTGGGATAATAATTACCGGAGATGATTCTAATTCTCCCGGGATAGTTTGTCCGTCTGAAAACGCCCCAAATCCCAAGATAACTTAATTCTGGGACAGTCATGTGAACAGTACATTGATGTTATTCTGGTGATTAGTGTCTCTGGGATGAATTTCAATCCCATGGTCTTTTTCCTCCGTGCTCAGCGCACTGATTGAAGAAAATCTGACTTTCTTCATGTTTTTATTTCTAAGTTGAAGAAAATGGAAACTCATCCCTTTGTTCTGAGGGTATTTAAACTTGGCGCTCCACAATGCATTGTTGAAGGATGATGGTGGTAATATGATCGCTCCACAGTCATGTGCTCCTACATACCATAGAGGCAGAAAATGCTAGAGAGGCTGTCAGGTCTTTCTGTTGGACTCTGTGGTGCTAATCACCAGGACAGTCGACTATCCCGGGACAGTTGTTTAGACGGACATTATCCTGGGCTATTTTAACACCTGTTTTTTATAAAACCCAGCAAATTAGGTTTTATAACACCCTGATATTTTTGTTATCCTGGGCTAATAATCAGTCTGTTGACAGCGTTTAGATGGTCATCCCATCCTGGGATTAACGGTGCTATCCCAGGATAAATGTCCATCTGAAAATGCTCCTACTCTTTGCTTCCTAACTTTTAACCAGTTGCTGATCCATGATGGGACATTGCCTCTTGTCCCATGACTCTTTAATTTCCTCAAGAGTCTCACATGAGGGAGCTTATCAAACGCCTTCTGAAAGTCCATGTACACTATATCAACTGGCACTCATCCTTATCCACATGCTTATTTATACCCTAAAAAATCTAATAGATTAGTGAGACATGACTTCCATTTCCTAGCACCCTGAGCATGTTGACTCTTCCCCATTATGCCATGTTTATCAATATGCTCAGTAATTCTGTTCTTAACAACCGTTTCAATTAGTTTGCCTGGCACCAACGTCACGCACGCTCACTGATTTGTAGTTTTCAGGTTTGTAGGGTTCACCTCTGGAACCCTTTTTAAACATTGGCCTTACATTTGCTACCCTCCAATCTTCTGGTACAGTGGCAGATTTTAACAATAGGTTACAGATTACCAACAGTAGATCTGCAACTTCATATTCAAGTTCCTTCAGAACTCTGGGATGAATACCATCTGGTCCTGGTGATTTATTACTATTTAGCTTGTCAGATTGCTCTAGAACTCCTCCAGAGTTTCACATATTTGTGACAGTTCTTCCAGTTCTTCACTAAAGATGCAAAAAAATAAAAATAAAACCTTTTTCAAGAACATCAGAAGCAAGAAGCCTGCTAGAGAGTCAGTTGTGCAAAGAAGCTGAATGAATTCTTTGCTTTGGTCTTCACTGCTGAGGATGATGTGGGTATCTCCTCGACATCCTCAGCAGTGAAGACCAAAGCAAAGAATTCATTCAGCTTCTCTGCAATGTCCCCATCCTCCCTGAGTTCCCCTTTCACCTGCTGGTCATCTAATGGCCCAACTGACTCTCTAGCAGGCTTCTTGCTTCTGATGTTCTTGAAAGGGTTTTATTATTATTTTTTGCATCTTTAGTGAGTCGCTCCTAAAATTCCCGCTTGGCCTGTCTTTATTAACGTTTTACATCTAATTTGGCAATTCTTATGCTCTTTACTATTTTCTTCATTAGGACTTGCTTTCCATATTTTAAAGGAAGCCTTTTTGGCTCTAAGTCTCCTTCACCTCCCCGTTTAGTCGCACTGGCAGAGGTTTGACAGTCTTGCTCTCTTTTTTTATTTGTGGAATACATTTAATCTGCACTTCCCAAGATGGTATTTTTAAATAATATCCACACCATTTCATTCATTTATTTATTCCAGCGTTAGCTTTCACCATAGTCAATAAATACAAATCCCAAGACTGGGAGGGAAGATAAAAGATAAAATCAAAAATACATAATAAGACTAAAAATTAAGTACATCAAATTTAAAAATAGGCAATTAAATAAAACCATTACAAAACCATAATATATTAAAAAAGGACCAAAACATTGTAATAAAAAGACTAAAGAATTAATCCTAAAATAACATTATTCCAAAACCATCATTGGATAAGAATTCCTAATAACAGCTGCCTTGTTGGCAAAGGCAGCCATTCTATTAATAACATCAACTCCCATATGTTGACAGAGCCAAATTAACTTTTCTTTCTTGGAAAAAAAATAGGGGCATGAAGAATATTCCTGATATCATGGAAATAGTTACACTCTAATACAGGGGCAAATTCTTTTCTCCCTGGGAATGGCTAGCCTCTGCCCCACCACAACTGTGTAAGGCATCTGTTCAAGCCGTAATCTGGTCATATTAATATGGCAATTTGATTTCAAATTAAGCTGAAGATACTTAGCCATACCCTCCTCTGGTATCCAATAAATATACAGAGAAGCTAAACAACTAGACTGTATGATGACCAAATCATCTTGCAGAGCTATGTCATTCAGCTGTTGATAGATCAAAAAAATTTCAAGACTGGAAAAAAATCCAATATCTTTATTAGCCCAAAATCCAAACCCAACCTTGTTTGGAGTGTTTATAACAAATTGTAGCCATGGTGATTGTGCAGAGGTGAAATGCATCATGTCTTCAAGGTAACACATTTTTGGCAGCCGAGAAGGACTAAAGGTCAGTAATTTAAACCAATAAGTAAGCACTTTCCTGACAACAATTGACCATACTGCCTCCACCCCAGTTTCTGCCCTTAGTAAGGCAGCTGGGGTTGAATAGGGAAGACCAAATAATGATCTCGGAAATTTATTTTATGGAAACTCTATATTATCACAGATCAAAAATCCTCATATTTCTGCACCATAAATAAGCTGAGGTATAACCTTGGCCTTAAATGCTGTGATTGCCGCAGGCACTGATCTCCCTGCATGCTTGTCATGGAACTGCTTTATGTCAAATGAGGATTGCAACAATTTTTCAAATTAACCATAGACAGATGTTCTTTCCCACCATGGTTAGATGAAATAAGCACACCCAACTATTTGAAAGATCTAACCACTTTGAAATATCCACACCTCTTGCAAGCATTTAACACTTGCAGCTGCTCCTTTTAGTTGCCCTCTAACTAGTTTCCTCATTTTTGCATAGTTCCCCTTTTAAAAGTTAAATGTTACTGTGGTAGTTTTGTGTGGGTATGTATGTGTGTCAATCTCTCTCCATGTAAAATTTGATTATATTTTCTTTATTTATTTTATTAAAATATTTTATATCCCGCCACTTCTGCCTAGGCAGCTCGGGGCGGCTTACAATATATAAAAATATAAAATATCAATGTAAACATAAAACAGTATAAAAAGAGGCGGGAAAGGGAAAATGAGAGAAAACATCCCCCCCCCCAAGAAAAGAGGAGGAAGAAAGGGATGTCAAGGAGACATAAAATCCCAAACAAAAGTAAATACCTCACCCTTAGAATAAAAACCCACCCTCACCCTTCTCCCTCACCAAAGGCCTGACGGGCATTGAAAAGAGGAGAGGTCTGGGGTCACTACTACCAAGCGGCTCTACCACCGTTACCCCTTGCACCAGGTCCTGCACAGCACGTTCCACTTAAGACTAGATACAAAGTAGCTCCTCCTCTCATAGGTTCCAGGACTAGCTGCTCTAAGAAGCAGTCATTTACGGCATCTAGAAATTTTACCTCTGCATCACACCCTGAGGAGACATTCACCCATTATTACTGTGTTTCCAACTTCAGTAGCCTGTCTGAGCTCCATTAGCATTTCATGGTCCGTTTCACTGCCCTGATCAGGGGGTCGATAGTATAGTCCCACTTTTACACACTTCCCCATTGCACATGGAATTTCTATCCACAGAAATTCCAGAGTACATTTCACTTACTGTAAAATTTTAATTCTGCTTGACTCATTGCTGTCTCTAACATATAGTGCCACCCCACCACCAGCTCGATCTACTCTGTTGTTTTGATATATTTTGTACCTCGGTATTACAGTGTCCCATTGTTTCTTCTCATTCCACCAGGTTTCAGAGATTCCCATTATGTCTATATTTTCATTTAGTGCGGAAAACTCTAATTCTCCCATATTACTTCTAACATTTGTATATAGACACTTAAACATATTCTTTTTATTTTTATTCTGGTGTTATTACATATTTGTTACTGCACATTTTGTTTAATTTGGAAGTATTTAAGCTTGTCTGTTCTGTACTAATGCCCGCCTGTTTTCCCTCCAATTCTTTCCTGTCCTCTTTACTGGAATGCACTGTATCAATACTAATGACAGCATCCCTGTGGGTTGCCTCCATCTGAACACATGCTCCGCAGCAACTATTGACTTTCCCCCAGTCTGAATAGCAGAACCAAAACATCTGATGCAGATATCTGAATGGAGTGGAACAAATATATGTTTTATCAAAATTGGTATGAAGTGACCAAATTTGATGGCTAATATACTTGCATTGAGTATTTATTTTGCCTCTAACTGTAAGGTACTTTGTGTTTCCTTGCTACCCATCAGGGCCCCAATTTTGGATACGTGACACGGGAGCTTCCAAACGGACAAGTCACCAGCCTCGACTCTTTTGGGAACCTGGATGTCAGCCCTCCGGTGACAGTGGGAGGGAAGGAATATCCACTGGGGAGGATCCTCATCGGGAGCAGCCTGCCCAGGTGAGAGAAGGGTCTCCACTTCCAGTTAAGTCTTCTGTTTCCATCTTCTCCCAGTTGAGGACATGGTGTGACCACAGGAACGAATGTGCAAGGAGAAGGCAAGTGCAACCATGAGAACTGCCTGCTTGGAGGAGCAGATTTAGGGGACATTGAAGTGGGAGTGTTGCCAGCGGCAGGGAGGCTAATGGCTCATGAATAGGTGCTTGCATCAGTGAGACCTAGCACCCCCCTAACACTGCTTGGTGATTGATGTTTGGATTGCCGATCTAGCTTAGAAAATGGCAGAGAGAATTCCCAAGACCCTTCATCTTTCCCTGCAGTTTGTCTGCCACTTCAAGCTAGTTTAAGGCTTTTATTATCTAATTCACATGGGGGGAAAGAGGGTGCATGTGTATTTTTAAAATTAACCTTGTTTTGTCACTTATGCCACATTTTCTATTTGCTCTCCACCCTGCTGTCTTTATAAAAAATGTGATGCATTTAGCATGCCATAAATGGGGGGAATATAAACATAGGGTGTGTACAGAAATTCTCTCCAGTTCTAACAATGAACTAATATGATTGTTTGGCAAGGATTGCCCAAGGGTCTGAGCCAGGGGTGTCATTTGCACTGTGGTGTGTATGCAGCAGTTGTCATCCACACCTAGCTTTAGCAAACATTTGTTAGGTTTGTGATTACATCTGCAGAAGATTTCGACAACCTCTCCCCCCTTCTCCCCACACACATTTGGGGTCCTGAGACCCACAGTTTGGAAATCTCTGTATTTTATGGTCCATTTTGCTGATGGAGTGTCCTTGTTTGGTAAAGGCAGTATTTAATGTGACAAGGTATACTGTGGGGCTTCTCTTCCATGCAGATTCTGTGGTATCTGAGTGCATGGTTGTAGATGACAGATCTCTTCCTGGTCTATCTTGGGTGGTTGCCAACAGCCCTGTGTAATAGGAAGCTGCCCATAGAGCTCTTACCTAACAGACTCCTGAGGATGTGTTTGCTCAAAATGTACATCCAAACACCACCCATAGGAACGCTGCCCAAGAAAGCAAGTCAGGACTTATCTAGTTGGAACTAGCAGGGCTGGCACTACCCTTAGGCAGTTCAGGTGGCTGCCTAGGGTGCCAACTTGAAGGGGGCGGCTCTCCTGCTCCCGATCAAGCTGCCCTACTACCGCTGGCAATAGGTTCTGTACTGGATGGGATGGGAAAAGCACCCCCTTTAACTTGCTGTCCTAGGCGGCCTTGCCATTAAGCTCTGCACTGGATTGGGGGTGGAAGAGGCACCCCCTAGGTGGCTTCACCCCAATCCACCTTCTGCTGCCATCTCTCCTACCCCTGATCTAGCTGTTGCTGCCGCTTCTCCTGCAGGTTGAAGGGGGTGCCTCTCCTATCCTCGATCCAGCTGCCACCGCCACAGCTGGTAGGCTCTACAGATGGATCGGAGGCCAGGAGGCAGAGGGGAGCAGAGCTAACAGTCCCTCAGTGCCCAAGAAACAGGCTGTGCCTCTGCGTGTTGCGCAGTAGGTGTGTGCATGCGAAGGTTGTGCGCAACATGCATGTGGGTTGCATGTGAGATGCATGAGGGGCGCTCACACTGGCATTTGCCTAGGGCAGCAAAAATCCTTACACCGGTCCTGGAAACTGGCATGTAAGGCACAGCAGCTTCTGCAGCAAGGTGATGTGGTTAAGAGAGCTGGCAGAGAAAAGCATGCGTGACTCCAAAATCTTGTGTGTTATGAACAAAGGATGGGGTCTCCCTACATCACCCAAGGAGACACTTGTTGCCCCATTGAAAAAATATTGTACTTTGAATGAGGGCAAAGCACAGCTGAGCAAACTAGGGCTTGTTCACATGAACGCTTACTCTGTAGTAATTAGTCCTGAACACACTTTAATTCTACTTTTGTTCACACAAAGACATTTTTCAAGTGGCAACACATCTAATAGTGGGGGTTCACGCATGCATTTCAATCAGTGATGATTCTGAATGCATGATGAGCAGCTAAGTACTCTTGAAGCCCTCCTCTCCTATATCTCCAGATGATATCTCAGGATGCACAGTTCTTGAGAAGGCAGTATAAAACACGTCTGCTGAGGATGGCTTTTCTGCCTCATGCTTTCACTAAGGGTGAAAACAGACATGATGCTAACCACCCTTTAACCACCCTTGGTGGTTATTTATGCATGTTGCAGGGTTGTTGGTGCCCTATGCAGCCCTGAAACTTGCATAAATGACCACCAAGGGTTAGCGTCATGTCTGTTTTCACCCTAAGTCTCTCTGCTCATAGAATGACTGGAAGTTGGGCACCAGCTACTGGTTGCAGTTGCACATTATGCTGATTCTGCATCAGTGAATGAAGTGGCCTGTAGCTCCAGTTTAAACTGGAGCCGATAAACATGGGTTGGACCAATGGGCAAGTAATACATGGTCCTGTCCAACTAATGTAGTACTTTCACACACAAAAAAGAAAAAAGTAGGTTTGGGCTGCCAGTTACTTGAAAAAGCAGAATGTGAAAAGGCCATTAGGACTATAGCACTGAGACCTTACGTAATAACAATGTTTTCATTAGTAGAACAAGCAAATGGACTGCATGCAGTGTCCAGACCCATGCTTCTCCAAATTTAGGCAGCACCAGGACCAAATGTTTTGGTTATTACTTATCACTTTTATAGCTCATTCAGCGTCCAAAATACTTTTCAATCCTGCTCTAGTTTATCCTCGCAAAAGCCCATTATTCCCATTTTACAGATGGGGAACCGAGGCCAAGAGATAATGACTTGCCCAAGACATGCACAGTAATAATCGTCCAGGTGAAGGTTACCATAGGAGTCAAGGACTGTGTGAACTGTCTGTGTTAAGTGTCTTAATGCACTTCAGTTAATGCCTTTTCCTTGTTCACACGGTCGCTTACCCCTGGAGGTAAGCTACTTCCAAGTGTGAACACTTCTTTAATCAGGAGTACTATCTAGGTGCCCTAGGTGAGTCATAGGAATTTAATCTATAGCTGGCAGCTGTACCATACTCGCTTTCCTTATGGATCGGACACAGATGACAAAATTAGATGGCCAATCTGTGGCTTGGAGCCACATGCAGCTCCAACAGTTCAAGTGTGGCTCTCAGCCAGGGCTGGCTCTGGGCCCTGTGCTGCTTTAATGGTCTTTTGTCTTGCTCAGTGCGCCCGAGTCCCAGCTGCTGAATTGCAGCTGCCCCTCGGAATCTCAGCATCCAAGACTGTAGAGCACTAGCTTCACCAGCCAATCGCAGACCAGGAGAGGCTTCCGTGCACATGCACGTTTTGTAGCTCTCGGACATATGATTTTGGTGTGCATCTCCTGGGGATGGAAACTGGCCATCCCGACATATAATGTCCCCTAACCAGTGCAGCACACTGACTCTTACAAGGCAATCTCATTTTCTTCAATGGCATAAGCACAAATGGGGGTGAGGATTATGGAAACAAGCTCTAAATTTCTCCTCTCCTAGAAAGCAGGTTGTATATCACTGTCTGTGTGGACTTGTTCTGCTAGATTTCAGTGTTTAACAATGTAGAGGTTGTTTTCAGTTTTTAAGGGATGACTGAGATGGGGTTAAATGACTGAAGTAGCCGGAGACTATTTTGCTCTGCTCCAGGAGTCTGTCTTCAGCAGCTGGTCCTGCGGGGTCCTGGTACTAGGCAGCTCGCTTAGAACAAGAGCACTGTTCTGTGTTCTGCAGCTCTCTGTAACAGAAAGGCGCCTCTTTACAAAGGAGTCTCTGTGTGATGTCGAGATAAACAAGGCAGCCACCCAGCCTGGGATTCCAGATAAAACCTCATTAAAAGAACAAACTCAAAAGAGAGGCTTTGAAAATCAGATAAAAGCAGCCTGTTGCTTTCTGCTAGGGCGGTTTTGGCAGTGATGTTCTGTTAGAAAAGAGGAATGGAAGCTGGGTCCTCTGGCTTCTATTAGGAGCTGCATCACTGACTTGATGGTGTGACATTAGTCAAGCCATTCAGTCTTTATCAGAACATCAAGTTCCTGTCCTCAGGTGTACATTGAGGAGATTTTCCTTCTACAGGGGAATTGTTGTAAGACTGACTTAACCTCTTTAATGCTCTTGTTAAATATTAGCAGAGTACTTTGCAATTGTGCACTAACACTCACAAAGACTCGGAGCAACTGGTTTCAGAAGAAGGTTAATTTGGTATAAGAAGAAACTGGAGTCTAATGCTCATCTTCTGTACTGGTTAAGAGCCTTAAACTGGTTGAAGAGCCTGGTGTAAATAACTCTAAATACTACATACTCCTTTTAATTTCTTGCATGAGTTGCCACTGTTTAACCCTCAATATTCTTCCTCCTACCTCATTCTATCTGAACGACTAGATTCGGCGGCAGGAAGATGACGAAGATTGTCACGGACTTCCTTTATGCCCAGAAAGTGCAGGCTCCTGTGGAGCTCTACTCTGATTGGCTGAATGTGGGTCACGTGGATGAGTTCCTCAGCTTCGTCCCAGCTCCTGATAGGAAGGTACTGATCGCTGGGTGACAATTTTAACCTTCCCTCTCTTACTCTGGGAGACCATTGGTCATCATCTGTCTGTATTCTCCTTCTGTACATGATCCAGACAGCGTATGGGTGTCTTTTAGCTTTGGAGGTCCCTAATTTAGCCCCAAGGTTATCTACAATAGTGGTGACTATTAGCCAAATGGGAGCACATCTGGGAGCCAGGATTCATAGGTAGGCAGTAACAAGCTCACCTGTTTTCTGGCACACAAAGAGGTGCATTACTCATACCTGATGAGGTTTACCTACTTCTGCTGTCGAGAGAGAGAGTGGGTAGTTGCTGTCTTGGTCCCAAATGAAATAGATGGAGACAAAGTAGTGACAGAATCACAGACTTTTAGCTTTGGAAGGGACCTCAGCGATCATCTAACACCACCTCTTGCTCCAAGCAAGAGATCCTCTACCTACAGCATCACAGAGAAATGCTTGTTGACCTGGGTTTTGAAAGTATCCATAGAAGGAGATTCCACAACTCTTGGGCAACTTATTTTATTGCTCAGTAGTTCTCACAATTAGGAAGCTTTTCCTAATATTTAATCAAAATCTACCTCCTTGCAATTTAAGCTCATTCCCTTTTTGTTCTGTCTTCTGTGAAAGTGGAGAACTAATGTTCACTATCATTTTTCTGGCATCCTTTTAGATATTTGAAAACTGCTATCATGTCCCTGCACATTCTTTTAGTTTTTTCACAAGGTCAAACATACTCTGTCCTTTCAGCCTTTCCTCATCTGCCTTGTCTTCCAACCCCTTTATCATCCACGTTGCTCTCTGAATCTTCTCCAATTTGTCTACATCCTCCTTGAAGTGCAGTGTTCAAAACTGAACGCAGTATTCCAGGTGAGATCCTGCCAATACCGATATCTTTCACTGGACTAACTCCTGTTGGAGTGAGTAAAAGCTTGCACACTCTCACCACAGGAGTTGGTCTAATAAATGATATCATCTGAACTACTTTGTCTCCTGCTTCTGGTGGACAGAGGTGAGCTCATTGTGAGCCTTTTAGACCTGCAGCCATTTTGACTCCTAGAAGATGATGGATAGGGATGGGCGAACGTGGTTCAGAAGTTCGGAGTTCGGCCCAAACTCGGCCTGTTTGGACGACTGAACCGAACTTCTGAACCGAACGTTTGAACTTCCAAACAGTTCAGAAAAGTTCGGATGAGTTCAGGGCTGGGAAAAATGTGACTTTGGGCAGGAAAAATGTGACTGGAAGGGGGAGGCAGCTGAGGAGCAGACTTCCTGGCACCAGGGGTGGACACCAGGGGTGGTTTCAGGGCAAAAAATACTGATACCCAAAAAAAATCGGTTTCGGTACCGATAGCACTTTTTTGAATGTTCGACCGAGTTTGGACAAACCGAACTCCGCCGAACGGAACAGCTGAACCCGAACTCAGGTTTCGAACCGAACGACCGAACATCCGAACGGCGTTCTCTTCGCCCATCCCTAATAATGGAACTGGACACTTACAGAGCTAAAGTTTCCATAGTTGGGCTGAAACAGACTCGCACATATGCTGTGGATTGGGCACAGAAGGGGGATGCATAGCCCAAGATGACAAAAATAAAATCTTTTTACAAAACCATTGCTTCCTGTGTAGCCAGTGGGGAGGGGGAGGCACAGGATGGAGAGAGACATGAGCATGAAATGGTGGAGAGCACAGGGCTGTTGTTACCACAGGGCGACCAACCCAGGCCGTAAAGAGTGTCCCAAAATGAGAGGAGCAAGTCCTAGGATGGGCAGGGGCCAGATTGGGGACCCCATGCAACTAGTAGCTGCAGCAGCGTACCACTCTCTCCCAGAACTGCCCCTTCCCTTGCTGCCTTCTTCCGGACGTACCTCCTCCTCCTCTCCTCACAGAAGGCTTAGTTGGAGCCATAAGAGCATCACACTTCACCGTGGCAGGTCTCTGAGGGAGACCTGTGCCTTGCTCAGCAGCACTGCTCCTCTCCTACTCCTGCCACAGTGCCGCACTCTAGCTCCAACGGGGGCTTCAGTGGATAGGGAGGAAGCACTTCTGGGAGAGGGCAGCACTGGCACGGGAAGGGTAGGGTTACCATACCTCCCCTTTAAAAGAGGATGCTCATGAAAAATACATGTTGCAGCCCTGCATCATGTATTTTTCATAAGTGTCCTCTTTTAAAGGGGCGGTATGGTAACCCTAGGGAAGGGGGAGAGAGGAGCACAGTGCTGCACTGCTGCAGCTACAAGTTGCATGGGGTGTGTGTGTGCTGCTCTGTGCCCTGCGCCCTGCCCACCCTGGGGTTTGCCCTGCCCTGCCCTCTGTAGGGCAGGTCCTAGGAAAGAGGGGCCATGTTTGCAAGGGGGCAGGGCAAAGGGGCTGTCACACCCCCTTTCTGATGTAACCCCACCCTTTGCAGAGCATCATGACACTCCATAGGGATGGGTCCGTGTTGGAAAGAGTATGGCCTGTCCTCTTTCTGACATGGCCACCCCTTCTGCCTGTGGAAACTCCAATTTCTCAAGGTTGCTGGGGATGTTCTGGAGAAACAGAGGCTTCTTCCATAGCCCAGAATAGGAATGGAACCCAGATCTCCTGGCACTCTGATCACTAGACCATACTGCCAATTTCTAGCGAGTGACAAGTCATGGAATGCATGTCCATTATGTTTACATTCTTCTATTACTCTAGCCTGCATCCTTGCGATCCTTTATGAAGCAGCTTTATGACCACGTTCTTGTTAGTAATCCCCTGCACGCACACTCACTCTGGATTTCTCTATTGCCTTTCACCTGAGATTCTCAAAGCTCCTTCTAAACATAACTTAAGCCTCCAGGATGTTTATGTAGGATAAACAAGTTTCTGGAAGATAGGTCCATTAGCACCTATTAGCCAGACAGGATCAGGGAACATGATGGGAGCTGAGGGGAAACAACAGGGAATGGATCCCCCATTGTGACCTGTTGGGTGGTTCTTCTAAGCCACTATGATTGGCCACTGTTGGAGACAGGATGCTGGGCTAGATGGACCATTGGTCTGACCCAGTATGGCACTTCTTATGTTCTTAAACATATTATGGAGTTGGATTTACCTTTTGTGGGTGACGTGCCGAAAAGGTTTGCAGACCTCCAATTTCATGGGTGTGTTAGAAATTATGGGCATGTGGAATGGGTTGTGTAGTTGGTTCCAGGCAGTTCAGGTCTCTCTCTCCTTTGGGGGTTGCTGCCATCCTGACCTAATCCTCCAACTTCCACACATTGACCAGCCTGCTCTCAAGGCCTCATAATGACCACTCCAACCTTCTTGGATCTCGCACTCACCTCTTCCTCCAGAAATGGCAAAACCCCACCTGCCCCCTTCTGACACCGAGCTTGGTCTTGACCCTATACCTGGGCTGCTCTCCCGGACCAGCATAGACTCCCTCCCACACCAGGCACAAGGCGTTGGGACTGGGAGCAAGGCCATGGTTGAAACTGATGAGCCTTCAGGAAGGGAGTTCTGACATAAGACCAGTCCTAGGAACCACAGGAGCAGTTAGGTTAGATGGGGTTGGATAGGAGTAGACCCCTTCCTATTATGGGCTTGGCACCAAGGCACCATTGTTAATCTGAGTTTGAATCTTATTTTCCTCACGTTGCTCTGTGCCTCAGTTTCCCCAGACTGTAATGGTATGCTGACACACTGAAAGGGACAATGGCTTATAACTGTACAGTGTCATTTTCTCCATTTCTGCCAGGGAATACTGGCAATACTTGGAGCCTTAGTGGAGACTGGGTGAAATCTTGACCCCTTTTGGAATGAATAGGATTTTGCTTAAAGGGAGGACATGGGGAGAGATGCATGATAGCAGTTTTTAAATATCTAAAAAGATGACACAAAAAAGATGGTGAACATTTGTTGTCAAAATAGTCTCCTTACCTGAGGACATGTTCACACAAAGTGTAGCTTTCTCCCAGGAGCAAACAATGGTAACCCTGGTACGCCTCCCCCTGGATAACTTCCTAGGAGCTTAAGAAGTGTCCTGTAGCCATTCCAATTCAGGATTAATCCCCCCCACCCTCGTCTCTCAGATTGTAAGCCCTAGGGCAGGGACCATGTCTATTCCATTACTTCGTAAAGCGCCAGATGCTTGCTAATAATAATAATAATAATAATTCATAATTAATTAATTAACTTGCATTCCATGTTATGGAACAGGAGTAGCCATACAAAATGTTGGTGCAGGGTAACTTTTCTCCCGGGATAACTTACCTCATGGATCCCTCCTTGGTGAGCGTTGTCCCTTAGGCTCCCCTGCTCCCCCCATCCCCCACCCTCTAGCATCTACTCTAGGTGTTTTGTTCAAAATTTCCCATGGTGCTACCATCACTTCAGCTCCCTTTGTGCCAGCAATACTTTCTAAGGAACCATAGTGGAGACTGGGTGAAATCTTGACCTCTTTTGGAATGAATAGGATTTTGCTTAAAGGGAAGAGAGGGGGACAGATGCATGACAGCAGTTTTCAAATATCTGTCACAGTTCAGGGAAGATCTTCCAGGCAAACTACCCACCCTACGGGCTTCGTGGGCTTCCCCTCTCTTACAGGAGGCTAAAGGGTCCTTCAGGATCTTATAGGGTCCACTCGCTCCAAGAGCTTTAAGACCTAAGTCATCATAAGGACCAGGTAGTGAGAGCTGGAAGCCCAGGTCCCTAGTTCCTAACTGTCCTTCTCTCTCATGCCCCCCTAGGGCCTACTTGCCCCTCAGGGGTCATAAACTCATCCACAGTAGTGAGGCCAGGCCCCAGGAGGACCCTCGCATGGCCATAGACATGGGGAGAAGGGAGGGGAAATGCAGACAGTCTCCAGGCCCAGGGGAGGGGACACCAACACAGACACTCACACAAGGATAAGGAAGGGGACACAGACGTAGACAACTCTTAGAGTAGGGTAGAGGGCGCACACACACACGAGCTCACTCACTCTTTACAAACACCAACTCCAACTCTCTCTTTCTTGCAAGGCTCTCTCCTCATCCTTTGCTCTCCACCTGGGGCCAATCCAGGGTCCAGATCACTATCGGTGTCTGTTCTGGCCGCTGGTGTCTATAGCCTAGTTCCACTGCTGCATGCAGCGGGTGCTCTCCTGGAAGTGCCAGGCTCCACCTCCACACGTTGCATGCAGCGACCATTCTCCTGGAGGTGCCGAGAGGCGCCATTGCCCATCGTCCAGCCTGGTATTCCGGTTGTCTAGCAAGCTGGTGGCCGCACCAGCCACTGCCCCGCCTCTTCTGCTGTGGCTGCCTTCCTGCCTTCCCCCCCTACAGGGTCTGTGACAGTATCTAAAAGGATGCCACAAAAAAGATGGCAAACATTTGTTTTCCACTGTCACAGAAGTCAAACGAAGAAGGAATGGACTTAAACTGCAGTAATTTAGATTCCGGATTGTGGAAATCTGTCTGGACAAGCATCTATCTGCGATACTGTGAAGTAGGAGGTTGGACTAGATGACCTTTGAAGTACCTTCCAACCCTACAATTCTAGGCCATTAATTTCAAAGGAGACAGGATTTCATCCAGCAGTAATCCTAGCAGCCGTGGCATTCTAGCTAATGCTATACTCAGAGCAAGATATATCGACATGAAGATTTTTAAACTATCTAGGGCATTTTAAGAATTTTAAGTTTATTCATGGTTCACACAACATATGGGGCCCTGTGTAGTTGCACATTCTGCCCTTGCCCCATGTGTTGTGGGATCCACAACTTGAAATGACAACCTGAATGTGACTGACACAAAATGTGGGCCCACAGAGTCTGGGGAGCCCCCACCTATGAGGGGCTTGTGGCAATTTGGGAGGGGACCCTCAGCAAGATGTGCCAATAAACTGGAAATAATATTAACATATGGGTCTGCAACACAGGGAGCACTGGTCCCAGGAGAAAATGTTAAATTTAATTGAATGCAAAAAAATGATGTTGGTAAAAGCTTTTTCTAATGGCTGAGTCTGTTAGAAGGGGGCCCACATCACCATTTCACAGAGGATCTCAACTTCCCTGGATCCAGCGCTGAAAATGCCACTCGATGCTATGTCAGTACATCACTAAGGGAAATGAACCAATGGAAACCCAAGTAAGAGGCTAAAACAGGCAAAGTCCAAGCTGATCTGCCCTACATGGATTTGAAATTCTCTACACAGGGTTTCCGGCTGCTCCTGGCCAACCCCAGCGCCTGCTACAAGTTGTTCAAGGAAAAGCAGAAAGAAGGTCATGGAGATGCTGCCCTGTTCAAGGGTAAGTTGCTTGATCAGGGGGTATTTGGTACTTGCCAAGGGTACTTTCAAACAGGAAATAAGTGGTAAAACCACAACAAATGGCATATCCATGGAAGTGTATTGTTCACAACATACAAAGTACCTGGTTTGCAGCAGAGCTATCTAGCATGTCAGAAATTCTTGGTAGAGTTCTAATATTTTCAGGGGCGATGACCATGGAATAATCAAGTGATAATCACATGTTCACACAAACAAACAAATTCTGTGGTAAACCCATGAAAGGGGGCAGTTACCACTTCACAGTATGATGTATGAAAATACCCATGCAGGCCATTCAATTGATTAAATTCTTCTCCTTGCAGGTCTGAAAAGGGAGGAAATTACAATTGAGGCCATCCTGGCAGATAAAATGCTGCACCACGAAAATTTTTATGTGCAGGTAAGGATATGAAATGGGGAAACTTAGCAGGATCCATGAGGACAGAGCCTCCCCTTTCATGCCTCATTTACAGCCTCCAGAAATAAAAAGGTACAGCATTAAATAGTTCAAGCAGTTCTTGTTAGGTCAGTTTTATTTACGGATACTTGGTTAACAAGCTTTACAGAATCGGTCCAAAGCTAAGCACACAGACATGATCACCTCCTTTTCCTAGAACTGTATTGACTGGAATCGGAGCATTCTGAAGCAGAAGCTGGGCCTCACTGAGGGCGACATCATTGATATCCCACAGCTTTTCAAGCTAGAAGGCTCCTGGGCAGCTGCTTTCTTCCCAAACATGGTGAGGCAAACATCATTGTCCTGTTTATATTGCAGCATCAATGGCCTCTTTGTTCTGTTCCTCCTTCAGTCTCTGATCTTCCTATCCCAGTCTGTATTCCCATCTTTTTCTTTGGGGGTCACCAGACATAACCAACCCCGTGCAAATCCATCCCATGCTGAGGTTGTTGAAGGTCATCCAGGACAGGCAGCTGCTTTCCCAAATTTTTATGCTGTTACATGTTTTTGTGGTTGCCCAATAGCCCCCTCCCACCAGCTGGTGACTGCAAGCTGTCCCTTGATGCAAAAGATCCCTCTGGTTCTTGGGCCACCACAGGCAGGGAGTGTACATGTACCTCTAAAGAAGTAATAGTGGTTGCATGCAAGAGGCAACTATGTGCTGTCCACCAACTTGTTTGCGTGAAACACATTGCATGGTAGGCTTGCAGCACAAAATGTGTTTGCAAAAGCACAAACAAACAGTGGGTGAATGTGTGTTTCACCAGAAAATGAGTGGTTAGCGTTACGTCTGGGGGGTAATACCCTTTGTCTAGTTTGAGATGCCTGCCCAAATACTGTTTGACCTCCAAACTCACTTTAGCCTCGTCTTTGTTCTCAATCACACAGGAATTAAAGTGAGGCTAAAGATAAGGAGGAAATTACCCCGGCAAACTAACAGGGCTAACCTGGGGGAGGGCTCCTACTCCAGAGGTCATGCTCATGCGTACAGTTGATGGGAACATCTCCTTACTCAGTGCAGTCTTCTTTTATGTCTGCAAATCTCAGTGCTTCCTCTCTGGTATGTCCCTCAAACACAGCATCTCTGCCTTACTACTGCCTGCTTGTTGTTCCAGCCTCCTGCAACTGGGGGTGTTTTCAGTTGTGGCAGCGGCACGGTTTAATCTGCTTTACTGGGATTAAACCGGGTGCCACCGCCATGCCTAAAGGCGCTCACTAGATGTTACCCCGGGCTGTTACCCAACCGTTGGTGGCATTAGCATGGGCTGTGAGTCAGGATCATCCCTAACTACAGTCCAGGCTAAGCGCCACCACCGACCAAGTAAGAGATACCTGACTGGGAGTACAGTGGGCTATCACGGATGATGACCTGCTGTACTTGCAATGGTCTGGAGTGGTGGCGCTTTTGGGCAGCCATTGTTTGGTGGCCGGGCTAAGTCCTGGCCAAAGTGATGGCTCCCACCACAGCCTGAAACAGGCTGTGGCTGTGGCAGGACCCATCACATCTGAAAACACCCAGGGAGTTCCAAGGGAGGAAAATCAGGAGAGGGGAGGAGCTATTTAGCCCCTGGTTCACCCTGCTTGTTCAAAGAGAGGCAGTGGGAGGTAGCTGCTCCAGAGTAAAAACCTTGGATCTGACATGTTCATATGAACATACCGGCGGGAGAATGGGACACACAGGACACAACATTGCCAGGCATCTAGAGTCTCATTGTACTCGGTACAGGAATGGTGAAGGACTTCAGTCCTGTACTGTCCAAGGAAATCCGATACGTAGCAGCCTTAAGACATCCACAGTTAGGTGTCCCATTGAATCCAGGAAGGTTGAGTGGATACAATACATGTAGTAGTCACTCATACAGCATTTTCATGGGAGTGTCTGGCTGTTGAGCATTCCAACTATTCCCCCATCCATGTCTTGTCTTCTCTCCTCTCTGCAGGTGAACATGCTTGTCTTGGGGAAAGACCTGGGAATCCCAAAGCCATTTGGCCCAATCACTGATGGGCAGTGCTGCCTGGAAGCAAAGGTTTGCTCCCTGCTAGAGCCACTGGGCCTCACCTGTACCTTCATCAATGACTTTTTCTCCTACCATGTGCTATCTGGGGAGGTCCATTGTGGTACCAATGTCCGCCGGCAGCCCTTCTCCTTCAAGTGGTGGAACATGATCCCCTGAACAAAGGGGTTTCAAGACCACAACCTGTTTCTTGGTGCTTTATCCAAATGAGGAAACAGAGTGGTGACATGGATGGTGGCCAACGCTGGATATTGTCTCCTGGGAGCTGCCAGATTAAGAGCTTTTGTAAATAAAGATAATTCAATCCAAGAATGCCCCAAAACAGTGCTGTCCAACTGGAGGCTTACGGGCTGAGTCTGGCCTATGGTAGGGTTCCACTTGGCCCACAGACTTAGAATTATATGGTAAGGTACAGTAAGACAGCCCTGCCCTAGGCCACAGAGGGAATTCCTGGCATCTGGGCTAAATACAGCCTATGAGCTATTTTTATTTTGGCCCCTTCTGATTTCTGGAGCTGGCCTGTGGAGCCAGATCCTACCGCGGAGCAAAGGAAGAATGAGTTCAGAGGGAACTGAGGGCATGAGCTCAAGGATAGAACAAAGATGGATCTATGATCCAGATTTCCTCATGTTGAACATCCACCTTCCTCCTCTACCCATCTCCTTTCTGTCCTGTGATTGTACTAGTTTTCAGTGACCTGTAAACAGGAGAGAGAGGACACTTTACCCCCCTGCCCTGACACAACTACCCTCAAGTCAGAAGCCTTTCCTAATGCTTCCTTCTCTTATTGCTCTGACCATGTGGGGGGTGGGGAGGGGAAGCCTTCAAGAGTCTATGGCCACTTTCAGACCTCCCCCCCGCACATATTCTGGCTGCGCATTCCCTCCCGCAGCCAAAATATGTGTGTGTGTGAGGGGGGGATCTGAAAGTGGCCTAGGTTCCATGCCATTTTGTCTTCTTTCTGTTCCACCTGAGCAGGAGAGAGAAGAGGCAGAGGGTTTGTGACTGCGACAAACAGGGACATAGTTAGGTTGGAACAGACCCTGGTGCAAAAGTTAGAATCCCTCCTCCCACTCCTGCTAGCCTGCCTGCCATCTAGAACCCACCCACCCACAACCCACCTGCCACCCTCCCACGCACCCAGTGAGCCCATCAGCCCCACCCTGAGTGTGCACACACTATTATGGATTCCTCCCACTCCCAGGCTAGGCCCCCTGGTCAGCTCTCACCCTCCCAGCAGCGGTTCCCCTCTCGCTCTCTGGTTCCTGGGCCTGGCAGGTGGCTGGAAGGGACAAAGGATGCTGCGTCAACCACTGACTGTTATATGTGAAGGTAGCCCCCACCCCAAAGGCTCATGGGCCTTTGTGTAGCTGCACTTGCACTTGCAGGGTGCAGCTCCAGAGTCTGTGCTTGTGTCCAGTTGCATTCTGGGCACAAATCAAAGTGCTGAATTTGACCTATAAAGTCCTAAGTGGTTTGAACTGTACATATCTCGAACGCCACCTCCTCCTCTATGTTCCAGTGTGATTTCTAACATTGCAAGAGGATGGGGATGCCCACTTGCAAGTTCCATCAGTGCACCAAGCCCATAGGGCAAGAGCGTGTAGAGAAGCATTCTCGGTGGCCACCCCGCAGTTCTGGAACTCCCTTTCTCTAAAGATTCACCAAAGCTCAGAGCCGGAGCATTTTCTGGAGGCAGCATAAGACCTATTTATTTGGCTAGGCCTTTGCAGATGGGGATAGGGTTCGGGGATTAGTTTTTACTGAAAACTTTATATAGCTTATATTTGTACAGGTTTTTATTTTTGTATGTTTTACATATCTATATTATGTTGTAAAATGGCCTGAGCCTTCAGGGAAGGGTGGGTTAAAAATAGAAATACATAAATATGCCCTGGACAGCAGACTCAAATTTGAGATGGGGAATCTCCTCCCGCCTCCGCTGGAAATTCCAGTGAGGAAGATCTCCTCCTGCTCCATTGTACCTCTGAGCCCCAGCACTTTTATTCTTCAATTTCTCCACATGAAGACAATAGGCTCAATCACATATTTTTTTCTCAGCATGGGCAGCTGACACAGAGCACAGCCTATGCCACCTTCCTCCATAACAAAGTAATTGTGTGAAGGGGCCTTCCTGGCCTATCAAGCTCCCTTCACACAACTGCCCCCACCATGGGGGACGCCAGCACTACCTGTGCTCCATGTAAGCTTGCCCTATGGAAGGGATAACGTGTTCATGAGTCCTTAGCTTCCGCTGTAAAACACTGCTAGATCGATGGATGAAAAACATGATCCATAGGCCAGGTTTTATTATTGTAAAAAGAAATTTGCCAACAGCTTATGAGAAAACCCTAACTTCTCTGGCAGGGCAATGGTTTTTAAGCTAGAATTCTTCTTAATTAAATGGTGTCTCTATTTTAGTTGGTTTTGCAGAAAAGCTGTTTCACAGCAAATTAAAGTGATTTCATTACACCAGGGTGGGGAACCTGTCCCAGGGGCCAAATTCAGACCACAGCTAGGTTTTATTTAGCCCCTTTCCAGTTCCTGGATCTGCCCCCTGGATGCAGTTCCTACCCCCATCCCCCAAGCACTAGTATTTTATTTGTTTATTTAGATTTATCTGCCGCCCTTTCCACCAAGGCTCAGGGCGGCTCACGATCAAATAAAATTTAAACAACACTAAAATTCAAGCAATAAAACCTCCCGCCTTCCCCTCAAAACTCCCACAATCCTCACAGCCCTACCCACAAGCCCATCCAACCCCTATCCCTGCCCACCAAATGCCTTTACAAATCCAAACGTTTTACACCGGCGCCTCCAGAAGATGCTTAGGCTTGGGCTCAAATGAGTCTCCCGTGGGAGGGAGTTCCACAAATCCTGGGCAGCAACTAAAAGTTTCAGGATAAGGGAGCAGAAATGAGAGCAGGTACATAAGGATAAAGGGACAGATGTATGATCTAGATCTATTATCATGACCACACTGGTCCCTTAAGTAGCCCTGGCCCCACCTTTTATGCAGCCCTCAGAGCTTGGACTAATTTTTAAAATGGCTGCTGGGAAGGAAAAGGTGTCCCCACCCCCACCTTCAGACATCTAGTCATTTAGGTTTCACAGGTGGTTTTGTGTCTCTCAGAATGTGTATATTGTATTTTTCACATGTTCTGTGTAACCTGTTGATTTAAAAACTAATTTATTAATTCCTCTCAGTATTTCTATCTGTCTCAAAATGGGGTTATACAGATGAAAAAAGTGGAGAACAGCTGTTCTCTCTCTCTCTCTCTCTGGACAGTCAGAACTGATGGGTTATGCCTCTACTAGTACTCACTCAGCAGGAGGCAGGATCTAGATTGACAGTCACTGCTAGTGGGAAGGGCAGACTCTGACCTGTGGTGCTCCATCTGTTCCTCCCTTGCGAAAGAGCAGGAAGCAGAGTCTTTTGCTCCCTCAGGGAGCAGTTTTAGACTGGATTTTTATTTATACTTTTTGTTTGGTTGCAACCCTGTCGCCCCCCCCCCCCCCCCCTTCTTCTCCTCCTCAGGAAGGCAGGGCTCTGATCTTTGTGGCAGCCCCCCCCCCCCCTTTTAGTCTCAATACCCAGCCTGTAATTTGAAGAATGGGGCAGGGTTTGCCTGTTAGAGAGCACTCTGCCTCTCCTGTTGCTGGCCTTAGTGCCACTACTAGGTCAAAGCTGCTCCCCTAGGGGGTGCAAACCCAGGCCTAAGGAATCTTCCTCACAGAACCTCTCAGTCTCTTTGAAGGATTCCTCCTCCTCCCCTTCCCTTCCCATTTCTTCTCTCCCCTGGAAAGGCCAGATGGGAGAAAAGGGAATGCTCAAAGAGTTCCAAGCAGAGCAGGTAAGAAGGATCCATAAGGGGCCCAAAAGCAGAAAAAAGAGGGCTTGTTTCCCCCTCTTCATCTTCCCCAGCCCCTCCTCTCACTTGCCCACACTCACTACAGAAGTTGCTCCAATAAAATAGATTATCTGGACTACTTTGTCTTCATTTCTTACGTTTGGGACCAACATGATAACCACCCTCTCCCTGTACATCATGCTGTTGCTGTGCCATGACCTCAGAGCTTAGCAAAGGTGGGATGGCCAGGCCTGGTAGTTGAGCCTGATTTCAGTCAAATCTAAATGGTCTGGGTGACAATTTCCCCACAGCAGACCCAGCACTTTCAGTCGGGTTCTGCTGAGTTTGGATCTGGCTACACGATCCCAGCCAGACAGCTCCTGTTCAGTCCTCTCAGGTTTGTCCTCAAACCAGTCTGTCGCCAAGATCTTCCCGTGTTCTGCACACCCTGCTGGCCTCAAGTCTCTCCAATCCAGATCTGACTGATATGGGACAGCTGTTACCCTGTGCCTTTCCTTCCAAGGACTGCAAGGAAAGCAACTCACAAAAGAACAATGAGGTTTGACTGTTTTGCAAGCTTCTTTTGTTTGACCCCAGTAAACAGAAAACAGACCGTCAAAGGAAAACAAACAGAGCATACCTTCTACTGGCCTGCCCTGTGATTACTTCTGAATTCTGGCTAGGGGGTTGTTTAGCCAGAGCTTGAACACACTCCTCCATAGGGGACAAGCTGTTCCCCCCACTCTTTTAAACAGTTTTATTCAATTATTTTGTTACACAACAAATGAAAAACACCAACTGAATCCCCGTTTGTCGGGTACAGCATATGCCAACTTACAGTTCTATTAGTGAATAATACACAAATATAATCGCATAACCCATAAACCAAGCATCTGATCCAGTGTCCAATTAACACAGTCATTAACACTTAAATAACTTTGTGCCACCAATAAGCCCACAACAGTAACAAAAGCCAACTTCTTACTTTCTAAGTCTCACTATGCCCCAATACTATGAAATTCCCTTCCCCCGGAGGTTTGTTTGAGCCTGAACATCTTCCGGGTGATGTGACCCTTCCTGTGTATAAAGGCATTTGGTGGGTGGGGTAAGGGATTGGGAGTGTGGGTGTTGAGGGAGGAGTGTGAGGGAGGGTTGGATGTGGGGAATGGGGAGATGGTATTTATTTTTATTTATTTATTATACAGTTTTATACTCCACCCCTTCTGCAAAGCAGCTCAGGGTGGCTTATAATTTAAAACAAAAATATAAAACATAGAAAATACAAATATAAAACCACTTTAGGGGGAAGCAATAAAAATATAAACATAAAACAACCCACCTAACCCCTCCCATCCCATCCCT
>QEPC01001922.1:139222-173757 GCA_003113815.1 Sphenodon punctatus | reverse complement strand
CACCACCAAAATACAATTAAAACAACCTAAAATCCCCCAGTTAAAACAATCCATACCCAAACCCTCCCTAATGTTCTCTGTGGCTGCGCCGAGGCTGTGGAACTCCCTCCCATTGGAGGTCTGCTTGACCACTGACCTCCCCTTTTTCCATAGATAATGTAAGATCCATCTGGCTGCTCCTGCTTATCGAGGGAGATGGGGTGGGTGGGTTTGGTAACCAAACCCCACCCACCCCATCTCCCTCGATAAAGGCCCGCAGGAACAGCCAGATCTTACATTATCTACGGAAAGAGGGGAGGTCAGTGGTGAAGCAGACCTCCAATGAGAGGGAGTTCCACAGCACAGCCACACAACACACCCTCCTCAAGGGTCTCTGGCTGGGCTTTAGGCTGGGAAATAGAGTGCATGTGGCAGAGCAAATTAAAACCAGATTTGTGTTATCGGGGAAAACTTCTTAACAGTAAGAACTGTGAGAATGGAACAAGTTGCCTAGGAAGGACTAGGCTTTCCCTCACTGGAGGTTTTCCAAACAGATGTTGTAGCTAATAGACTTCCTGTATCAAAGCAACAGGTTAGACTAGAAGGGGGAGCGGGAACAAAGCCCCACCCATAGCCTCCTGCCGCGCCATCCCGGAGTCCTTGGAAGCATCATGAGATGGGAGCCCTCTGGGGGGCCCTCTCCCCATGCTGCTGAGGCTCCAGCCCCTACAAACACATGCTGCTTCCTTTGCTACTGTGCGTAGGGAGCACATTGCAACATAGCAGCAGTAGCAGCCTCTTTCCTGCAGCAGACAGTCGCCCTAGTCAAGTGGATGCCGAGCCTGCCCTCAGTTCACAGGTTATGCTAAATATTTAGAGGCATCATCTCTGCTTACAGCAATCGTTTCTATTCCCTGCCCTGTAACCCTTACATACAGGCTCCACCGCAGGCACATCGCCTAGCACACAGGACAGATTATTTCATAACCACCTGTCTGCTTCCTCAAGATAAAATGGCTGACGGCAGCGAGTTTTAGCATTTACCTGGCAGACCTAGATCGACAGCTTCTGCCACCCAACCCCAGGCAGAGATCCGAGGTGGGATTATAACACTAACCAGCTAATCAGATCACTTCCTGGAGAGATGGCGAGGCAGGGGGGTGGGACTCTCTTCCAATGGCTTTTAATCTAATCATGCTGGCTCATCCATTTCTGCACTGTAAACATCAGTCTCCTAGGGCACAGGCTGCAAGGGAGAAGGGCACGACTATGTCCCAGCAAAGATTTCTACGGCTCTCTACGCAGCATCCGACCACAGCTGTCTATGTGGTGGGCACAGAGATCTCGATAGACGTTTACGGGTAAGAGAAATCCGCTTTAATTAATATGTGTAGTTTGGGAAGATCAATGTTAATTATCCAGGAATCGGTTTCAAATGGATACTGGTCCCTGGAAGGATGGAAATAATTTGCAATGTACTAAAAACTAGTCACAGTGCTAAGGGATGAAGTTCTAAGGTGGAAACTATAGGTTAGGCTATGTGTTTGCAATTACAGATAAGAGCCTGAACGTTAAAGGGGTAAGTAACATGTGGCATTTTCCTATAGCGCTTGCAAATAAGATTTTGTTTATAGCCTTGGCTAGATCCTCAGCTGATGTAGCGTGGAGTAACTTTGTTGGTTTCAGTAGAATAAGCCTGATTTATGCAAGTTGGTGATTTGCTGAATCTGTGTGGATTTCTATGGAGTTGGCTTGTGTGTCCTCTGGGCTTCTGTTCTTATGGGGCTTTATGGAGTTATGGGGGCGCAGAGGGGAGGTCTGTTTCTATGTGGCTATATGGGGGCATCTGTATCCCATAGGGCTCATGGTGTTTGTAAAGGGCAGCCTTAAAACGGTGGTTCCCTAAGATTTTTTCTCATATGGTCCCATTTGAGACTTAAATATTTCCATGATGCCAGACAGCAACAGAAGCATGCAAAGTATATTGTGTATCAGCTGGGATCTTGAGCCCACCTGGGTCTGCCTGACCTATAGGCTGTAAAACAATGGGATGGCCTCTGTTCAGTCTCTTTTGCAATACACTCAAACTTTGTGCAGTTTTTATTGGGGATTAGCTGCCATGCTATTCCATCTCCACTGCACCATTGGGCAGGGAATGCCAGAGTTTACCCTGGAATCAATGCTGGTATATTTAAAATTGGTATCTGTTGTAGCAGATGCCTATAGACTGAGCTAGAGGTGCAGGTTTTCTCACAACAGTTTGATACATGTACATATTGCAGCAGGGAAGGAGTTAAAACAGGGAGTTCCTAAACTGGGACATGCCATTTGCAGAAGGGGTCCTGATCCTGATCTACTTTGTATGTTGTTTTTTTGCTGTCTAGGACCTTGGGATACTATGCAAGTTCCCAAAAGGGGTCACACAGGCACAAAGTTTGGGAGTCAATGCATTAAAGTTGTGACCCTCCATCCCCTTCTAAGGGACTGTCAGCATGACAGGTTAACATTGGTAAAGGGTAGGACTATAGCACATGTAACATGTTAAAATGCTCACATAAACAAGCCATGTTTAAGCATGGGTTAGTGGTTCTAGGTTAGTTCTATGCCTTGCAGCACTGATGATGCGAGGGGGGGGATCAGGTTTTGGGTAATGACCTGAGATGATCCACAAAGGGGGGGGTACTTGTTGCTCTCCCCCTTATTTCTCCCAGAGCTCTTTGAGCAGCAGCCACAGCATGGGGCCTTTTTGGAGATGTAGGGGCCCAAGTAGCTGTAACTAGGGTTTTGGGGATCACCCTGACTGCATCTCAAAACACAGTTGTGACTCAGTTTCCCCACTTATACACTTACAAGCCAAGGTCTTTCGAGAATAACGCACTTTCTTGTGAAACACATTACCCCGCCTCTCCGAGCTGTTCGCAGGAGGGGTGGGGTATAAATTCAGAAATAAATAAAAATAAATTAAGCCAGGTTCACAAATGCAAACCTTCAGCCATATGTAATTTGTGGTTTTTCCCAATTGTAGAAGAATGTATTTGAGTAGGCTCACTTCTGTATCTACGAGAGGGACGCTGTGGAACTGTTAAACCAGTTTTAGCAAAGGGACATGCACCCGCTTTAAGACAAAAGTAAACTTAAGGGAGTTTAGATTTTCAGTAGCAACTGTCTATGACTGAAGGTTAAAAATCACATGAGCTATACAATACATATGAAATGTCCCGGCAATATATTTCTCACCCTTTTATTTTCAAGCGTTGTTAAAATTGATCACAGTCAGAGCTGGCCCTCCTCTTTTTAGATGGTCAAGAGTAGAACCAAAACCATATTTTCTTGTCCTCTTTTAAAGCCAAAACCCTCTTTCATCATATTCAGTGTCAATACAGTTTCTGTATGCTAATAGGACTCCCTCCCTCCCTTCCTGGCAAGTGGGTAGTATTTCTCACTTGGCAGATGTGGTATCTGGGCCTCTATGCTCCACTGACCAGTATGCTTTCTTTATTCCAGGGCTTGATCACACAATGGTTTGTTATATCTGTGTGGATTTGCTTAATAGAGTTTGGCTCAGGATTGATTATGTAATTCCATTGCTAGGTGCGCACCATCGTATTTTATAACTTCATCATTACTATTCATAATTTTTATAGCCCTTTACTCTGTGTTTCACAAGGATTAAAATGACATCAAACATGACTGGTTTACATACATGCATATTGGAATTACTTATAGGAATATTGCTTTTTACATAAAACATGGCATATTTCTTACAATCGTAAGTTTGTCATTACATAAATCTGATCCTCTTGTCATACTTGCAATCCCCTTTCCCAGTATGGGGCAATGTAGGGGCTCTGATCTGCCGGTCATGTTGCTGCCAATCTTATAGAATTCCTTGGTCAAGGGCAGTGCTTTTGGGAGCGCAGGGCGGAGTTTCTACCTAAAGAATAGCAGCAAACTTTCAGTGTTGGCACGTCATGCTTGCCATGCAATGATCTAGATAACACATGCGATAGCTAATACTTGTCATGTAGGCAGGCTAAATTGCCTTGCGTAAATGTTATCTGGAGGAAGAGAGTTAACGTCCCCAAGAGAGTTAACTTAATCAAAGAGAGAAGTTAAATTTAATGATGGAGGCAGAGTAAGCAGCTTGCCAAAGGCTACAGAGGAGGCTGTTGGCAATAATAGATGTCAAATTGTGCTGGGGGAGGGGGATCAAGGGCAACAATAGAGACTTCTTGCTGCTCGCTCTCACTCTAATCTCCCCTGGTTCCTGCACAGGTGGAAAACAGTCCTTCAGGATAGGATTGTGGCCACAGGATTCCTGGGGAATCCGACCCCTATCATCATTAGGCACACACAGTGCCCAGAGGAGAAGCCCGCACAGTTCCAACTCTCACTCCGCACACGTAACCACGCTCAAAGGGGAAGGGAAGGATGGACCAGCGTGCCACAAGCTGGGGAGAACAGGGAGGGGGGCCCTGGGCATGTGGGAGTAGGAGTAGGGTACAAACTCACTGACCACAAGGGGGGAGATGCCCGGGAGGAACGGCCAACATCCACACCCTTGCACCACAAATCCCACTAAACAGTCACACGCCCACTCACACCAGGGAGGAGGGAAGGGGAAAGAAGGGATACTAGGAGCAATAACTTAGGATAAGTAACCTCACAATAACACCAAAGGACTCAACAATACTTAGTTTGCAGGGGGACAGCCTCGCAGTAGCTGATTACCAGCAAAGAGGAAATGTTGTGCTCTGTATTTAAGTGCTAAGCCTCACCCCTTTGGGCATGTTTTCCTGGAGCCGTGCTGAGCGTTGAGGTTGTCCGGGCAACACCCTGACGCTCTCTGAAGCTGAGCCTGCGTGCGCTGGTGACAGTGCAGAAGGAACTGCGTTTCCAGCTCTGGTTGCCCTGGTCACCATTTGCCTTGTTGGTGGCGCCGTGGCTACTATTCCTACTTCCGGTTCTGCCAGGAAGCTCCCTTGCCCGGCTGACAGCCCTTCAGCCGCTTCCTGTAACTCCAGGCTCATGGAATCCCTCACGTCTTGCAAGGTTTGGGAACTTTTGGGAGCTTGCATGCTTCCAGGATTTCTGGGGTGCCGAAAATATCTGTGAAGCCTGACAGTACCCCCGCCCCCCCTTGAGAGCCCCTCCCCAGAAACCACCAGGGTCTAGCTCGGAGTGGATGTTTGTGACTTCCGATGCAAGTTCTCACCTAAGTTCCATAGGTCTGTAGCCTTTGCAGTCAAGGAGGTAGTGTTGGCAACCATGAACATATTTAGAGTCCAATATAGCCTGCACTTCGTATTCATGGGCATCCTCAACTATACACATCGGGGGAGGCGTTGGAGAGGAGGTAGGGAAAAGTGGTGGGTTTTCTTTTTTGAGCATAGAGACATGAAAGGAAGGGTGGATCCTTAAGTGTGCAAGTAACGCGACCTTATAAGTAACGTTAAGTTGCTGAAGGATTGGGAAGGGTCCCATAAACTTATGATCAAGTTTTGCTGAAGGTCGAGAAGAAGCATAGTGCTGCCCATCTATCCACATTAGATCTCCCGGGTTTAATTTTTGGTGGGGTGCACCGTCTTTTGTCTGCGTTACGTCTGTGTTACAAGTGGGACTTCATGAGCAACGTTTTCACCAAGGCTTGAGTTCACTCAATACGGGCTGCTAATTCACCCGCTGCCGGAACTACAACAGAGGGTAGAGATGCATATTTGAGGGTGAAATCCATAGGTCACATAAAAGGGTGAATGACCCAAAGAAGCGTTCAAGGCATTGTTTTATGCAAATTCTGCTATTGGTAACCAATGATAGCAGTCGTCCTGTAAATAGTCAAAAACATTGCAAATATTGTTCAAAATTCTGGTTCACTCTTTCCACTTGACCATTGGCCTGCAGGTGATAGGCTGTGGTAGGTTTTAGCTGAACTTGTAGGGATGCGAAGAGAGCCCTCCAGAAATGAGACAATTTGCGATCCTCTATCGGTAATTATTTCTAAAGGAAGTCCATGTAACTTCATCACATGGCATAGAAACTGCAACGCTGTGCGACGGGTGGTAGGTAAGCCTTTGCAGGCTAGAAAGTGACTTTAGTTTGGTGAAGTGGTCCACCACCACTAGAACAGTGTTATATCCTTGTGAAGGAACAATAAAATCCATTCCTATTCTTTGTCAGGGCCCCTTCGGTACGGTATCTAAATGTAGAAACCCCGCTGGTCTTTTTCAGGGAACCTTGGTACTGGCGCAGACGGTGCAACCTTGTACATATTTCCGCACATCCATAGACATTGTGGACCACCAGAAGAAGTGTCGAATTAGGTCAAGGGTACATTCTTTTCCTGGATGACCTGCAAGCGGGGCATTATGATGGGCCCAAAGGACTTTTTCTCGGTTCGTGTGCGGAACTACTGTTTTTCCTTGATATTTGTATAGCCCATCTTTGAGTACAAGTGCTGGATTACTCTTTAAATTGGGTTGTTCCAGAGTTGCCTGTTGGAGCTGTTCCAGTTGAAGGCATGTTGCGGCGAACACCCTTTCCCCCAGAATTAGCCCCTTCGATTCTATGGGAGCGTCTTGATTATTGTAATATCTGCGACAATATTTAGCTTCCCTGGGTAGTAACGAATAACAAACTGTGAGAAGGGGCAACCCCTCCTGGCGCCGCGGCCCCCGCAAGTGTCCCCCCATGGGGTCACCGAAACACTGTAACCCCAACTCCACCCGCAGGGCCGCACGACGAAGCGGCAGCATCAGGAGCGCCCGGCACATCAGGGGAATCTCCCCCAACGTCACAGCAAGACCGGACCCAGGGACTCCCTTTTCCGGCCCCACAGAATGCAGGGGCAGGACCAGCGCCACTGCGACGCTCACAACATCTCCTGGCGCGCCGGGGGGGGCGGCGGCGGCGTGCCCAGCAGCATAAATGCCAGCGCTGTGAGAGACACAGGGCTGGTGATCAGAGAAACTGGCCCCTGGAGCGAAAGCGTTGCTGTTTGAGAGACACTTGTTGTTTGTCCTTCCCCCTGGAGTCTTCCCTTCCCCCATACCCAATAAGGTGACATCTGAGGAAAGTGCTGGTTGCTGCATGAGTCTGGTGAGTGACTGTTCCCTTTTGTTTCCTGTGGAGTGTGTGTGTGAGTGATAGGGAGAGTGTTTGAGTGCGAGCGTGTGCCCTTCCCCCTCCGGGTTCTTCCCCTCCTCCCTTGAGAGTCTGACCTCGTTCCTACTCCCCCTTTTCCCCAGACCCTCCAACCCTCAACCTGCACTGTGGGCACCAACTCTCCCCCCTCCTTGTGGTGTGAATTGTGATTCAGGAGTGGTTGAAGGGTGGGGCAGGGCACCCCTGTACCATCTGCTCGGTGCCCTATGATGATAAGGGCCTGATCCTTGTTTAGGATCTTAAGGCCCAAATACTATCCTGACAGGCATCTTGGCAACTCGTTTGCTGCTGAGCGCAGTGGTCGGGGTGGCCCGTGTCTTGCACCACTCTTCCCTTCTTCTCCCGCATTCCTGGTACCCCTCTGACTCCATTATTACCCTGACCGTTTCCCCTCCCCCACTGACACAAACAAAAAACGTGCAAAAAACAACACCTGTTGAGTATTGGATATTTGGGTTGTCTGTCGGTATGTCAGGTTTTTATGATCTGTTAATATAGTGACTGGATGCTTAGCTCCTTCTAAATAATGCCTCCAGGTTTCCAATGCTATTTTGATGGCTAAGAGTTCATGATCCAAAATTGTATAATTTCTTTCTGCAGCAGATAACTGGCGTGAATAATATGAACAAGACAGTAACACTTGGTCTGAGCTTGATTCTTGGGAGAGGACTGCCCCAACAGTGATACTGGAGGCATCTGCTTCCACCACAAATGGCTTTTCAAAATCAGGGTGTCACAGTATGGAGGATTTCATGAAGGCTATCTTTAGTTGTTCAAATGCCTCTTGTTGTTCAGGTCCCCACTGATAGGTCTGTCCTTTCTTCAATAAACTTATTAAATTTATAAATTTATTAAATAAATAAATAAAATAAATAAAATAAACGAGTCAAGGGGGTAGTAATGTCAGTGTAACGGGGAATGTACTAACAATAGTAGTTAGTACTACCAAGGAACCATTGTAATAGTTTTACTGGCCAGTGTTGAATCGCCTCTGTCTTTTTGGTGTGCATCTGTATTCCATGAGGGGTGATGATGAATCCTAGGAACTCCACTGAAGTAAGTTGGAAAGCACATTTTTCCAATTTACAGTACAATTTATGATCTCGAAGGCATTGAAGAACTTTCGTACGTGTTTGATATATTCCACTTCCAAAGGACAGCATATCAGGACATCGTCAAGATACGCAATGACAAATATATCGAGAATGTCTAAAGATATCATTAATAAAATGCTGGAACGTAGCTGGTGCATTTACGAGTCCAAATGGCATCACTAGATATTCAATGTGACCGTACTAGGTGTGGAAGGCTGTCTTCCATTTGTCTTCTTTGCGTACCCGCACTAAATTTTAGGCCCTCGTAGATCTAATTTAGTAAAGATTGCCGTCCCTTGTAATCTGTTTAACAATTCAGGGATTAGGGGAAGGAGATATCTGTTCTTTACCGTAATGGCATTGAACCCTCGATAATCAATGCAGGGCCTTAAACCCATGTCCTTCTTAGGAACAAAAAAGATGGGGGGCCTGCAGGGGAACAGGAGTGATGAATAAGCCCCTTTTTCAAGCTTTCTTCTAGATACTGATGGAGGGTTTCCAATTCTGGGGTGTAAAGGACATAAATCCATCCAAAAGGAGGCTCAGTTCCAGGGCGCAGGTCAACGGTGCAATCGTAGGGCCTATGTGGAGGCAGTTCTGCTGCCTGTTCACTAAAAACATCCCCAAAGTCTGCATACTCTGAAGGTACTCTGCACTTCCTTGTCCAGGACGCATAACATCTGAGGGGCTGCTAGTAAGGGTGCTGTCATCCTACAGCTATGTGCACAAAACTGAGGTGAACTGGACTTGTCACTGACTCCAGGCAGCCTGAGGGTCATGCCTTGTCAACCATGGCAGGCCAATCACTACGGGGAACAAGGGTGTACACACAACAACAAATATTAAAGATTCTTGATGGTCCCTGATGGTGACTTCCAAGGTCGCAGTTTACACAATTATTGGACCTGACACTAATGGTGACCCATCAATGGAATGTAGAGGTTCGGGGTGTTCCTTTTGACAGGTCATAATGCGATGTTGCTGTACAAAAGTCAGATCCACAAAATTCCTGGATGCCCCAGAATCAATAAGCACCGCAGCCACTACAGTTTTGTCCTTAGCAATCCTTAAGGCTAAAGGGACTTTTACATGGGTCCGAGTTACCGGAGGAGCAGGCCTGGGGAATCAGACCCCTATCATCATTAGACACACGCAGTGCCCAGAAGAGAAGCCCACACAGTTCCAACTCTCACTCCACACGTGTAACCATGCTCAAAGGGGAAGGGAAGGATGGACCAGCATGCCACAAGCTGGGGAGAACAGGGAGAGGGACCCTGGGCATGCGGGGGTAGGAGTAGGGTACAAGCTCACTGACCACAAGGGGGAAGACACCCAGGAGGAATGGCCAACATCCACACCCTTGCACCACAAATCCCACTAAACAGTCACATGCCCACTCACACCAGGGAGGAGGGAAGGGGAAAGAAGGGATACTAGGAGCAATAACCTAGGATAAGTAACCTCACAATAACACCAAAGGACTCAACAATACTTAGCTTTCACACACGCAGGGGGCCAGCCTCGCAGCAGCTGCTTACCGGCAAAGGAAATGCTGTGCTCTGGATTTAAGCGCTAAGCCTCGCCCCTCTCCCGGAGCCGTGCTGAACGTTGAGGTTGTCCAGGCAACACCTTGACGCTCTCTGAAGCTGAGCCTGCATGTGCTGGTGACAGTGCAGAAGGAACTGCGTTTCCAGCTCTGGTTGCCCTGGTGACCATTTGCCTTGTTGGCAGCACCGTGGCCACCCTTCCTACTTCCAGTTCTGCCAGGAAGTTCCCTTGCCCTGCTGACAGCCCTTCAGCCGCTTCTGGTAACTCCAGGCTCATGGATAGGGATGGGCGAACGCTGTTTGGAAGTTTGGAGTTCGAACCGAACTCGGTCTGTTTAGTCGACCGAACCGAACCTCCGAACTGAACTCGAATTTCAAACCGAACCAAACCGAATTTCTGAACTCTGTTCTTTTCGCCCATCCCTAGTGGTAACACACACCAAAAACCCTGGTTTTGAATGGCCAAACTTAGTTCGGAATTCAACCGAACCGAATTTCCGAACTCGAATTTCAAACTGAACTGAACCGAATTTCCGAACTCCGTTCTGTTCGCCCATCCCTACTCATGGAATCCCTCATGTCTTGCAAGGTTTGTGAACTTTTAGGAGCTTGCATGCTTCCAGGATTTCTGGGGCGCTGAAAATGCCCGCGAAGCCTGACACAAACACAGAAATTCTCCACTGCTCCAAACTATGCTGCTTCCAATGAGAATTTGGAGAGATCATCAGTTTAGACAAGAAAATTAAATTACTCTAATTTAATGGCAATGGCCCTTTAAATCCGGAGGTCATCCTTGTGGGCTTTTGCCATCTCCTGCCATGACCCCCTGATTTCATCCCTCAACACATCTGCCGTGAGCCTGGTTTCCTCAAGCAGCTCCCTCCCTATCTCCTCCCTTCTGCACTGGTTCAGTGACTGTAGCTCCCTGTTCCTCCTCGCACTCCCCGTGGGCTCCTGAGGGGGTTCGGGCTTCTTGGGTTGTCGCTCGGCACCTGACATTGGTTGACAGGAGACATTGGTTGACATCACCTCTTCTGCTTCCTTGCAAAAGCCGTGTGTGTGTGCGTGTTGCTATAACGGTATGGACACACCTGACTGCTCCGACTCCTGTGACTGGCATGGGAAGGGTGTAGCTGTCTGCCTGGTGCTGTGTTTGTTTACACGTTATGGTTGTCTCCTTCAAGGGCTCGTGCATGTGATGTCCTTTGCAATACTATCTTTGGCGATGTCTGCATGAGTGTCCCATCCCCTGATGTCTGTGGCCAGCTTCCCCCTTTGGGATTACCTGGTGTACCTTGTGACTGCAGCCCTGTGCTGCTACACATCCCACCATGTCTTGTTTGTCCTCCTTGCTACTCCTTATGTACGTGATTTTTCCTGTCCCATGGTAATGGTTTGCTTCCATCTGGATGTGTGCCATGTTTCCTCCCCATCCCTTGTCATGTGTGTGTCCTGCCACACCACTTCTTGTCCTTTGTCCTGGTCCTGTGTGCACCTACCATCCCCCTCCAGGTCAAAGCAAGGCCTCCTGGGTGGCCTCTTTCTTGACCACCATGCCAGGTTGAGCTGTAAACAGGGATTGGGGTTTGTTAGTTCTATTAGCCTTGCCTCCGAGGGTGGGGGTGGGGGGGCTTGATCCAGCTGTCCCCCCTCCCCCCAGTGTTTCCCTCTCATCCCTTTCTGTGGTGCTGTATCCTACCTGTATCCATTGGTTCCTCCTTCTCAGGAGAGTCCCTGGTGTCGTCCCCCTCCTTGTGCGCCCCCATTCTCAGGCCAGGCTGTGCTTGGGGGACACACTTGGAGGGCCATGGTGTTGTTCTCTTGGTTCAGGAACACTGGCTCCACCTGCAGGATGGGGGCATTGTTGTCCCTTGCCACGGCGGTGCTCTCACCAGGAGGAGCAGCTTCCCCTTCCCTGTTGGGGTTGTGGAGTGTTGGAGTCTTCTCCACTCGCTTTTTCCCCCTGGCGAAGGCAGTCCCATACATGTGGGAGGCCACAATCTCCCCGTCCATACAGAAGAACCAATCCAACTCTTCCATATAGGGGGATATGTGTCAGGCACAGACGGACAGGGAGTTGTGATCATAGATATTTTTTTATCCAGCTCTCAGGTCCTTTGACTGCTTCTGGCACTGGGACATGTTCGTGTCCCTATTGTACCCCTGCCACCTCATCTCTTGTGAAATGAGATCGTATGCCGACTCATTGCGGTAGCAATTCACAAAGTCATACTGCATGATCTTATCCCCACACAGATGGATGAAGGCCCTGGTCTCCTCTGGGGACCAGGACATGCCCTTTGGGGCGGGGTATGTGGGGATCGCAGCTTTGGTGGCTGGGGCCCACCCAGAGGATGTAGAAGAGGTGTCTGTGGAGCTGGTAATCACCTGAGAAGGGAAGGCATACATGTCAGCTGTCATCTTGCTCTCCCTCTGCGGCTACTCTCCAGGGCACAGCCCCCCGTCCCCCACTGCAGGCTTACCTGGCTGGTGGAGGGGATAGTGCCTGTGTCCCGCTTGCTTCTCCACATGGTGGCGGTGGTGGAGGCAGCTGTATTGGTGTTTGCCTGTCAAGGGAGATGGTACCTGTCAGCTGTCATGTTGCCCCCCCCCCGCGGTGACTCCTTGGGACAGAGTCCCCTATCCCTGCCCTGGGTGCTGTGCTGTCAGTGGGTGCTTCCATGGCACTGGCTCATTTCGGTTTTTTTGGTTGCCTTGCTGATGTGGGAGCCAGCACACCCATCTCTTTGCATGTGTGTCCTTAAAGGCTCCTGGCCAGTATGGGAACAGATCGTGGGGTGGCGCCTCTTCTCCATGGTTTTGGTGGACCTGTTTGGTGGGTGTGCTGCCCTGTGCACATGGCCGGTGAGAGGTGAACACTCAACCCCACCCATCTCTACCCATGCTCCCACACGGAGCAACCCAGCTTTTTCCTGGCCAGTATGGGAATGTATCGCAGGGGGGAGGGGGTGTTGGTTGTTGGATGGGCGTTCTGCCTCTGTCCCTTGCATGGCCTTTTCTCTGTGGTTTTGGTGGACCTGTCTGGTGGGTGTACTGCCCCGTGCACATGGGCCGGTGAGGGGTGAATACTCAACCCCACCCATCTCCACCCATGCTCCCACACGGAGCAACCCAGCTTTTTCCCCGGTTGCTCTGTGCCGGGAGGTGAGTGGGGGTGCATGGGTTGTGGAAGCGCTGGCCGACCCACCGCCTCTTTTACATGGACGTTTGCACACATGGGGGATGGGTGGACCTGCGTTTCATTTAAAACGGCCTATGTGAGGGGCAGGCAAACCAGGAGGTGCTGAGAGGTGCAGGAAAAGGGGAGGACAGTGAGAACTAACAAGACAGGAGATAACCCTACATCAATTCATTTCAGATAAGCAAGGACCATCCTTCCCTACTTTAACCCTGCCTCTTTGCTGAGGTAATTGCTCACCCTCCCCTATTTTAATCTTGCTTTAGCTTCTCATCTCTTGTGAACTCAAGCGAGGGAAAAGAGAATGAGGGGATTACTACTTTAGAAAATGTGCTTGTGTAAACAAGCCTTGTCAACACTTAAGAGGCTCTTTAAATTCCCAAATGAAAATAAATATTAACAGCAACAATATTTAGGATGGGGTGGGGAACTTTTCCTCTTTTTGAAAATTAGTGCAAGCTCCATAGGCTAGATAGGATTAGGGGTTGGGGATGCACAGTTCCCAGAGGGGGTGAGTTCAGGATGGGGGAAGAAAAGGGAAGGGTCCATTCTGTTCTATGCCATGACTCTGTCCCTGAGTGCATGCCTTCGTGTCCACTCCATTCCTCTGAGCTCACACCTTTAGTGCTTGAGGGTAGGAACTGGATTCATGGGCAAGAACTAGAATCTGGAAAGAGGCCAACTTAAACCTGCCCGCCCCCCCAAATTTAAAAAAAAAATAAAAAAAATCCCCAAGCATTGAACACATTTGACTCACGGGCTGCTGGTTTGCCGCCCTGACTGAAGGGATGTAGAAGACCTGCCCCTGCTCTGACAACCATACACTAGTCCCAAGAGTAATTGTGGTTTTGTTCATGTTACAGCAAGGGGTACAGTACCCATGATATTGCTGTACATATGAACACTTGGAGTATGTGGCTTGCTACCACACATTCCCTATTTCTTGAGCTGTTACTCTGTATGAGCTTTCATAGGTTATACTCTGAGGCCACCTTTCAGTGAATAGAAGTAAACTGAAGCAACTATTTTCATTTGTTAAATTAAAGTAACTATTCCACTTTGGTAGTGTTCAGTTTAAACTGGAGTAGTACTGTGACAATTTTCCCCCTAGCTGAGACATAATGCTCACTGAACCATGGTTATCACCCTCTCATGGATCAGTGTTCACGCAAAGAGTTACTTCAAAATACAAAACGAAGGGGAGTATATACTCCAGGAGTACATACTTCCTACTTCTGAATAATGTTGACTTAGTGCTCTCTTTGGCCCTTTCGAGACGGGCCGAGGTGCAGGGGGATAGGTGGAGGCCATGACGCGTGGGTGGGCCATCACATGAACGTCCACCCACCTCCAGGCACCTCTGTTTTCCCCAATGCCTCCATGCATGGGGAATCGGTGGAGGTGGGTGGAGCATGGAAGTGCACACGCACTCCCAATCCCCCATTGGCGGTCAGACGGATGCCCTCCCCACACTGTCGCACATGTCGGCGGGGGGGCGGGGGACACATCTGTGTAAAAAGGGCCTTTGTGTGAACGCTTCAGGTAAAAATAACAGTAAGGCCTAACTACTTTAAATTAACTGTTAGCTGGAACGTGGCCTTAGTAAGTTCTGTTAATGGTAAGTTACTCACGTAATGTGTGAATGCTCGTAAGGGGTAATAGTACTGCTGACATGGAGTGTGGTATCTAACCATGCACTTCAAGTGTTAACCGACAACACCACAGGTGTACAATACCGTCTCCGTATCTCAGGATATTGTGCTTCTTAGGTGTTACCATTCAGGAGAATGATCTTGGAGTCATTGTGGGCAGATCTTTGAAAACGCCAGCTCAATGTGCAGCAGTGACCAAAAAGGTGAAGAGAATGTTAGGAATTACTGCAAAAGGGATAGAAAATAAAACAGAAAATTTAATGCAGCTATATAAATATATGGTGTGACCATCTTGAATATTGTGTGAAGTTCTGATCACCTCATCTCAAAAAAATGCAGCAAAAATGTCCAAAAGTATGGAGAAGCTTCTGTACAAGGAGAGGATCAATAATTTATGGATCTTCATCTTTGAAAAGAGGTGACTGAGAGAAATATGATAAAAGCTTACAAAATCATGAGTGGTGTGGAACAAGTAAGTAGGGAGCAATTAAATATCTGCCCCCTCTAAAAATAATAAAATTAGAGGACACTCCATGAAACTAACTAGTAGTAGATTTAAAGCAAATAAACGAAAGTACCTTTTCACTCTGTGTAATCAGTATGGAGAACTCATTATTGCAGGATGTTGTAAAAGCTAATAGCACAACCGTCTTCAGTAAAAGATTGAATGAACTCTTAAAAGACAGGNGGCCGGTGAGAGGTGAACACTCAACCCCACCCATCTCTACCCATGCTCCCACACGGAGCAACCCGGCTTTTTCCTGGCCAGTATGGGAATGTATTGCAGGGGGGAGGGGGTGTTGGTTGTTGGATGGGCGTTCTGCCTCTGTCCCTTGCATGGCCTTTTCTCTGTGGTTTTGGTGGACCTGTCTGGTGGGTGTACTGCCCCGTGCACATGGGCCGGTGAGGGGTGAATACTCAACCCCACCCATCTCCACCCATGCTCCCACACGGAGCAACCCAGCTTTTTCCCCGGTTGCTCTGTGCCGGGAGGTGAGTGGGGGTGCATGGGTTGTGGAAGCGCTGGCCGACCCACCGCCTCTTTTACATGGACGTTTGCACACATGGGGGATGGGTGGACCTGCGTTTCATTTAAAACGGCCTATGTGAGGGGCAGGCAAACCAGGAGGTGCTGAGAGGTGCAGGAAAAGGGGAGGACAGTGAGAACTAACAAGACAGGAGATAACCCTACATCAATTCATTTCAGATAAGCAAGGACCATCCTTCCCTACTTTAACCCTGCCTCTTTGCTGAGGTAATTGCTCACCCTCCCCTATTTTAATCTTGCTTTAGCTTCTCATCTCTTGTGAACTCAAGCCAGGGAAAAGAGAATGAGGGGATTACTACTTTAGAAAATGTGCTTGTGTAAACAAGCCTTGTCAACACTTAAGAGGCTCTTTAAATTCCCAAATGAAAATAAATATTAACAGCAACAATATTTAGGATGGGGTGGGGAACTTTTCCTCTTTTTGAAAATTAGTGCAAGCTCCATAGGCTAGATAGGATTAGGGGTTGGGGATGCACAGTTCCCAGAGGGGGTGAGTTCAGGATGGGGGAAGAAAAGGGAAGGGTCCATTCTGTTCTATGCCATGACTCTGTCCCTGAGTGCATGCCTTCGTGTCCACTCCATTCCTCTGAGCTCACACCTTTAGTGCTTGAGGGTAGGAACTGGATTCATGGGCAAGAACTAGAATCTGGAAAGAGGCCAACTTAAACCTGCCCGCCCCCCCAAATTTAAAAAAAAAATAAAAAAAATCCCCAAGCATTGAACACATTTGACTCACGGGCTGCTGGTTTGCCGCCCTGACTGAAGGAATGTAGAAGACCTGCCCCTGCTCTGACAACCATACACTAGTCCCAAGAGTAATTGTGGTTTTGTTCACGTTACAGCAAGGGGTACAGTACCCATGATATTGCTGTACATATGAACACTTGGAGTATGTGGCTTGCTACCACACATTCCCTATTTCTTGAGCTGTTACTCTGTATGAGCTTTCATAGGTTATACTCTGAGGCCACCTTTCAGTGAATAGAAGTAAACTGAAGCAACTATTTTCATTTGTTAAATTAAAGTAACTATTCCACTTTGGTAGTGTTCAGTTTAAACTGGAGTAGTACTGTGACAATTTTCCCCCTAGCTGAGACATAATGCTCACTGAACCATGGTTATCACCCTCTCATGGATCAGTGTTCACGCAAAGAGTTACTTCAAAATACAAAACGAAGGGGAGTATATACTCCAGGAGTACATACTTCCTACTTCTAAATAATGTTGACTTAGTGCTCTCTTTGGCCCTTTCAAGACGGGCCGAGGTGCAGGGGGATAGGTGGAGGCCATGACGCGTGGGTGGGCCATCACATGAACGTCCACCCACCTCCAGGCACCTCTGTTTTCCCCAATGCCTCCATGCATGGGGAATCGGTGGAGGTGGGTGGAGCATGGAAGTGCACACGCACTCCCAATCCCCCATTGGCGGTCAGACGGATGCCCTCCCCACACTGTCGCACATGTCGGCGGGGGGGCGGGGGACACATCTGTGTAAAAAGGGCCTTTGTGTGAACGCTTCAGGTAAAAATAACAGTAAGGCCTAACTACTTTAAATTAACTGTTAGCTGGAACGTGGCCTTAGTAAGTTCTGTTAATGGTAAGTTACTCACGTAATGTGTGAATGCTCGTAAGGGGTAATAGTACTGCTGACATGGAGTGTGGTATCTAACCATGCACTTCAAGTGTTAACCGACAACACCACAGGTGTACAATACCGTCTCCGTATCTCAGGATATTGTGCTTCTTAGGTGTTACCATTCAGGAGAATGATCTTGGAGTCATTGTGGGCAGATCTTTGAAAACGCCAGCTCAATGTGCAGCAGTGACCAAAAAGGTGAAGAGAATGTTAGGAATTACTGCAAAAGGGATAGAAAATAAAACAGAAAATTTAATGCAGCTATATAAATATATGGTGTGACCATCTTGAATATTGTGTGAAGTTCTGATCACCTCATCTCAAAAAAATGCAGCAAAAATGTCCAAAAGTATGGAGAAGCTTCTGTACAAGGAGAGGATCAATAATTTATGGGTCTTCATCTTTGAAAAGAGGTGACTGAGAGAAATATGATAAAAGCTTACAAAATCATGAGTGGTGTGGAACAAGTAAGTAGGGAGCAATTAAATATCTGCCCCCTCTAAAAATAATAAAATTAGAGGACACTCCATGAAACTAACTAGTAGTAGATTTAAAGCAAATAAACGAAAGTACCTTTTCACTCTGTGTAATCAGTATGGAGAACTCATTATTGCAGGATGTTGTAAAAGCTAATAGCACAACCGTCTTCAGTAAAAGATTGAATGAACTCTTAAAAGACAGGTCCCAAATGGCTATTAGGTTGGATGTGGGACATAATCCCTGACTATTGGGAGCAAGTGGCAGGAAATGGATCACTCAGTTGTGACTGGTTGTGTACTAGCTTGGAGTGACCAAAGGTGGCTTCTGTCGGAGACAAGTTGCTGGGCTGGATGGACCATTGGTCTGACCCAAGTATGGCACTTCTTATAATATGCAAACCAGCCTTGTAGTGAATAATGGGGATGGAAAGGTGAAGGAAGGGATCTGCCAGCCCCACCACTGCTCCACTGGGCCACTGACCCCTTCCATCAGGGGCTTCTGGCTCCTAGAGCAGGGTTGGGGTTCTCCTCGCTTTCAGTGCTCGTGGTTTGTCCCTTTCCAATTCCTTGCCTCCTTTTCCTGTAAGGCTGAACATACAGTGCACCACAGCTGTGTAACATACAGTGCACCATAGCGATAACCTTTAATTACAGTGGGCCCTTAAGTATAACGAACCTGACAATTCTTCTCATGACATTTTGATTGTCCTTTCTCTATTGAACCCTTCCCTGTAATGAACAAAAGGCGCTGTTCCCAGAAGTTCTGTCGTTGGAAGGGTGTGCTGAGTGTTGCAGTTGCAGCTGAACTTTGAATACCCCTATGCTGTTGTGTTTCTAACCTTCAGGGTAACAAGGTGATGCCACAGTAATCCCTGTTTTCAATTGGTGTTGATCCATATCAGTATTCTATTGACCTGAGTTACCCCAGACCACACCCAAAGATGAATAAGAAGTTCCTGATTCAACACCAGTTGCCTGACAGGAAGCCAGAGATTGAACAACTAACCCCAAGTTAGTCTGTTGCAGCTTCCCTAGCACTTGGGCACATGGAAGACTGATTTTCTTGGAGCGTGAACAAGCCTTGAACTCCGCCTTAGACACCATCTGTTGTGTAGTTGTTAGTGTGGCTTCTGAGTGCTCCTCTATCTGCCCCAATCATCGGGGGGATCACTCAACACTCTGTGCAAACTCACCACTTCTTCCTTAAACTGTGTTTGCCTGGCAATGCATTCACAACGCTGCTGATTTCCCTCCAGTTCAGTGGCCACCCCCTTGCATCAGGTGACAGAGAAGAAGGGATCATCAAGGAGCACGGGAAGGGTAAACATTTCACACAACATGCAGAATGTGTGTTTGTGTCACTACCCAGTCGAAAAGAATGTTGTGTGACTCGGTCTGCAAAGGTCCTAGACCAGGCCTACATGGAGGTTCTGCTCCTAGACAGGTCAAGGAATGAGACCTCTCCAGGCCTGGGTGCAAATTGGGAGGGAAATGGGGGGACACAACCCCTCCACACTTCAGTCATGGGGCAATGAGTGTCCTGAATTCCAGTTCTCTCTGTCCGTATTGAGGCGGGGTGTGTGGGTGTGTGTGTGTGTGTGTGTGTGTGTGTGTGTAAAATGAAAGAGTAGACTGCCCTCTGTGCGGCTCTTCTCCTTATTAGCATTTGAATTTCCTGGTGGAGCTGATGCCATTTTCTCCAGCTGTTGCTGGGCAAATACCTGAGCTGTTTAAGAGCAGACGTCCTGGTTCAAGGAAATGTGTAGTTCAACCTGGGCAGACAGTATCCGTAGGAAAAAGCAGCCACCGCCAGAAGGTGAAGCAGTGTCCACAGCAGCAGATCATGACCCAGCTCAGCACTGTGACCCTTGGGACTGGAAATCAACCTTAACTAGGCAAGGCCCAACTCCTTATTCCATCAGAGGTCTGGACCGGCTGCCACCACTCCAGCACAGGCACAATAAACAAAATACCTTTGTTTAAACACTGTTTTACAAAAGTATTTTGTTTTTGTTAAAAGTATTTAAACAGTATTTGTTTAAATACATTTGTTTTGCCCAGCACTGGAGAAATATATGAACATGGTGGTGGGACACTAGGGGAGAGAGAAAGAGACTCCCCCCTAATTCCATAATGTAAAATACACAAAATGTACACCTGTTATATTGTGATTCTGGCAACCCTAGACACACCCCATGTGTGCTTAAAGAAAGGTGGCAGCTACATGAAGAGGCTCAGGTGTGTCAAAACTATGCCTTGCTGCTCCCATCCCTCTTCCTGATCTTGTACTGCTAATCCCCATCCCATCCCCAGCACAAGCTTTGGACTGCCAGCCAGCAGGGTACCGCAAGCTCTGGTTTCCAGTTATCCTAGGGTGTGGTTGGTTTGAGTCTGTCTTAGAGAAGGATCTTAGCTTTGTTTGTTTGTCAGCCGTTTGTTTCCTGGGTTGGCTGTGACTGGGATAAGCCATATATGGAATGATACAAGAAGACCTTGTGTGCACAGACAGGTGGGAGCTAACCACAGAGACAATGCTTAAGGGGTTGCCTAACGAGTCCTGAGGAGAGGCCATTTCTCAGGGTGCTTTTGCACATTACGTTTTGCATGTAGCACATCATGGAGTGACGCATGTGATGGAGCTGGCTCCCTGCCTGCCACTTCCACTGTCTGTGTGCACATGCATAAGTGTATGTCCGCAGTGCAATTGACCTATAATAATAATTAATAATAATAATTATATTATGTTAATTTATACATATATATGTCAGCTTTAGAAATTGCTGGGCCCAGGGTGAAAATAAATGTGGGGCTCCCATTCTTCTCCCCCACCATAACCTCACCTCTTTAGTAAACAGCAATCTGGTGTTTGCTTATAAAAACAAAGAGGTGCTATAAGTTTACACACACACACACACACACACACACACACACACACACACGTGCATATGCGATTTCTCACACTCACCCCTCCACCCCCCTCTGGTGAGGGGATTCAGGGATTGGTGATTTACTGATCAACTGGTCCTGAAACTTCCAAGACTGGCCTCACTGTCAGATCCCCTCTGACCATGGGGTCTGCGCCATGGATCCTGCTGACCCTGCTTAAGGCTGGCCCTGCCAAACTTTGTCCTATGGTGCCACAAAGCGCCAAACGCCGAAGTTATCTGAGCCTTCTATCTCATACCACTGTGCCACCCCTGCATTCCCTGCTGCCCAGTTTGGGAATCACTGGGGTAGCCCAATCCATTACCGGACTGGAGAGCCCGTTTTCAACTGAGGTTCAACCTAAATCTCCTTTCCTGCAGCTTACACCCATTGCCTCTGGTCTTGCCCTCGATAACAAGAGAACAATTGTTCTCCACCTTCTTTATTTATTATCACTTTTGATTTCTGTGCCACCCTTCTCCAACAAGGTCCAGTGGTGCAGATTTCCCTCGAGCGTTAGAGGAGTCCCCTCACATTTTACTCCCCCCTCCCCCCCAACCTAATCACCCAAACCTCCAAAAATTTAAGTGAGGCGTTGCTCCTCAAGCTACCGCCCTGCCTGCACCCCTGACAAGGACTCGGGGTGGTTTACAATGATTAAAAATACTAATAAAATTTGAATAAACCCACCTCCAAACTCCCCACTTCCTTCCTGCCTCCTCATACCTCAATACAAATAAATACCAAACATCTAAACTACAAATGAATATGATAACATACATACACACCCCACGCCCTATATACTCCATAAAAATCCCTTATGGCAGCTTTTCAAATATTTGTAGACTGACCCCTTACCATCTTTGTTGCTCTCCTCTACACCCTCTCCAACTTTTCTATGTCCTTCTTAAAATGGAGTTTCCATAACTGTATGAAGTACTCCAGCTGGGGCCTAACCAGACCCAAGTAGAGTGGCAGAACAGGTGTTTTCAGATGGACGCACGTCTGCCAGCATCCAGCCCTGACTGGGTCAGGTTTAAACAGACCCGGCAGGCTCCCCCAGCGTAGCACTGCGGTTGCTCTAGCCTGCAATGCGATGATGTTGCCTAGGACAATGGCCGTCTGGAAGCGGTGCAGCGGCGTGAGTTCGTGCATTAGATGGACCGCTGCTCTGCTTTGGAACGGTGCCCCTCAGCTGGCAGTGCTCTGGGATATTAGAGGACGCTGTCAGCGAGGCTGTCCCTGCTCTGCTTCAGCATCTGGCAGGCCGTCTTGAGATGGACAGGCCACCCGGGGGTGGAGCAGAAGTGGGCTTGCTGTCTGTCTGAAAACACCCAATGACTTCCCATGTCTTGCATACAATGCTTCTGCTGATGCAACCATTATCCTTCCTTACAATAGCATTATGCTGCTAACTCCTGTTCAGTCAGTGAGCCATAACTATTTCTAGATCTTCCTTTCCCCACCCCCTCTTCTTGACACTGAAACTGCCTTGCTTGTAGCATGTGGGGGTTGAAGGCAAGTAATACAGTTGCTGGCATGGCAGCTTGCCATCTACCCTAAGGTATTTATTTATTTTACTATTTTTCTACCCCACCCCCCTCCTGCTTACAGAGCAGCTCGGGGCGGGTTACAAATTGTAGGGCAGGTGCAGCTTAAGCCGAGCCTTGACTTACCAGGAACTCCCGAGTTCCAGATCAGTGCTTTAACCACTGAACTATCCTTCCTCTCAGCACATGGTTGTGGGTGTCTCCACAATCGCCCACATCTGTTCCACATCAGGGGCACCTGCAGAACGGCTGCCCCGGGCCTCGCTCCTGGTGGGCCCTTGCACTCGGGGTCCCCAGCTCCTGACAGTGGCCAGGAACTGGGAACCCTGCGCGTGGCCCCCCTGGTCGACTGACGGATCGGTCCACATCTCCCTGGGCCCTGTGACAGGCAGCGGAGGGGGCACGAAGTGAGGGAAAGGCAGAGGCGCTGCCTGTCCCATACTCCACCCCCCCACTCCCTGTCAGTCTCGGCCAGGGGAAATGTGGGAGAGGCAGGGCCTCTCCCTCATTCCCCCTGGCCGAGACAGCCAGGTGGATGCAGAAGGTAAGTGCCCCCGAAATGGCTGGGCTTGGGGATGGGTGGAGGGGAATGCCCCTCCACCCGTCCCTGAGCCCAGGCCCAGGGAGCGTCCCCTGAGCTGGGGAGCGCCTCTAGGCCTGCTGGCGACAAAGCTGCCAGCGGGAGACTGGGCCCCGCGGATCCTAAGGCCAGCCCTGGACACCTGCCTTGCAAAGAAGCAGCAGACTCCTGCCACCTTGCATACCTGTCTGCACCTGTCTGCATTCCTGCAGATCTCTGGCCCTCTGCCCAGACTTGCTCCCAGAAGCCAAGCTGGTAGAATGTAACTCAATGTAATAAGGCGTTTATAGAGCGTAAATGAGAATTCCTGCCACAAAGCTATGGCACATGGCTAGGTGGCAGGGTGGATCGCTGCTGCCCTGTTAGATTTTAGAGGCAGCTAAACAGACGAAACAATGCCTGCCTTGTTTGGACACTGGTGCAGTCATTCCAAAGGAAATGAGGAATATTTAATCTGATTGGACAAATGTAGCAAATATTTTCTGTAGGCTTAAGTGAATTCACCAATAGGGATGGGCGAACAGAACGGAGTTCGGAAATTCGGTTCGGTTCGGAAGTACGGTTCGGTCGACTGAACTATTAGAGTTCAGTCCGAACTCCGAACTTCTGAACAAAGTTCGGAAATTCAAACCCCATTGAACTAAATGGAATATTATCTTTTAGGAATGGGCGAACAGAGCCGAGTTCGGAAATTCTGTTCGGTTCGAAAATCGAGTTCGGTTTGGAAGTTCGGTTTGGTCGACCGAACTGGTCGAGCTCGGTCCGAACTTCCGAACTGCATTCGCCCATCCTTATTCACCAATTGTTCTGATCTGGGTTCAGTTCCAAAGGAGTTCTAAAGGGTCCAGCTCCAAAGGGAATGAGGAATAATCTGACTGCTGGACAAATAGAGCAAATATTTTCTGTAGATTAAAGTCAGGGGTAGGGATCCTCTGGCCAGGGGGCTAAATCTGTCCCATGGCTAGTTTGTGTGGCCCCTTTCCAGTGCCCAGTTTTGGTCCCTGGATTGAGTTCCTACCCCTAAGCACTGAAAAACCGAGCTCAAGGAAAGGGCGGAGAGACAAGCATGCGCACAAAAATCGGAATAGATCCATGATCTTGATCCTCCTTTTCCTGAGCGCACCCCTTATGCACCTCTGCTCCCCAGCTTCTGTGCAGCCCTGAGAGCTTATATTAATTTTCAGAGTGGCCCCTGGGGCAAGAATGGACCCTGGTGCAGAAGGTTCCCCATCCCTGGTTTTAGTGAACTTGCCAATTGCTCTGATTTGGATCCAGCTTCCCTCTTCCCTGCTAGCCTTGAATTGAATTTGGTATAGGCTACCCTTCAGGGCCATTCACTGTGCTGCTATCTTCCCCTTTTCTGCAGAATTCTCTCACCTTAGAGCAGGGACCTGGCCCGTTCTAATAGTGCATGGGCTGTATGTCCTTGCGGCCCCAGAACCTTCATTTGGCTCATTGCTTTCTGTCTATAAATCTCCCAGAGGCTTCTGGTCCCTGTAGCAACATCAGTGTTGCTTATTTACAGAATCAGCTACAGCAGTTCATCACAGCCCAGCCTTAGTTTTTCTGCACTTTTCTATGCCTGCTTGTATCTTACAAGCTCTGATGACCTGCTCAGGGCTTTCAAATCAAAATTTAAAATGAGATACACCATGGGGTTGTGAGACTCGGAGATAAGGAGTGTCCATTCTGTTTTGTGAGGTCCAGAAATAAGGGGCATCTATTACGATCTTGGGGGGCTGTGCAGCCCCAAAATAAGTGTGACCACTAAGTTCTATGAGGGGCTGTGGAGCCCAGAAATAAGGGATGGTCCCTTTAAAATAGGGGAACATTTAACAACCCTAGAAGCCTCTCTTCTTCCAGTGAGCTTTCCCCCCAAGTTCCTTCTCTGTCCCCGTGGTCTTTCCCAGGTGATCTCCTCCTCTGAGTCTCCTTTTAGTCTTAACCAGTCCACCCTCAGCTAGCAAGACAGCTGCTCTCCCTGCTCCCAGTTTGACCAGTTAGCCACAGGTAGTTGGACTGCTGACCCTGCCAGAGTGTCACACCCTGCAAACACTTGAGAGCCCTCCAAACACAAGTTCTTGTCCTGTAGGTTTTTAGAACGATCCAGGACACCCACTCTGTAACTTGATGGGCCTTTGGGAGTCCGAGGCTCTTCCTGTAGCTCTCTCAAGCAGGAAGTGGGTGGAATCTCCAGCTGTGGCTGTGACTAAACAATTCATCATCTCCCTTTGTACCAGATCAGCACCGACAGGTGCCACAGCCTTTGATGTCCGCGGTACCCCTGGCGTTGATGTCTATATTGTCCACAACCCTCAGGTTGTGAAGGTACCATCCTGTGTGCCCAGATGGCCCCTGGATGCCAGAGTGGAGGTGGTGGTGACTATGGAGATGCCAAGCAACAATGTCAACGATGATAAGGTGAGTTGGGATGGGAAGCTTTGGGGATAGCAGGGCATTGTGAAACTTTCAGTAGAAAAGCATTATGTGTGAGGATGATGGGGAGGGATGAGAAGAGATAATTGAGAGAACCATATTTTGTCCAAATGACATTCTTTCCCCCTTCTGCTCATGAGTTCCCTGAGTTAGGGTTAGGGGTCCAGGGCCAGAACGGGGAGTAAGGACAGGGGGAAACAGAGTTGAGAGTGAAGCAGAGCAGGCAAGAGGCAGGGCAAAGACAGAGCAGACCAGACTAGACCAAGATTGGGGAGAGACAGGAAGTACACAGATATTCTGTCCAGCTTCTGCTGCCACCAGCCCAGGCTTCTGTCTTGGCTGACAGCCATTCAGGACACTGGGGATGTGGCAGGGGCTGGGAATGGGACAGAGAGGAGGGGGCAGGTGGACTGGTCAGTATAGATAGGCCCTTTGGGAGATTGGTTGGAGTGACTCAGTCAGTATTTTTAAACGAGCAAGGCCAGAAATGCAAATTTTGGAGACACTTATGAGAAATACAGGTTGCAGGGCTGCATTGGTGTCAATGCAGCCCTGAAACCTGTATTTCTCATAAGTCATACAAATTTGCATATCCGGCCACCCTATGGGGGCGTGTCTGTGGCTGCTGAGTGGCACAGCTGCAGAGCAGCCACTCGGGTGGAGTGAGTAGGGAGGGATTCTAATGGATGGCTCCCAACGTGGCTACCTCAGCAGCTGCCTTGCACTCCCCTGGAAGTGTGCCAGGTTGACCTTTGAATTTGACATGTCCCGGCTGTGAGCACTGGGGAACCGGGCTCCCCAGTGCTCACAGTCAGTTTCTGTGATTTGCAAAGGCCGTGCCCCCGCCACCCGCAGTGCCTCTGAGTGGGGGATCAGTCTGCTGGTGTGAGTGGCTGCCCCAGGTCGTACATGCTGGGGATGTGTGGGCACTCGTTGCCACACACTTTTTTGACTACCCCACATGGGACACTCTGGATTTTTCAGCAGTGGCCCGTGAGTGGCCATGAGTAGGTGTTGAGTGGCTCACGGGAGCGTGTGTCCTGCTCCACGTTCAGATGGGTGATTGAATGAGTGGTTATTGGGTGGCCATGCGTGGTAGCATTTGATTTGAAAGCACCTTCAGAGGCAAGGCAGTGGCACAAAAGGACTGACCATTGCTCCAGAACTCCTGGGGGTGTGGGTTCAAGGCTGGGTCCTGACACCCTGCTTGCTATCGATGTCTATGGTTTTGTTTGGAATTCCTGGGCCTTATAAGGGATGACCTCTCTGCTCCAGTTGGCATCTGATGAAATTGTAGAAGCTTCCATCTTCCTTGACACTCTAGGAGTTGAATGAACATCAGGAGTCTGTACAACTTAAACTGCAGAGGCAGGTCCACCAATGATTATAAGCTACGATGCTTAGGGTCTGGAACTTGGTGCTCACGCTTCCCCTAAAGCTATCGTTACTGGAATCTGGGAGTGACCAATAATAGCAGGATCACCCTGCAATTGCCTTTCTCCTGAAGCATCTGGTGCTGATCACTGTTGGAGGCAGGATACTGGGCTAGATCTGTGTGGGGAACCTTTTCACTCCCGTGGGTCACTTTGAAAATGAGTGCTCAGCTGCCTCCCAAAGTGCTCCTGGCAACGTGCAACTAATGGCTGGGAGGAGCAAGGGAGAGGCTTCCAGTGGCTTCACCAACACAGATAGAGTTGAGCCCCTTCCTCCTTGGAACAGAGCCTGTGCCTCCAGTTTGAGAAACTGGACATGAGACCATCCTTCTCTTCCTATAAAAACTTTATTGTTGGAGGTCTCTCTTTGCATCTATAACCCAGGCAGGGAAGGTTTGGTACCATTTCTACAGTGCTGTCAGCTGGTCATGGACAGACTGATCTTCCTCCTGGCAGATCAGTCTGCATGCTGCTTCTGTTAGCTTCACAGCAAGTGATTGAATGAAATTGTTGGTGACCATGTGGTCTCTTTACAGGTTAGGATGGCATACTACGGGGAAAATGGGGAGGATCCCATAGCAAAAGCCCTGCTCTACCTCACCTGTGTGGGTAAGTGAGACCTAGGAGTCAATATCTTCACTAAACTCAACCCTAGAGTGCTGCCTTCATGTGTGAGGATACATTTTCCACAATGGAGACAATTAGTTCAGATGAGATTATTGGACCAACTTCTGTTGGTGAGAGTATGCAAACATTTGGGCCACCTAGGGCCGTTCCTCAGGCACGTGACAAGTCAGAACAATATAGACTCAGCAAATACAGGGCAGGTAGGTAGGGTTGTAGGTGTGTGCATTTGCTCAGTCCATGTAGCTCTGACTTGATCACTGTAAATGCAGATTGAGAACTATGCAAAAGCAAACCTTTTAAGGAGGAGGTAATAGGAAAAAGCTTTCCTAGGGGAAAGGAGGCTTGCATATGAAAGGAACAGACTACCACCCAGAAGGTGAGATTAACAGCAGGCTGTCAGTTAATTGCAAATGTATGTAAGGGGACAATGACAGCTTTGCTGATCTAGGCCCCACACAACTGGGAACCTTGTTCTCTTACTGTCCTCCCCTCTTCTTCTAGATGCCTCACTCACACACCACTCTTTTGGAGTGGGGAGTGGCACAAACCCACATTCTGAGGGTTGTGTGAAATCCTTACCACCTTCTGTGCTCCTTGATGATCCCTTGTTCTCTGCCGCCTGATGGAAGGATGGGCCATTGAAATGCAGGAGGTGGGGGTCTACAGCTGTGCGAACACATTGCTGTGAGGGGAAGCAAACATGGGTTAAGGAACAAGTGATGCGTTTGCAAGGGGGAAGGGTGTTGTGGGAGCGAGTGCAGTTTTGCTCCGTACAGGCCTGCATGTTGTCTGAACACATTTGAGGAAGTCCATTATGACACCTACTCTTTGAAGGGGCCCTGCCCATCCCAGCTGTTGGCATTTCCCAAGCATGACTGGACCATGGTTCTTAGTGCCACTCCTATAGTGTGTTCCTTCTCTTTTGTGGACTTTGCAGATATCTCCCTGGATGCCGACATAACTCGCAGTGGAACAGTGAAAAGGGGAACAATAGATAAGGTAAAGAGGCCTTTACACCAATGGAGTGAGGGCAATTAACATGACTGGGAAAACTGTGAGTGGGTCATCCCTGAGCCAGTGCCTGCAAGGAAGACTGTAGCCATTTGCTCTACCCGTACTCTGATGCCAGTGTCTGTGCCTCAGTTTCCCCATAAATAAGGTTTTTTGCAGCTCTCTTAAACCTTGGCTGGTTTATTGCTCCTAGCTTAGCTCTCTCAAGATTCCAGTAGCCTGACATAGTCCCTTGTTCCAGGGTTCTCCTTCCTTTACCTGCAGTAAGGAACCCATCCCTGTTATCTCAGCCCCCTCCCCCTTATTCCAGGGATCCCTTTTCCTGGGTAAAGGCAGCTCCTTTTAACACACCTGTTCTCCAGGCTTCCCTGAGGGTCTTTCCAACTGCCCTCCTAGCTCAGTGCTTCCTGGTCACCTGACTGCCCCTGTTAAGGAGCCCTGCCCTAAGCCTCCCCTATGCCTGAGGCTACTTTTAGACGAGCGGCGCACATGTGTGGGATGTCATCACGTGACTTTTCAAATTACCGCGGGTGGCTTTTAGACAAGATTTCTCATGCATCATCGCCACTTGTGCATTCTTTTAATATGGTGGATTAAATACCTCAATGTATTTAATCCACAGTATTAAAAGAATGCGTGAGCGGTGATGACGCGCGAGAAGTCTTGTCTAAAAGCCGCCCGCAGTAATTTGAAAAGTCATGTGGTGACATCCCGAGAGCACGCACCGCTCACCTAAAAGCGGCCTGAGGCTTCAGGAAAGCCTGTTAGGAAAGGCTGACATAGCGAGCAGGTGCAACTAGAGCAATCCATCTAGCCTGGATAAAGAGACTTGTTCTGGGACCTGTGTACAGCTGCTGTTCCTCACAGTCTGAATCAATTCCTAGGACAATTGGCTAAAGTAGTCATGGGCCTTTGAACCCTGAAGTGTTTCCTTTGTTGCTGGTGAGAGCTCCTTAGCACTCTGGAGATTAGAGTTGCCACCTTTTGCAGTTTGACCCTGAGACTCAATTTTGGTCTATGGGAGTCTCAGGGTGAACTCACATGTAACTAGAGTGAACTCTGATGTCAGTGGGAACCCAGAAGCTGTATAATTAGCTCCGGATGATCCCCAGATCGCTGTTGTGTCTCAGTGGGACACGCCAAGTCCCAGCCCTGTTTTAAACTCTGATCTGACGAATAGATCAGATCTAAATGTCAGATCAGAGTTTAAAGCAGGGCTGGAACTTGGATTGCCTCACTCACACGGAACAGCGATCCGGGGATCATCCAGGGCTGTTTATACAGCTTCTGGGGCCCTGCAAACATTGAAGTTTAGCAGAGTTATGTGTGAGTTCACCCTCAGGGTCAAACTGCAAAAGGTGGCAACCCTAATGGAAATAGCAGGGGTAATGGCTCCCCCTCCCCCCCTCTGCCCCCATCCCCATGTGAGCTTTGTTTGCTCACTACTTTATGGGCGGAGCGTGGATCCAGTCGAGTTTTTTGTGTCAGCAGCAGCATATAGGTTCCCAGGGCAGAGGAAGGAGTTTTCTTTTTCAGAGTGGGGGAGAGGCAAAACTGAGGGTGGAGGTGGGGGGCGGGCGTGCTGTGGAGAAGGAGTAGTGATGGAGTTGGAGTTGGAGGGAGTGTGAGTGGGCTGAGGTATGTGAGAAGTCTGTAGAGGTATGAGGGTAGCCCACTGGAGTCTGTCTGTGTTTGATCCATGCTGCCCCCACTCACAGGTTTAACCCAACAAACCTAAGACACGGGCAGGTATTCTTCCCCAGCATGCTCCACCCACCATTCCTTCCCACAGCGAACCATGGGAAGAAGAAGCCGGCCCAGCTGTTACTTTCTTCTGGGCTATTATGACTCCAGGAGGACACATGGGCAGTAGTGGCCAATAACTGCTCAAGTGCGGTGCGCAGCCAGTCCTAGCTAGGCAGCTGCCTAGCTCTTTAAACTGTTCAAAACATTGACCCCGTTTACCCATCCCTGTGGAGAAGCGTGGGGGAGTAACCTTTTGCTGTGCACACAATACTGAGTTAATGGAGCCAGTCGCATACTTTATTGATCACTTATAATGGGCATTGAAGGCAAAAGTAAAAATTCAAAGCAAAAGCAATCAGTCCTTGCATGTTGTTACCACCCTGTTTCTGGCTCCCGGCAATGTACGGGCAACAGGGCTGGCACAAGGATTTTTGCTGGGGCCTAAATCGCCTGCTGCTGCCCTGGGCCTGGCAGAGGGGACACTGCAAACAGGGAGGAGAGTGGTTCTCTGGGCTGGCGACGTGCTGGCCATCTTCCCTCCCGGGGTGCATTGTGTCCCACGCTTCCTCTCATCCCACTCTCCAGGCTGAAATCCGACCCAGCACCACCACAGTGTGCCTGGGACAGCCAGAACCTGCAGCTCCCAGCCCACCTGGGCTACGATGGGCCCCCTGCCCTAAAGTGCAAGTGCTTCCCACCTCCAGCCCCCAAAGTGGCTTATTGCTATGCCAGACTGCCATTCTCCGTGGCCCCCCCCTTTCCTTCCCTACTCCCCATTCCCTTCCAAACTCCATCCCTGAAAGCGCTATGCCATATCGTAATTCTCCATGGTACCCCCACCCAAACACTCTGCCCCCTTTTTCAAGAAGAAACATGGAATATGAAAAAATAAAGCACTTAATTTTTTAAAAATAAAGTGTTTCTCCTTGTGACTGTAGTGGCAGCTGCAGCAGCCGAGTCAGCGGTGCCGAACCAGCACCTCACCCACGTGGTGCAGCCACCCAGTCAGCCCAAGAAGAAGAAGCTGATGCTGCTGCAGCGCGCAGCAGCCCCAGCCAGAGCCAAGCAAGAATGAGTGTCCCACCCGCCATGCTGCCCATCCCCCTGCACAGTCTGTTTGCGTCCAGTGCAGCTGTGTGCCAAGGAGTATCCTGCTGCTCCCCAGTGCTGGGACAACCCATGTTTGAATTTGGCATGCGTTGGGGCACCAGTGAAAGCGAGAGTGGAGAGAGGGGCAGGAAGTGGTTGCTTCTTGAAATGCTCTAGGCTTCTCACCCGTGACTCTATGGTGCTGGCTGACCTGGATGCAAGGAGGCTACTCGCAACTTAACGTAGCCATGTGGGCACACATTAGCATAGATTCGCCTGCGCAGTGAGCCTGCAATGTCCCTGGACTACGCCATGAGTGGATGGGTGGGGGCTAGCATCTGATGGACACCTAATAAATGGGCAGCAAACACCTAATGTGGGCTATTGTCTCATTGGTTTTTACCCTACGTGTAAGGAGGCTGTAGAGCTGGAGGGAGCGTGATGGGGCTGAGGTGTGTGAGAAGGCTGCAGAGGTATGAGGGAGTTGGAGAGAATGTGAGGGGACTGGTTGTGAGTATGTGAGGAGTCTGTAGAGTACAAGGGGGAACTTCATGCCCAGGGGCCAAATGCATCCTGTGGCAAGTCTTCATCTGACCTCTGAATCCAGTTCCTACCCCCAATTGCTGAAAATATCTGAGCTGAGAATGACAGAACAGAGATGGGGGCATGTGCACAAGGACAGGGGACAGATCTATGGTACAAAACCATGATCTGGACTCTTCTTGAGCACATCTCCAACTACTATGTGGCTCTTGGAAGTTGTATTAGTTTTCAAAGTGGCCCTGGGAGGGAAAAGGTTCCATCCTCGCCCCTTCTAAAGAGGTGTGTGTGTGTGTGTGTGTGTGTGTGTGTGTGTGTGTGAGAGGGCTGGAGGGAATGTGAGGGAGCTCGGGTGTGAGTGTGTGTAAGGGGGCGTGTAGGTATTGGGGGGGGGGGTGAGTGCGTGTGAGTGTGTGGAGGTCTAAGATGTGTCCCTGCGGTTATTGATTTTAATTTTTTCTTTTTGGTTATCAGTTTTAATTTGACACGTGTTGGCATGTGCTGGTTTGTTGTGCCCTCCCCTCTTGCTTCTGTTCTCCCAGCCTCATCAAAAATTCTAATCACCAGCTTCCACTGGGAGGTTGGGGGGATGGATAATCTGGGCCCCCTTCAGGAAAATTCTGGTTTCACCCCTTGATTTTTGTGACAGGAACCTCCCTCAAGAGCAGCAGGACTGTAATAATAACACACAACCATTCTGGAAATTGAAGGTCTTCCCATTATAACAAATGATGATTCTTCACACCCACCCAGTCGCTGGGATGCTGAGGCAGATAAACGATTTCTTGTCCAAAGGCAGTTCCGGGCTCCCAGGCCTGTGCACAGACCATGCCTTTTGGCTTAGCTCTTTGCTACAGGGATAACAGTCAGGTTCCAGCTTTTGCGTGGGCCACGAGTTTTCATACCAGGCTTCTTTCCCTCTTTTGTTGCCTCTGCAGAAGAATTGGACGTGGGGCCCAGACGGGCACGGTGCTGTCTTGCTAGTGAACTGTGACAGAGATAACCCGGACTCCACACATCCAGACAATGCAGATTTCAGTGTGCGATGCTATGCAGGTACTGCCTGGGAACAGCCCCCTGCTTGTGGACTTGGCACTGGACACGCTAGAGGCAGAATATTTGACAGGCTGCAGCATGAGACATGAGCTGAGAATGATACTAGTCTAACAACAGTAAAGTGAGAGACATGTGAACCAAAAGAGATGTCCAGGGGCCTCATCCATCACAGCTATCTTTGGGGGTTTTGTGTCCACACAACTGCTACCACTTGTTTTCACCTTCAAGGCTTATTTGGCCTTGCTTCTCCCTGTCTTTCTGTCATCCTTTCCTGCTATGTCCCTCCCAGGAACCTTGCTTCTCCTCTGCCACCACCCTCACCCACCCCCAGAGTCTCATGCTTCCTGGACCGTCTTCACCCCTTCTCCCATGTTGCCTCATATGCCTGAAACTCCCCCCATGAACACACATGCTGTGCTCTCGCTGTCCCAATCTTCAGATCCTTCCTGAAAACCTACCTCTGGTCAGGCTTTTCCTATCTCCTCACCTTCATACATTGCTCACTTACTCTGCTCCTTAAATTGCCTCATCCTTCAGAATCTCCCCCCCCCCCGGTAACTTAGTTATGCACACGCACCTGCAATTTCTCAGCTTCATTGATGAATCTCTTCCTAGGTGCCCCTCCCCTTACTGCTGCTCCTCTTCTCCATTCTCCATTGTAAAGCCCCTCAGGACACGAAACTCTCTCTGATTACAGTTGTTCAGCACTAGGTACATTGTAAATAAGTAATAACACTAATATATTATAAAATGAGTAGCCATGCACTTACCAGAGAAGCAGCTTATTCTCATAACTACTGACTGTACAATACCAGGTATATCACTTGTGCTCCAATAATAATAATAATAATAATAATAGCAGCCTCTTGGGATCTAAGAATATAAAAACTACCAGATTGGGTCAGACCATCTAGCCCAACATCTTGTCTTTGATAGCAGCAGTTTTGGTTGCTTCAGAGAACAACCGGTCATAGTAGAGTGATGCGTTCCCTGCTAGTCGTGTCCAGCCCCTAGCACCCAGAGGTCTCCTCCCCTGACCAATTTAAGGGCCATTGCTGGAGCTATCCTCTAGGAACTTATTCACTCCCCCCTTTTAACCCAGTTATGCTATTGGTGTTCACAACATCCTGTCACCAGCCTCTCCTCTCTCACTGAGCCTCCCACCATATTCAAGATGTCTCCCAATAGAATAGCTTAGGTCAGTAGTTCCCACACTTTTCAAGTTTGCATCACCTTTTTTGGGCCCTAAACTATGGACTGACACTACGTGACCAAAAGCCACTATGCCCTCCTGCCTGGCCCCAGCTCTGGACCACTCACATACTTATCCTGGTGTGGACAGGGCCAAAGCCCAGACCAACACAGGCTCTACCCACAGGGCCCCCTGAATCCATTATGTCCATAATTAAACTTAAAATTATTACATGAGGGTGGGAAGCTAAGTTTCGCCCTTTTCTCTCTGTCTCGTCTGCCAAAACTCTTGTTCATGCTCTGGTCATCTCTCGCCTCGATTACTGTAACCTCCTTCTCTCTGAACGAATCCTGCACAAGCTCCTAGTCTTCACCTATAAAGCTCTTCACAACCTTGCTCCCCCCTACCTCTCTGCACTTATCGCCCGCCATACTCCAGCCCGTGCACTTCGCTCCTCCTCTGTCCCTTCTCTCGCCCTTCCACGCCTTCCCTGCTCCCCTAAGCGCCTTCGTCCCTTCTCACTTGCTGCCCCCCATGCCTGGAACTCCCTCCCTG
>QEPC01001922.1:99258-116003 GCA_003113815.1 Sphenodon punctatus | reverse complement strand
AGTTGTTTGAGAGAAGTACCCAACAGGTTACAATGTGGCGATCCAATCCCTGCTATTCACTTCCAGCTCCGGACAGTCCGAGGCTACGTCCCCCTAATAATCAGCCGGTTTGATACTTGAATCTGGATCTCTCCAGTTAACCACCAGAAGCCTGGGTCACAACGGGTTAAATACCTGTCACAGCTGGATAAGTTCTAGTTGGTTCCGTCTTGGGGCGGGGGGCTGGTGGTGTTGATCCATCAGGTCTCTTCCAGTCATGCATTCTTGGAGAATGTTACCGCGGCAGCAGTGAGGGGGGTAACATTGGCATCACAGTGCTTGGGAACTGGGGGGTTAAAGTGCAGAAGACTAGGGAGCAGCTTTTCTGTATGAAGGCAACTGGAGGTAAGGCAGGGTTGTACCTAGGTGGGAATGGGCCTGGAACGGGCTCCCTGCGGGACACTCCGCTCCAGTATGCAGCATATGCATTCTACATACATGTGGCCCCCCAGGCTCACGGGCCCCAATGCAGCTGCACCTAGTATAGCAACGCCCCTGAGGTAAGGGTACACCCCGCTCAGACTGGGCATCAGACTAGCACATACGAACACGCAGGGACTTTGCAGCAGTGATTTCTGGATTTGTACTGGTGGCTGCTGAAGCCTAGAAACCTAGGTTAGACCACTCCAGCTGAGCTAAGAACAGTTGTTTTATCCAGACAACAACTTGGGCTGCTTTAGCTTTCTTCTCAGGTCTGTCCATCTTCTTGGGCACCGTGGGCCAGGTCCCCTTACAGCAGTATGCTGGGGGGCTGAATTGCACAAAATACTCTTGTGACTTGGCTATTTAAAGACACACACCTCTAACTTTAAGATTGTGGGCTCCTAGTTGGACAGCCACAAGCTAATTCAACATTTCAGCCGGCACAAGCCTAAATTGGTCCATCTTAGACTGGCTTAGTACAGGCATGGATGCTAATTTTTGGCCCAGTTGGAGAGGGCTGTCCTGAATGGATACAGCAATGTCTACTTCCAAGCCACTTGAGCTTAGTCTAGTAGAACAACAGCCTGCATGCTGTACAAGCTTGTGTGAATGATCTGTGTAGATCTACCCATGATGCCAGTTCCTTGAACCAGTTCAAGTGAATCTATCAGGCTGGTCCAAGCTGTAGTGTAGACATGTTTCTAGTACGCCTGCGTTAAGATCCCTTTTATATTGAAGTCCTTGCGAATGGCTGCATTGCAGGCAGTGTTCCCTGTTGGGCAGAGGACACTGGATTGGTATTTGGCCAATCCAAGTTCTATTCCTGCTGCTGACCTCATGGATGAATTTGGGGAAGTCACAGTCAACTTGCTTTCTGACTCAGTTTCCCTATCTGTAAAATGGGGGCAATTATATGTTCTTTCACTGCTTTTTTCCAGGACTGGAGGCAGGAGGATGACAAAGGTTGTCAAGGACTTCCTCTGTGCCCAGCAGGTGCAATCTCCTGTGGAGCTTTTTGCCGACTGGCTGTACGTGGGACATGTGGATGAGTTTATGAGCTTTGTTCCAGCCCCTGGCAGACAGGTACACACACTGGGCTGAGACAGACAGCCTGGGACTGCTTTCACACACTACAAAATGGGCTATTATAATAACTTGAGATAATACTGGGTATTATAATTCTGCTGTTTTTGTAATGTGTGAATGCAGTATTCCCTTTTTATGCTGTGAGATCTTGAGTCGTAAGAGCCACCAAATGTGGCTTTTACAACGACCCAAGATCGTGCAGCATAAAAGAGGAATAATTCATTCACACATTACAAAAATTGCAGAATTAGAATCCCTGGTGATATCTCAAGTTACTAGAATAGCCCATTTTGTAATGTGTGAAAGCAGCCTAAGGCAGAGGCTGCGTAGGATTGGCTTAGATCAGGGGTGGGGAACCTCTGGCCCTCAGCTGTTTTATATTTGGCCCATTTCCAATTCTTGGATGTGACCTATGGATCCAGTCCCTCCCCTCAAGCACTGAAAGAGTGAGTTCAGGGGAAGGGAGCGGAGAGGAGGGTAGGAACTCAAGAATGAATCTGTTGGCGAGGGGACTTGTTTGTGACATATTCTGTCCTGATACCAAGTCATGCTGACCCTTATCGAGAGGATATTCTCCTAATTATTTTGGAAGAGAACGAGCACCTATTGGTGGCAATCCAGACCTTTCAGCAGCATATTTACTTCAGATGGCTTTATTCTAAGAATGCCTATTTATGATATGCTAGCAGTTAACTTGCTCAGGTTTCTATCGTCCTAAGCAGGCCGTATATACTTTCTGTAGGACAAAAGATCCATGAACTTTTCCTCCGTGCACCCTATAATAGGGTGACCATACCTCCCCTTTAAAAGAGGATGCTTATGCAAAACGCATGTTGCTGGGCTGCATTGTTTCCAGTGCTGCCCTACACCATGTATTTTTCATAAGCATCCTCTTTTAAAGGGGCGGTATGGCCACCCTACCCAATAACCACCCCTGCCTTCAACTCCAGTCTGGCCCATGGAGCCTGGATTAATTTTCAAAATGGCCACAGTCGAAAACAGGTTCCCCACCCCCATAGTAAGATCAAAGCAAACACAATTCTGATTGGTCTGAACCAAGCAAAACTAGTAACAGCTTTCATCGGGGGAGGGAACCCTCTGCAAGGTGGGCAGGGCTCATGGTAAAGCTAGAATGTGGGACCCCTGGTGGCCCCACCTAAGGGGCACCCTCCATGGGACCATAGAAGTAGTTGTGTCTGGGGCCCCACTGGGAGGAAGTGGGGGGCCCCCCACACCCTGCCCTGGGGAAAACCCAGGAGCCACTGCAGGGCCCCAGAAGAAGAAAAAATATCCCCACGAGCTGCCCTGTGGTAAGGCCAGATCTGGGGGGCGCAGTGGGGCATGCTGGACGGCTCTGCTAGTGGGTGGAGTGCTGAGCGTTGAATGGTGGCAGAATGAAATCATATGCAAACATTGCAAACGTGCAGAGAGATTTTAATTCAAATTTGAAATTCCATGTCAATATTTGCCCCAGCTTTCTCTGTGATGTGAATGAGCTTTAAGGTCCATCAACGTATGTTAATCTCCTGCTGTCTTCAGGGCTTCCGGCTGCTCCTGGCCAGCCCCAGTGCTTGCTACCAGCTGTTCAAAGAGAAGCAGGAAGAGGGCTATGGGGATGCTGTGATGTTTGAAGGTAAGATGCCTTTTCTCTCTCTCTTGACTAGGAGGGGGGCTTCCCCAGCTCCTCACCCACCTAGATCGCTCTTTTACGCTTCTGCTTATCCTGTCCCATCCTTCAGCATCCCCTTCTTCCCTTATAACTAAGCTAAGCACATGCACCTGCAACATTTTCAGTTTCATGAATGTGTCTGTGTCTCCCCTTGACATCCCTCCCCTTGTCCATTTTAGATTGTAAGCGCCATGGGGCAGGGAACTGTCTGTAATCACAACAGTTAATCACCAGGCCCAGTGTTGACACTATAATAGAATTTATCTTCCATTCCCAGATATGCTTCTAAATCTCAGTTACCCCTTTCTTCTTTGGTGCTAGAGAGAAAATGGCCATAGCATGATTAGACTAAAATCCAAGCACAATTGTCCTTATTACAATGGTAGCGCTAGAGAGAAAGTAGAGTGGCTTGTCAGAAAACTTGCCCAATACTTGAGACTCCCATTTTTAAATGTAGACATTTTGATTTTAAAATGTGAAACTTTGCAGCCTGCTTTACTTTCCAGTCCTAAGTGAATCCTGGAATGGGACTGATCACTCAGTGAAACCCCATTCTTGAAATCACTGCTTGCTAGCCAGTGATTCAGTGAAGCTTTTGTTTCACTGCAAAGCAGGATGTGCTCCACATACACACATTGCGTTGCCTGCAGCTTCCTCCTGGCACCTCATCCAACAGGAAAAGAGCTGGCAGGAGGGGTGGGATTTCCTAAGGAGGGAACTTCGAGCCCATGTTGTATTTGGCCTCTTTCCAATTCCTGGTTTTGCCCTGTGGAGCCAGTCTCCACTGAAACAGGGAGAGTGTGGAATCTTCTTTCTTGGATTTTCCCCAAGCTTGGCTAGACATGTATTTGCCTGTGATGCTGTAGGCAGAGAATGGAGTGCAGCCTTGGAGCATGGGGATGGACTAGATGCCCCTTCCATCCCTAAAATTCTATGATTCCAAGGATGTGGGGGAAGAGAGATGCAGAGGGCATGCACTTGGATTCATAACCTGGCTCCTCCCCCTCCTATCTAGCAGCCTACAGAACTTGTAGTCACTTTCAAAGGTTTTTCTTAGACAAGCGCCTCCTTACCCATCATGCCTGTTGCAGGGCCACATTGGTACCCTATGCAGCCCTGCAACATGCATGATGGGTGGGGGTGGCACTGGTCTAAAACACCCAGTGTGGATCATTGGAGGGAAAAGGTTTTCTACCTCTTCCCTAAAGCTTCTACTCAATGAGGTTTATTTTTGCAGGGAGGGGAAGTGTTGACGGAGAGACTCCATCTGGCTTTCGATCCCAGCACCCGATGGCTTACAGGTCATGCCCTTAGCAGATGAATTTCCATTGCTTTGCTAAATTGTCTCTCATTTTAGGATTAGAGAATATCCCGCCAACCACAATAGAAGAGATTCTGGCCAATGAGACTCTGAGGAGTGAAAACAACTATGCTCAGGTAGGACTAGAAGAAAATTTCAGTCAAAACCTCAACACCGAGTTGGGGATTAAACCCCTGGCTGCAGTTAGTTGGGCGCAGTCAGCAGGAGATGGGCACACCTCCTGACCTGTACATGTACTTCCCTTGAGCTGTCAGAGACAGGATGCTGGGCTAGACGGACTTCTGGTCTGAACCATTATGGCACTTCTTATGTTATGTTCTTATAAGATTTAGTGTGTCCCAAACCAGCCGAACGAATGACAAGGACTGCCAATTGGAAACAATAGAGACAACAGGAATGCCAACAAGTAGTAATGGGATTTGGGATTGCCAGTAGAAAGGTTGGAATGGTGGGTGCCAGAATATTGTAAGCAGCTGCAATGATGGGGAACTGGGTGGAATGATGGGTGCGAGAACACTGGGAGCAGGTAGAATGACAAGTAAGAGGCCAATGGGAGGAGCTGAAAGGAGGAGGAGCTGGATAGGATGGCTGCTGGGCTCCTGGCAGTGGCTGGAATAACGGGGACAGGGCAGAATGACATCTATGAGGACACTGGGAGCAGATGGAATGGCCTCTTCTGTCATTCCAGCCAGACCCCTGTCATTTCAGCTGCTCCTGGTGCCCTTGCATCCATTACTCCTCCCAGCTCCTGGTCATTCTAGCCACTCCTGGTGCCCTCTTGCCCATCATTCCACCTAAAGTCTCATCATTTCAGCAGCTCTTGGTGACTCTCACCTGCCATTCCAACCTTTGTTTCAGATAATCATCTGCCATTTTATTGGTTTATTGGCATTCCCAAATCCCTTTTACTTCTAATTGGCATTCATGTTGTCTCTATTGTTTACAATTGGCATTCCTTGTCGTTCTTTTTATTACGTCCTGCATCCTCCTGACAGACCAATCCAAACAGAACACACCACGGACCAGACTGAAGCCAGATGCCCAGACTGAACCAGCAAACAGACGAAATTCCAAACTGAATTCCCAACCAGACACACCACAGACCAGACTGAACCCAGACTAATCTGATGAACAGACTGAGACTCTGAACTGAGCGCTCAGCCTGACTGTCCATTGGTTCAGTCCAGTCCATGGTCTGACTAAATCCTGAGTTGAACTCCCATCAGGGATCAGACCAGATCGATTGGACAACAGACTAAAATCCAGAAACCGAACTCCTGACCAGACACAGACCTATCCAACCAAACAGACTAAAGCCCTACTGACCTGAACTCCCCTATGTGTAGTACAGACCAAACCAACACAGAGACTGAACCAATCTGCATCCCAAACCAGACTGATACCAAACCATATAGGAGCTCCGCTCTGGACTTTCTCCTTCCGATTCAATCAAGAAGATAGTGACCTCGAACAATAGTGTCACTATCCATTTAATCTCTTCTTTGGGGCATCTGTGGTAAGAGCCAACGGGTGTTTTCAGATGAGATGCTACCCCGCATGGCCACAGATCTGAGCACTCGGCTGAAAGTGGAGCAGCTGGATGTGCACTTCTGTGAGCCACGGAGCACTGCCAGCAATTCTCGAGTGCACCACGCAAGGCAGGCCAAATGTGTGGCAGCTGCTTCCGTGGCCGCGGTAGCCATGCTGGCAGCTGCCCATTTGAATTGCTGCCCGCACACTCCCCATGTGGGGGTGGGGGTTCTGTGGCAGAGCCACTTGGCAGCAAACGCCCAATGAGTCTATTCCTTACCCTGTCCTAATGTCACCTCGGTTAGTTTAGTCAGAAAATTAAGGTTGCTGCTACTAGTCCCCAGATTTTACAAAAAGATTATTATCTCTCCTGAACGGCTTAGTTCTTTCCAGACAAAAGGAGAGAGCTTTCTTAACATCTTGAGAACGCAAAGCCATTTCAGCGTTACCAGATTTCTCATTTTCGGGTTTGGGAAAAAAGATTGGTAAATTGATGTTCTGTATGTGCGAACGTGAGATTCTACTTTAGTTTTAAACAAGGGAGGAAGTCACATGGCTACTTTATCTCTGCAAAATACAAGATGGGAGGGGTGTCTTTTTGTAAAGGCTGTTTCCCACAATAAACAGGGGAGTGGGAAACTTGGGAAGTGGTCCTAGTAAGTGGTGCTAGTATGGTTTGTTTGAGGAGCCCTCCCAGCTCAAGCCCCTCAGGCTCACACAGGGCTCTCTGGGCAGGGGGCCCTGCCCCCACAGATTGCCGTGACATCATGATGCTCTCTGCTCTGCGGAGGTTGGGTCATGTCCAACAAAGGACAGAGGAATACCATACCTTTGCCTCCAGAGTGCTGTGAAACCATGGTGCTCCATGGGGGCGGGGCCATGTCAGGTGAAGGGTGGGGAATACCATGGCCACACCCCTGTGGAGTGCCATGACATCATGGGGCTCTGATGGGGTGGGGTACATTAGATAAATGGTGGGTGATGTTCTGGGACTCCAGTGAGATGGGGCCACGTCAGCTGAAGGGCAGAGGAATGCTTTAACCCTGCGCCAATGAGATGCGGTGACATTACAGGGCTCCGTGGAGGGTGGGGCCACCTTATTACAGATTGGGCTCAGAGATGCAGGTGCCCAGCTGCATTGGATCTGTTTTGGGTCGGCCATGGTGCGGTCATGTTTGATTCAGGCTGTTATGGAGCCTGTGCAGGATTCTAGAATGATGGACTGTCTGAAGGGGAAAGGATGGGATTCACAGGGAAGTGGACCCTTTTGCAGGGTCTCCCTCATTCTGGGGTGCTCCCTGAACACCCCCCGTCCAAAAAACCCCAATGACTGTAGTGACAGCAAAAATGCTGCACCTCACCCCCCCCTCTTCCTTGCTTTCCCCCTCCCCCAGAGCTGCATAGACTGGAACAGAGACATCTTGAAACGGGAGCTGGGCCTGACAGAGAGAGACATCATTGACATCCCGCAGCTCTTCCGCCTCCTCGAGAAGGAAGCCCATGCCTTCTTCCCAGACATGGTAAGGAAGCTGAGGGCTGGGCTTTAAGCAGCTAGACTCCTGATCACAGTGCAGATTGGTTAGATGGTTCTGTCCCAGGTCTCTTTTGATCTTCCCGGAACCTGCACCCAAAGCCCATAAAAATCAACAGGAATCTTTTTCTAGTGATGTATCAGATTTTGGTCAAACAATCTGGACACAGTTCCTGGGTAGAAAAGAGTTGAAACGAGAATTTAGACTCCTAGCTTGGCAGGGGACACAGGCCCCAAGCGATGGAAAGTTGAGCCACCACAAGAAAACTGCCCCATGTGCATTACCCCCACGGCTGCTGCCATTGCCATAGCAATCCTCAGTGGGGCAGCAGCCGTGGTAGAGCCTGGGCCTGGCCCAATAGCAGCAGAGCAGCCCTTCTGGCCTCATCTCTACCCCCTGGGTAGGGGAAAGGAGCACATCGGACAGGGCGTAGCTTCCCCACTAGGGAAGTCATATGCTGCCTATGGCAGAAATTAAAATTTCCGGTTGTTTGCCTGGTCTGTTGCTCAGTGTTTGACTTGCTGGGAGTCTCAACACACCACACGTGCTACCATTCCAGCTGCCCTAACACAGGGATGAGACTTATTTATTCACCGCAACCATGGAGTGTCTGGTCACCAGGGTGGCTTTCACTGGAGAGAGGGACTTTGCGGTCAATTTTGCCAGTGGGCTTTTAGACTTCACCTATTTATGCTTCCACTTAATTGGTCAGTGGCAGCATGAACATTTGTTCATGCTGCTCCACCATGGGATGATGACGTGGGGCTTGCTATCCCCTCCCCCATGGTCAGTGTGTGTATAGCCATCCACTGTGGTCACAGCTCAGGTAGTCCTTCCTGCACACGTTTTACCACTAACTATACTCAGCAACTTAAGACTGGAGTGTGAACAATGGTTCACAATTCATCTGGCTGAGTAGAGATCCAGGGACAAGGCAGTGTTTTGGCCAATCAGAAGTCTGTCTTTGGCCACCTGCTGAATCATATTAGGAAAAGAGTATGACTTTTCTTAACTACCAAAGTCTGCTTGGGAGAGTGATGTTGCCTGGTCATGTAGCATTTGGTGTAGTTGTCACTAAGAAAATGTACAATTGCGAATCAAATGAGAGATCAGATGTGTAGTAATACCTGGGCAGGATTTTTGCTGGGAGTTGGTATTGAAGGTAAGGTAGACCCTATGTTCTGGCATAGTCTGATGTTCTTGGCTCTGAACATTCAGTAGCTGCAAATCCTAGGTGGCTTGCCCATTCCTGATTTACCATAGGAAGCTAGTAGGAGACAGGTGGGTCTAATTTTGCAGCCCAAGCAGAGGTCTAGCTTGCAGTCCTTGACACCATCTCTTCTCTCTGCAGGTGAACATGCTTGTCTTGGGGAAACACTTGGGCATCCCCAAGCCCTTTGGTCCAATCATCAAGGGGAAATGCTGTCTGGAAGCAAAGGTTCGGTCCCTGCTAGAGCCACTGGGCTTGGCCTGCACCTTCATCAATGACTACTTCTCCTACCACTTGTACTTGGGGGAGGTCCACTGCGGTACCAATGCCCGCCGGAAGCCTTTCTCCTTCAAATGGTGGAACATGAGCCCCTGAATCAGGATTCCCATGACCCCAACCTGCTTTTCGGCACTTTTATCCAGAAGAGAGAACAAAGGGACGACACTCAACTAGCCAGCGCTGGAGCATGCTTTGCCCTGACCACCGAATTTGTGATTTAACCAGTAACTTTTCAGGGGCCTTTACTTTTCTTCCTACTTTAATGCATATTCTGTTACACAAGCCAGTTTACAGGAGTTAGTGTCCCCTCTTTACACTCCCCAGTCCTGACAGCAATTGAGACTGGACCAGGAAAACATTTCATGCCTTGATGAGCCATCAGCTACTGGGCCTCTAGCCAGATGTAGCTACCCTACATTGATTCATGCTACCAACATGCCCCATTGTTCCATGAGGGTCATCTAAATATTTACAGGGTAGTTCTCACTACACTCCCATTTTACAGATAGGGGAACTGAGGCACAGAAAATGTGACTTTGGGCAAAGCCACACTGGGATAGGCAGTGTCTTTCTCAATCCAGTGCCTTTTACATGAACCTCCCACCAAGAGCAATAGCTACACAGTGTTGTATCCTTACTCTTAAGAATTCCCTTGGGGGTGGGAACCTACCAGGTAAGAGCTTAGCCTGGCCTGAATTTCCTCAACTGTGTTTATGGGGGGGAGGAGCTCTCTGACACAGCTGCAACCATTTCAGGGTGAAAAATAAACATTTTATTTTTTTTAAAAACACCCCCTCCCCCCATCTTTTCCACCTACACTGCTGTACTTTGAAATGTGACAGGCTATATTTTGCAGAAGTCTAACCACCAACAGCCAGACATCCAGTTTTAACTAATCAAATAAAGTTCTGAAAATGGTCTCTTGCTATAAAGTCTAATGAGTTACACGAATGCATTGTATGCACTCACTTTTCCAAGAACTGAACCCATAATGCACTGCAGTCAATGTCAGTCAGCCTAGCCAAGCTAAAGTCACAGGAGATCTGCTGTCAAGGCCAGTGGAGACAGGAACAGGGATTTTCCACCTTCCTCAGAGAGCATTCTCTGCTGAAAGAGAGCTTACACCGGAGTCAAGTAGTCCCGCGGGCACTCCTGCCAGGAGCTCAGTTAACCCCAGCTCCACGTTGTCACCCGATCGAAGCACTCACACAAAAGATGAATGAGTGCAACACTTTGACATTTTTGCCTGCATGATCCTATTCTGAGAGTTCAATAAACTTGAACAACAAAGACAGTGCCAAGTATGTTAGATATCTGCTGGATTGCTACTAAAATGGAAACCAGCTACCGTTTGGTATCCGACTGGGATGCTGAATAGTATTCTCTTAGGGCGTTTTCACACAGTCTGCACTAACTGAATCTAGCGTGGACTAGTTTGTCCATCTCAACACTGTTAACCGTGCTTATTAAGAGATAAGTACGATTCTTATAAAACCCAAGCCACTTGGTTTTATAACAACCGTATTTAAAGCAGTCCGCACTACTGTTTTGTTTGTTTGGGTACAGTTACTTTCCGAGTCATTAGTCCGCACTACATTGTCCATCTAAAAGACAGTGCTATGTTAGTGCAGACTAACCAAACACCGAACTTATTTCAAACTAGTGCGCATTACTTTGGCCATCAGAAAACGCCCTTAGTGTCTGGCAGATATCTGCTCAACCGGATTACCGATTAACTGCAATATAGCACATCACCATTTACCGTGTGACCATTTTGCCCATATTTTAAATTCCCTCCGATCTCATTTTAGAATAGTAATGGTAACGTTCAGCAATACGCTTCGCTTTCGTGGTATTACTTAGCAATTCGATTAAGCAGTTAAATGACTGGTTACAGCTGAGGTTATCGAGTAACCGCCTCGTTACCGAGTAACTACCAAACTAACTGAAATACTAGATATTAATTGCAATTTAAGATGTTGCTATCTGTTTCAGCACTAACTGCAACCCCCTCCCCAGACTTTGAGTTCCCCTCACAATCCCAGTTTGGGAGCCTCTGCATTACTGTGTTGTTACAGAAGCAACTGTATTGTGCAACCTCTTCCTACAGTCGCTGTTCTATGAGCCTGAGGACCCGTTCTCAAGCCAGAGTTTCAGAACTTCAGCTTTATGGACTCTGAGTTAATCCTGACTCCGTGTTAGGAGAGGGCCCAGCCTATTTCAGATTTGGCCAGATTCCCCAACGTTTTGGTTTTTGCGAGAAAGCTGGGTGGAGAGAGGTTTGTGGGCTGTTACTGTTTGTGACATTCTACTGCCCTCTAGTGGGCAATCTAGCCTGGAGGTTTTTAAATGTGAAGATGCAAATCATGCAGGATGGGCTAGGGAGAAGAGATCAGCTATGAAAGGTCCAAAAGACAAAGCTACCCTGCAGTTAGGAAGCAGGCAAACTAGCAGGACTGTGCATGCCCTTCCCACAACACTGCTTCAGGGATACCAAGTCCCATTGACTCCCCCCACCTATGCACAAAATCCCCCCCATGCACCCTTTCCAAGGCTGCTGCTCTTCCAGCAATAAAAGACCCTCTGTCTCACATTCACGAGTCTCTCCTCCCATTTTTTATTTTTCCTTTAGGAGAGAACAATTGACGCCTTATGATTTTTCATGCATTGCTTCTACCACTTTCAATGATGCCTCTGGTATTGCCCAGCTGCTGCTAGCAATCCCAGGATGCTGCAGAGCTCCCTCGTGTCTCCATGAGGCTGATGACTGAAAATGGGACCCTTCCCACATTACAAGAAATGCACAAGATGGAAATAGCACATCAGACCAATGGTCCATCCAGCTTAACATCCTGTCTCCAACACTGGACAGGTTTGATTGCTTCAGAGAAGTACACAATGGGTCACAACGGAATTATCCATTCCCTGCTATTCAGTTCCAGCTGCCAGCAGACAGAGGTTATGTTCTCCAACTTACTTGATGAATACTCATTAATGGACACAGCCTTCATGAACCTATCTAATCCCTGTTTAAACCCAAGTATGCTATTGTCTGTAGCCTCCTCTGGCAACAGGTTCCACAAATTAATTGTACCAGTGAGTGAAAAGTATTTCCTTTCGTTTTAAATCTGCTGTCAATTAGTTTCATCAAGTGTCCCCTAGTTCTAGTGTTATTGGAATGTGTAAATACTCCATTTTGTTTGCCCCGTACCCATGATCATTTGAGCAGTGAGAGCACCACTGTTAAACCTTGGTTTGACACCAGACATTTAGGGGTCATTTGCAGAGCCATCCTGAAACTTATTCATAGAATTTGAAAGCCTCAGGGAAACCGGTTTGGGCACTTTGTTTGGTCTCGTGAGAATGTGCCCAGGGTTTCTGACCCCCTTCCCATTCCCAATCCCTCTTCGGCAGCAAGTGTTACTCTCCCCATCCCCCTTGTAAGAGCTTCCTGCCTTTTCCATCACAGAAACAAAGCTGCTTTGTCCCGATTACCAGGTGACTTCTAGGACATCCATCTCAGCAGCGTGTGGGTGGGCTCTCCAGCTACGCAGAGAGACCCAAAAGCCAAGGGGTTGTACACAATGACGTTATTTATTTAAACATTTAATTTCAAGGAATATAAAAAACATGAAAAGACAATTACAGCACTAAACCAGGAACCTTTTATCTTGTCTACTTAAAAAATAAAATTAAAAAAAATCCAAGATCCTTTGCCTTTGCCCTTCCTTCACTTCCCCACAGCGAGAACAGGGAGATGGCGGGGGTGGGGGGGATGAGGCTGTGAGCCACAAGCCATTTACTACTCCAAAGCAGTCCCACTTGAGTGGTCTGTGGATCACAGCCCTAGCGATTAGCTTCTCCTTACCACAGGCAGGTTTCTGCCTGACTCAGAAGGCTCTGCTCCCTTTCTCTTTGGTGAAGACAGATTGCCCATTTTTACTTATTTCCCGCCCCCCACCCCCCCCAAGCCACTCTTCCTGAGGGATAAAAACAAAATATTTAGAGCTGAAACCCAGCTTAATTGTAGGGCAGTAGGAAAGAAAACAACTGCAGCCTTTAGCCCCTTTATGACCAGAAACGCACAAACTCACAGGCCTAAAGCAGCTTGGAAGAGTTAGGGTCAGATGTCATAATTAAAAGTTACAAAAGTCTATCCGGGATGGGTGGCTACAGGGTTATCTTCTACATCTAAACTCTTGTATTGTGAAATATCCAGGGCCACTTTCCAACAAGGTACCTGTAGTACAAGAGTTCAGACATCACAGAACTCTGCAGTGCCCCATGATGGCATTACCACCAAGGTGGTGCTTCCCGTGGTTTCCATAGGGGAACACTTTGCCCAGCACTGTTTCCCGCTATCTTGGCACAGGCTACACGCAGGCTGTATCTGTGCCTCCTTAGGTTCTGCACTTGCTTGTGAGTGATCATGCAAGCTGAAAGAGCGAGAGACAGACATACAGTCTCAAATCGATGCTTGTTCTGCAGTCCTATTGCTGGGCAGAACTTCCTGGCTACGTTTCTGATGGCACTAAGCAGAAGACTCAGAGCAGAGTTTCAAAAGAACCTCCAGGCTGGATTTCCACTTTCAGAACAGGTCCCACCCCCTCAGCCATTTTTAATAAATGTTTACGCTTTGGTGTCCAGTTTGGGTTCCTGTTTTCAGGAAGTAAGGACATCAAAAATGCTTTTTTTTGGGGGGGGGGAGCTGCAAGTTTGTAGGCACTTGGGATCAAGTTAAGCATCCCAAAATGGAGTCAGCTAGAATTAACTAGAAGTCTCATTGCATCAAGGTGGTTTTAAGATGGCTCCACACACAGGAAGAAAACATTGTTTTGGTACCAGCCCCATACTAATGTTTACGGTCTGTCAGATATAGGGGCTACAAACGTGGTTGGACACAGCAAGAGAAACCCCAACTTTTTGCAAAAGTCAATCAACAGGCGTTGGATTAGGTGCTTAAACGGGGAAGCGGGGGGGGGGGAATCAGTCGGAGTGGGAAGGAGGAAAAACCAAAACCAAAATGGTGGTTTCTGTAGATCAGGCTGGTGACTTCAGCAAGTATGGACTAGGGTGAGTTAACTAGTATTGCCAAGTAGCACAGCAGGGCCCCAAGTGTGAGACTCTCCCACCCAGCTGCTCTCCAGGATCAAGGAGTTTGCCCTTCACACATTAAACAAAACAAACTTTTGGTAAGTTCTGAAAGAATTCCAGAACTGCCATGTAACAGGCCACCAGCAAACTGCCTCCATTGCAGCTTGCTATCAAGAAAACAAGAAAGCAGCAGGGGAAGAACCATCTGCGGGCTGGGTTTGTGTGGAGACAGAGCAAGGAGCTCGGAGAAGGCACCTAGTTTCTCTAACACAGTGCAGAGCGCTGGAACAGAAGAAACTTTTGGCAGATATTGGATCACAACTAAAAAATCATAGACTTCATGCTTTTCACGGTGGCAGTGAGGTCCTTAAGATTGTTAAAGCCAGTTAAGCAAAATGTCTCCGCAGCTGAGCAAACCAATAAAAGAAAAAGGCCAAAACCTCTGCTGGAGGCACTTTGCCAAATGACATTGATGGAACTGCACCCAATACGCCAGCAGGAAATATGGCCCTGGATCAGCTCCAAACATCCAGCTTGGAGGAATTAGAATTCAACTGTATAGAAAAGGTTCATGAATCAGCAGGAGGCGAAGCTACGAGGTGTGAAGACAGATGAAATATCCTGATAGGTATTAGCCAGATCTGGCTTTAAAAAAATAATTATTTTTTTTAAATGGCTGCTTTTAGGGGATTTTCTTTTTTTAAGAAAAAAAATTAAAACTCCCCAATTGATTCAAGTCCTGGTCTCCAAGAGTGGAGTACACACACCAGCTTTACCCACCCTGAGCAGTCTCACTGGCTTCCAGAGCACTTGAGGAATAAAATTAGGCAGATATGAGAAGTTCATAGTGTGATCTGAGCCCAAGTGCTAATGTCCAGCCCTTATTGAGCCAAGGGGAGACATGAGCATTAATTTGAAGTTCTGGTCCTGACTTTCAAGAAGTTTGGGATCTGGGACTTTCTTCTGGGTCCATCTCTGAAGTCTTCAGAGGTTTTAGAGAAGAAAATCCCCAACTGGAAAAGTGCCATTTTGACCTCATTGTGGTCAAGACTCTCCCTGTAAAATCAACTCTCGGAGAAACCTGAAGCAACCAGCCTTTTCAAAGTTGGCCACTGTTTTGGGGTGCCCAGCCCAAGATGTCTTGAGCCTAATTTTCAGATGCACAGAACATCTATGACTCCTAGTAGTTAAATGGCATTGGAGGCTTTCAGCACCTGTGAAAAATGAGGCCCAAGAATACCTCAAAATTAGGGCGATCACTTGTTGTTGAGTCTTCCAAACCAGCAGCCACTTTGGAAAACAAGGGCCCGGATATGCCCTGAGGTTTATAATTTGGGTGCGGGGGTAGGAATGTTTATGTTTCAAATAATGCAAAGAACCACTGTACTGAAATGAGAGAGGAAAAGACCAAGGATTTGATCATCAAAAGGAGACACTAAGAAATCCCATCTCCTTGTAGGCTAGACACACATCAGTTTGGGGCCCATTTAGCAAGGGGCTACAGAGAATGCCCAGCAGCGGACTTTACAGATCCCCTATTCAGAGAGGTGGTCCCACAGGCACCAACTTTCACTGCCAACTGGGGATTCTCTCCAAGCAAAAGATGAAAAGCACCATATGACCCTTCTCACACACACACTGCCCACTGTTTCGTTGGCTAACCAAAATGGGATGCAAAAAAACAAAAAATGCCAAAAGGTCCTGCTATGTTCCTAGCAATGGAAACTCGTGAGCAACGAGCAAATACCTTAAACACTGAAAAGAAACGACAACCAAGAAAAACCTCCCAAAATAAACCCACTTTGGGGAGGGGGAGAAAAAAACAAAAAACAAAGAAAAAACAGTAACAGGTAGTTAAAACTTTGCTTAGAAAATGGAACCCGGGGAAGTCTAACCAAACGCATTGCGGTGTCTGTAATCTCTTTGCATGCCTCTGCGTCCCAGTGCCCATCGGAAGTGACAGCTGCCTTGGTCAGTATGTGGGAGCTGGGTGCCGTCAGAGTGTGCGAGGGTTGTACTCCGGCAGCTTCTTGAGCTTCTCTCTCTCTGCTTCGCTTTCATCCCGGGCTATCACCAGAGAGTGGGCATAGCCCATGGCCACCTGGGGAGACATGGAAACAAAAATTGGTCACCTACCTCGGTGAATTTGTTTCTCTTCGTTCCACCTGTCAGTGCTCCGCACGGGTAGCTCTGCGTATGGCCGACAGGAGGCAGAAGAAGAATAACCCTCCTGCGCATGCGCGGAGCTGCCCTCAGTCGATAACCAAACCGAGGGCCGAATCGTGAATCCTGTAATGCTTATATACAATCATTAGAGTGTGCCCTTTCCCCTTTGGGATTACTGGGCTAACTAAACTGTTGAACTTAATAACCATCTAAACAGTTAATGAACTAACTGTAACTGACAATCCTTACAGACTCACTCCCTTTAAATTAATGCTGTTTGGCAGGGAGGGCCGGAGCACTGACAGGTGGAACGAAGAGAAACAAATTCACCGAGGTAGGTGACCAATTTTTGTTTCTCCTTCTGCCCCCTGTCAGTGCTCCGCACGGGATGTACCC
>QEPC01001922.1:81856-97892 GCA_003113815.1 Sphenodon punctatus | reverse complement strand
TCCTCGCTATGAGGGGAAACGGGGGAAATGCGTAGAGAAGGCCTCCCGGCCAACTTTGATTGAGGGCATCCACTGCCTGCGCTCTTCCGTCTGCTGTCATTGCCATGTATTCTAGTAGCTGAGGATTTCTCCTGCTCGCGAACAAGTCCATCACTGGCTGTCCGAAGTGCTGTGTCAGGGATTGAAAAACATCTGGGTGCAGTTGCCATTCGTGCGGTTCGAGAGTTTGCCGGCTCAGCCAGTCTGCTTGGATGTTGTCTGTCCCATTGATATGTAGGGCCTTCAAGGAACTTAAGATTGTCCTGTGCCCAAGTGAAAAGTTTCACCGCTTCGCGCTGAAGTTCAATGGCCCTGGACCCCCCCTTGATGGTTGACGTATGCTTTTGCCGAGATGTTGTCTGTGTAGACCAGGACGTGAGCCAGTCCTATGAGGTGGCTCAGTTGTTGGAGTGCCAGCCGAATCGCTCTAAGTTCCAACACATTGATGTTCTGGCTGGTGTCCAACTGGGACCATAGGCCCTGTACTGAGGTGGCTCCCATCTGGGCACCCCATCCCGTCAGACTGGTGTCCGTAGTGATGGTCACGCGGTATGGTTCGGCTAAGGGCACTCCCGTCCTGAAGGTTCCTGGGTCTGACCACCAGGACATTGATCTCCTGAATCCTCGTGGAATGTTGACCCACGGATTGAGACCTCTGGTAAGTTCTAGTTGCATAGGCCTGAGCAGCTGCTGCAAGGGGTGAAGGTGGAATCGCACCCATTGTACTTGCTTTGTGCAAGATATCAATAGACCCAACAGTTGAGCCAGGTACTTTAGCCTTGCTCTCTGCTTGTATCTTAGGCTCTGGAGCATGGCTCTGATGCGCTGCTGTCTGGTTGCTGGGATGTATACGTTGCCTGAGGTGGTATCTATGAGTACCCCTAAGTGCTCCAGTTTGTTGGTTGGGACTAGGTGGCTCTTCTCCCTGTTTACCAGGAATCCGTGGTTCTCGAGGTATGCAATGGTCTTGTGTACATCCCTCTGGAGTTTCTCCTGAAAGTTCGCCCGTATGAGTAGATCGTCTAAGTAGGGGTACAGGTGAACCCCGTCCTTGCGGAGATTCGCTATTAATGGTACCAGGATTTTTGTGAACGTCCTCGGTGCGGACGAAAGTCCGAACGGGAGTGCTTGGAACTGGTAGTGTTGTCCCTGATAGCAGAAGCGAAGGTACATCCGGTGGGAGGAACATATCGGGATGTGCAGATATGCATCCCTGAGGTCTAGAGATGCCAGCCAATCCTGTCTTCTGATGGCCTGGCAGATGGATGTAACCATCTCCATCTTGAAGCGGTGGTATCGGACTGACTTGTTCAGTCTCTTGAGATCTAATACTGCTCTCCAGCCGCCTGACTTCTTGGGGACAAGGAATAAGATTGAGTATAGTCCCAGTTTCCTTTGTTCTGTGGGTACTGGCTCTATGGCTCTAATTGTCAAGAGCCTTTGGATCTCCCCCAGCATTGCAGTGTGCTTGTGATGGTCTGCTGATCTTGGGGACATGATGAACCCCTGAGATCGATGTGGTACCCGTTCTTGATGCAGTCTAGAACCCAGGCGTCGGAGACTGACTGCTCCCAGGTTGTTAAAAAAGGCTGTAGCCTGCCTCCCACCTCTGCTGGTTCTGGATAGTCATGCCTCTGTTTTTCTTTGGGCTTGTGGGAAGGCTTTTTGTCTCTGCTGTCTGAAGCCCTGAGCCCTACCTCCCCTTCTGGGGTTAAATCGGTTAGACTGGTCAAATCTAGATTGGCCCTGTCTTCTGAATATGCCGTAGTTGGCACCAGAGGCTCCCCTAGGTTTATACGTGGGGGTCCGAAAAAGATTCTTTTTACTCTCCATATGCTGTAGTGTCTTTTGTTTTGTTTTATCGTTTGCATCTGCCAAGACGGAGTCTAGGCAGATACCAAACAGTTTAATCCCTTATAGGGGGCTGCCGCGAGCAGGTTCTTTGCGGCTGCATCCCCTTGCCACGAACGCAGCCACAGCTACGTCGGGCCGCCACCGAGGATGCTACCGATCTGGCTGCCCACAGCATAGCATCAGTAGTGGAGTCTGCCAGGAAGACGGTAGCTAAATTGATCCTGGCTGCCAGGATCTGAGCCCTGCTATCAGAGATATGAGCGTTCTGGGCCTCTTGGGTCCAGGCTAGTAAGGATCTAGCCACATAGGAGGATACCACACTCACTCTCATTGAGGTGGCTGAGTAGTCTAAGCCCCTCCTCAGGGATGACTCTATCCCCCTGTCAGTGGCATCCTTTGGGAAGCAATCCCCTTCTGTGGGGAATACTGTTTGTTTTGCCAAGGAGACTGCTGCTGCGTCTATCTTGGGTTTTTGTTGTTGTTGTTTTTTAACAAGGAGTCTTTCTTGCGAGATAGCAAGTAAAGGGAAGTTTGTCTTGTTCATCCTTTGGTTTCTTTCAGGTTGTTTCCATTCACCTAATATCCGTTTCTCAAAGGCTTTATCTAAGGGCACCCCCATTTCCTTGCCGTGATAGGATGGCAGGTACTCCCGCTCCTCCTCTTCCTGAGAGTCAGAGGAGGCCTCTTATAGGGCTCTCTCTATTATTTGAGAGTCTTGGTGACTTGAGACATGAATTCACCCCTGCATGGCAGGGGGAACTTCTTTCTCTGTCTCTGGGATCCTGCACCCCCTGTGGAGGAGAGTCCTCAAAGTCTTCCCACTCCTGCCCTGACTCGTGGTCAGATTCTGAATCCAGGCCTACGTGAGAGGCCTCTCTCGCTCTTTTTGAGTGTGATTCCCCCCCACTCTCCTCAGCCGAGGCGTGAGGAGATCTAAGCAGCCTAGACATGGAGCCCCCTGGTGGCCTTTTAGTTTCCTTTGCCTTGCTTGAGGCTTTTCCCGCCTTAGGCTGTGTGGTGGGGGGAGGGGCAGGCCTGCCATCTCCCTTGCCCTGCAGCTCCCATAGCCTGTCTAGGGATTGCTGGATTCGTGACATGGCTGAGGCGAGGGTGGCTATGTCTGTGGGGGAATCCCCCTGCGCTGGGGCTGCCTGACCTGGGGCTGACTGCCCTGTTGCTTCCATTGTCCCCTGAGGGCCACACGAGTGTGAGCAGGGGCAGGAGCAAGGAGAAGCGCGGGCTGCAGTGTTGGAGGCCGCCGCTTGTCCCTCTGTGCTGGCGTGCCAACTGTAGGCTGCCGGGGCACTTAACATAAAAGAGCAGGAGAGGAGGGGAAAACAAGACGCCTCTCTCTCTGTCTGGGCCGCCGGGGCACTTAGAATAGGAGAGCAGGAGAGGAGGGAACTGCAAGGTGCCTCTCTCTCTGTCTGGGCCGCCGGGGCACTTAGAATAGGAGAGCAGGAGAGGAGGGGAATGCAAGGCGCCTCTCTCTCGGTCTGGGCCGGTGGGATAGGCGCGCGGCCCCTCAGGGCTCTACTCACAGCTGCCGTAGAGGGCTGCCGGGCACGTTGCGTGGCGCCCGCCCAGTTATGGAGAGGTGGAGGAAGGGAGCTCAAATCCTTCAGATTCCCGGTTCCCAGGCACTTTGCGTGGCAACTCTGGGGATGCGTCTCCACCCTTCTCAGCTCCCTGGTTCCCGGGCACTTTGCGCGGCAACGCTAGGGAGAGGCTGGGGTGTGTGTGTGTTAAAACTTTCCCCCTGCGCCCGCTTGTGCTGCAGCCCTGGTCTCCTTCAGGTGCGCACTGTTGATTTTTTCTTTATTTATTTATAGGTTTTTTGAATCGGCGAAGCTGAGAACACGTCCTATCGACCGAAGGCAGAAGATAAGACTGAGTGACTGAGGGCTGCTCCGCGCATGCGCAGGAGGGTTTTTCTTCTTCTGCCTCCTGTCGGCCATACGCAGAGCTACCCGTGCGGAGCACTGACGGGGCAAAAGGAGAAACCCAGTCACTGCTTTAAAAATCACTTGAGAGTTTTATTGTTGCCAATAAGCTGATACTGCCAAGATCATGATCCACACAGACAACTCGCTACAGGACTTGAAATGGGAGTACTCCAGAGTAAGTGACCTGTGGATCGCAGCCCAAATCTTTAAATTAGTGGCCTGGAAGAACAGTCTGGATGCTCAACACACCGCATCCCTATTCTAAAGCCTCATTCACACAATACCTTTCTCCCTTGAAAGCTTACCACTCATTCCTTAATCCACATTTGCCTTGCCCAGTAGCACTGCATCCACCCAACTGTTGATTTCCCTGCATTTCAAAAGCCCACCCCTTGCATCACACAGCAAAGTAGTACTAAGGATTTCACACAACATGCATTGTGGGTTGGCACCACTACCCATTCTAAAAGTGGGCTGTGAGAATGAGCCCTCTCATTTTTGTGAGGTACAGATCCACACTACAGTTGAAATGATTATCTGAATGGATATCCGTATTCATCGGATTTGTGGTAACCAAACCAATAACACTCGGTTACCAAGTGGTAACCATTTATTAACTGATGCTTTTCAACCGAGTTACCACATTACCACTTTGCGCCATTTGCTGTTTTGTCACATTTCATTTTCCTGTCCCTTCCAGATACTGGATAGTTCTGTTTGCCCATAATTAATTTCTTGTTTACCCCCTGGACTCTTGTTTCAAGTTTGACTCCGCTTCCCAGTGGATACCTAATTCAAATCTGATGAATGTAGCTTTGCCATTGGTCTGGAAGCCAGAAAGGACGGAACATACAAAAAAGGTAAATAAGTTACACAGTAACGGTAAAGCAGTGTTAACTGGTATTTCAGTTAATCAGTTAACTGCTGCGGAACATGGCTGCCAATCAGTTAACTGATTGGATATCTGGAATTTCAGTTATTAATTGCCGTTACCAAATTAGACATATGTTTCAGCTCTAATCCGCACCAGTGGGGCTTGGACACCCTATCATGAATGAGTATGATGGTGATGAGTGGAATATGCAAACCTAGCACTCGGGATCAGAGCAAGCAACAGCAAGTTCAGTCTATTTCAGCACTGATTTCAGACTGGGGAAATACAAATATTGTAACAGGAATGGGACCCATCCTCCCCTTTACTCCAAGACCAATCAGTTTCAGAGGACGGCAATCTCACTTCATCTGTTTATTAGCCTTTCATTGAGAAAGGGGAAAAAAACCTCCCAAAGCAAAATGTGTTTTTACACGAGGTTGTCTTTCTAACTTTGAAAATTTGAACCCAATAGAAGCAGATGCACGCTCCTGACTGCCTAAAGGCAGACTAAAGCAATAACTCTAAAGGGTGTGAATGTCTCCCACCCACACCCAAAACAGTGGCAATGGAACTTGGCAATTTCCTGCAAGGCCATGAAATAAGGCCTTAATCTGTAGGCCCTAAGTGTTAGGAGGATCACAGTCATAGATTGCTAAATAGGTGGAACCGGGCGGTTATTAATGTGGGTGGGGGTATATTTTTTAGGGAAGGGATAGGGGGTGGGTGGGTTTGGTGAATGGATTGCCTGCCCTGTGGGGAAGGGGGGCAAGGGGACTGGGTTAGGGTGGGAAGGGCTGACCCCCTCGATGTGAAGGAGGGGTGCAGCCCTTTGGAGGGGGGGTTATCCTCGTGTGGCAGAGGAGGTCTGCAGCTATAGGGGTTGTGCTAGGCCGGAGGACTTATGGTCCTTGTGGGAGGCGAGTTCGATCTGTGAGATGGGACAGATGTATATCTGTCCCGCTCACTGGCCCCCAGGCAGGCGGTGAGGTGATCGGGGACCAGAGGGCCCCAGGCCTTGGTTTGATGCTGGTAAATGCGAGGTCGGTGGCTAATAAGTCTACAAGGGTCCGGGAGATGATCCTGGACAGGCAGCCGACCACGCATGTGTTACAGAGACCTGGCTGGACACCGAGTCGGGGCCTATATTGGCTGACCTTGTTCAGCAGGGTAATCCATACAGCATCAGCCGCGGCTGGAGTGGTGGTGTAGCCATTATTTTTTTAAGAATACCTGGTCTGTGAGGAGATTTCCTGTGCAACCTATCATGGGTATGGAGGATCTCCATTTGGTGTTGGATTTGGCCGGACACAGAGTGGGGGCATTGCTGGTATACCGGGCACCCACCTGTACAGTAGCTTTCCTGCCTGCACTGACCGAGCTAGTGTTGGAGGTGGTCTCACGGTCCCCCAGGGCGATAGTTCTGGGGGACTTCAACATCCATGCCAGTCTTGGAGGGGCAAAGCGTGAGTTCATGGCCGCCATGGCAACCATGGGCCTGTCTCAGAGTAGTGGGCCCCAAACATGTTGGGGAACATATCCTGGACATGATATTTTGCACTGGCCTTGAGGCGGGGGATCCGTTAGTAGGAGAGGTGTCAACAATGCCCTTGTCGTGGACGGATCATTATCTCCTCCGGGCTGGTATCCTGGCGCATGTTGGCCCCCGGGGGGGTGCAGAACCAGTTAGATTGGTTCGCCCCAAAGGCTTATGGAACCAGAAAGGTTCCAGATAGCTCATGGGGATGTTTCCTCTGACCTCGATGGCCGCTCGCTCAACCTCATGTCCATGTGGAATTCCGTGTTGGTGGAGGCCATAGACTGTGTGGCTCCCAGGCATCTGCTCCTGAATCGCTGACAACGTAGCTCCCCGTGGTATATGGAGGAGCTGCAGCGGGTGAAGCGGGAAGGACGGCGGTTAGAGCGACAGTGGTGTCACTTGCGTGCTGAAGTTGACCGATTGCGGCATAGAAACTGATTACGTATATATGCTGTTGCGGACAGCAAAGAAAACCTCATTGCGTCCGCTAACTCCCGCCCGGCTGAATTGTTCCAGGTGGTGAGGGGGCTGGTCATTCCTGCCTCCCTCCGCCTGGACTTAGAATCATCAAATGCTCGCTGTGATTTGTTTGTGGACTTTTTTTGTGGATAAAATCGCTCAAATTCACCAGAGTTTTGATGCAACTTTTTTAGCAGTGGGTGAGTCAGAGGCAGTAGAAGCCCCTTCTTGTCCTGTTTTATAGGATGAGTTTCAGGCAAGGTTATTGAACGGGTGGTGGCTCAACAGCTTCAGGAGCATTTGCACAGAGTCAATTTATGTCTTTCGTCCGAGTTATGGCACGGAGACTGCGCTTGTGGCCTTGGTCGACGACCTCTCCCGTGAGTTGGACCAGAGTCGTTCGACCCTGTTGATCCTGTTAGATCTCTCGGCTGCATTTGATACTGTTGATCATGAGTTGTTGGTGACTTGGCTGTGGGACCAGGCAGGGATTAGCGGGACTGTTCTTGAATGGTTCTTCTCTTTCCTGGCTCAGAGAAGCCAGCATGTGGTGCTGGGGGAGTTCTCATCTTCCCCCCGGGGCCTCACGTGTGGGGTTCCGCAGGGTTCCGTTCTATCCCCTCTCTTCTGTTCATTGTGTACATGCAGCCTTTGGGGGAGGTTGTCAGGGAGTTTGGGGTGAGGTGTCATCAATATGTTGATGACACCCAGCTATATTTCTCATTTTCATATGACCCAGGCCCGGCAGTCTCAGTGTTTACCCGGTGCTTGGCAGCTGTGGGGGATTGGATGAGGGTGAGCCGCCTGAAATTAAATCCTGACAAGACGGAGGTGATGGTTGTGGGGAAAGCCGAGGGAGTGATGGCCCCAATCACTGATGGAGTCCGTTCTCCTTTGGTTTCTCAGGTTCAGAGTCTGGGGGTGCTCCTGGATGTCCAGGTGGCGGCTGTGGCAAAGGGGGCATTTTGCCAGTTACACCTGGTGCATCGGCTTAGGCTATACATCTCAGACTCAAATCTGGCCACAGTCAGCCATGCTTTTATTACGTCGAGACTGGACTACTGTAACGCGCTCTATGCGGGGCTACCCTTGGGACTGGTGTGGCAGTTGTAGCTAGTGCCGAATGCGGTGGCCCGTCTCCTGACTGGGATGGGTTGACGCAAGCACATTACACCAGTGCTTTGCTCTCTGCACTGGCTGCCGATAGTTTTCCGGGCCCAATTCAAGGTGTTGGTGTTGATCTTTAAGGCCCTAAACGGCGTGGGCTCCACCTACCTGCAGGACTGCCTCACCTTCCAGGACCTGGATCGGCCCCTGCCGTTGGCCGGGGGTGCCCTCCTTGGGGTCCCCCAGGTTTCTACCATGAGGAGGGCGTTCTCTGTGGCTGCGCCGCGGCTGTGGAACTCCCTTCTGTTGGGAGGTCTGCTTGATTACCGACCTCCCCTCTTCCCGTAGACAGTGTAAGACCTGGCTGTTCCGCCGGGCCTTTATCGAGGGAGATGGGGTGGGTATGGGCTTTTTAGGTTGTTTTAATTGTCATTTTATTACTGTGTATTTTAATATGTTTTCAATGTTTTTAAAATGTTGTTAGCCACCCTGAGATGCCGTTTGGGGGGGGGGAGGGGGCATATAAGTTTTAATATAAATAAATAAAAGCAGAGAAGCCTTTTGCTAGTGCAAGTCCGTTGCCCAGATTCTTTCCTTGCTGGTGCACAGTGATCCAGAATCTCACGGCACATGCAGAGGGGAATTTTTCTGGGCAGCTTCATTCCTATACAGAGATCTGAAGGGCCAGCTGAGCTGTTCACAGAAATGCCTTTCCATTGTCTACAGGAAACTCAGACCATCTTTCATCCTCAGCAGCTGGCGTATTTTGCATACAAAATCCCATTACTCAGTATCCAGGAGTTAAACAGAAATAAAGCAGCCACGCTTCACAGCCTTGACTGTTACGAGGAACGAGATTATGAAGAGGGCGATGATTTAGCAGCCGTTCTGGGAAGCATGAGATGTGAAATGAGTCTCCTGGGTTGCAGTTCCCCCTGCTGAGCTAATGTCTCAGACTCTCGCTCCCCTGATCCCAACGCTTTCTCTCACCTGCTCTGTGTAAATGCCATCAAGGGTTTTCACCTCCTGGGCTGCAGTGGATGACTTGGGTTTATGGTCTCCATAGCCCTGACAAAGCAAGCACACAGGCCAACTCGTGAGTTGAGAGGGCAAATCAATTCATGTTCCAGTGTCTGTTCTAGTACATTCTTGTTAGCTCAACTTCTGGACACACAAAAAATGTAACACTGTCAGCCATTACCCTGGGCAGAACTAAGGGATTGCAGGACTAGGGGTGACACAGGAGGAGGTAGCTATTCTAAAACACAAAGAGAGGCTTTCCTAAGGCACAGAGGAGCCACCTTGGCATTTTGAAGTGTGTATGTTATACAACTATTGATTTTAATAGGACCATCAAGGTCTGCTAACTTTTTGGTTCTGCAAATAAAATCAATATCCTGTCAGTGTTCGACTGACACTGGAAGGAGGCTGCTAGCACTCAGACAACCACCTTGAGCGGAGCTCTGCATGGGCTCAGAAAGCCGGCCTGATCCACTCCAAGTCCAAGTGCGTAGGGAGTCCCAACACAGCTGGGCTCTTCCGTGTCTGGGCCCAAACTGGTCCAAGGTGCCCCTGTCCCCGCTGTGATGTCACAGCACTGCGGTTGGCAGGGGTGAGAAGAGCATATCAGGTAAAGGGCTGAAGAAAGGCATTCCCCTGCCCGTTTCCTGATGTGGCCCTGCTGAACTCTGTGATGTCACGGTGCTCTGTGGCGGCAGGGATTGCAGTCTCCCAAACCGAGCCAAACCCCTCGTGTCCAGTCAGGTTCTGTCTGGCCAATAGTTGTATAACATACACACTTCAAAATGCCGAGGTGGCTCATCTGTGCCTTAAGAAAGCCTCTTTGTGTTTTGGAATAGCTACCTCCTCCTGTGTGTCCCCCCGTCCTGCAATCCCTTAGTTCTGCCCAGGGAACTGGCTGTGTTTAAGCTCTCTCGGGATGGGAGAGGCAGACAGAGGAAGTTTCATTTGTGGAGCTTTCAAGAGTGAGGAGCTGTCTAAAAAAAATAAATCCGAGCCAGTAACTTGGGGTCTGTGTGCACAAAATGTTCCTTATCCTGGATAAGACAAGCCTCAGGTTAGCTGCCCAGGGGGTAGTGTTATCACTATTACCCAGGGGTTAACTTACCTCCTCCTGGTGTATGTAACTCAATGAGAGGGTCACAGTGTGTGCAAATTTACCCTCCAGGATGAAATGTTGCACACTGGTCCAAATGCTCCAATAGCAAAAGTAGAGCCTGTAAGACTGGCAGAAGCAAACCAGCACACTGCTCTACAAAGGACTGTGCACGCACAAAGGGTTCGGCTACACAACAGGTCAGCACATAGTAAAGGAGCTTAATTTAACCTGCTAGAACATAGGGGTGGTAGAAGGAGCCCAGCTGCCAAACCCTCAACTCCACTCTGACTGAGCTATTTAAACTAACAGGCTTAAACTAAAAGAGAAAAGATTGAGGCCTTGTCTACACTATAGTTTGAACTGGTTTCACTGGTCTAAGGAAGTGACCTTTCTGTACTCCCACTGTGACTGCGTTGCTTCCTAAAGGTTACCAGTTGTCAGCTCTGTTGCTCATCGTGCCAGTCTTGATGCGGTGGCTTGTGGGAAGCTATTCCAGCATCTCATCTGGGCAACCCCCTTAAACTGCTGCAAGAAATCTGGCACCAAAAAATGCGCTAGATCAGCCCAGTTATAAAACGACTGAACATTTTTGAGGCAATACAAGACCCATCTATTTAGCCAGGCACTTAGCATCTGGGGACAGGGTTCAGGGAGCGGTTTTATTGCACATTTTATATTGCTTACTATTTTATATGTTATCACCTGTTCTGAGCCTTCAGGTAAGGGAAGTTAAAATCCAAATAAGTAAAAATAAATAAAACTGATCTGGGGGTAAGAGGAAGATAGATAGGCATAAATGTGAACTGACTGGTAACTCGGAAGAACTCCGTGGGATTCTCTTTGGGAAAAAGTATGCATGTGCGGATGACTGCACTGTGTGCTGCTTAGCACCCTGTGTCAATGGATTCTAAGTCTTGCATCTGCTATGTACACAAGCTCCTCTTCCCCCCTACTAAGTCAAGCAAGTTAATAATAAGAACTGCCCCAGAAATGTAATGATCACAGCAAATCTGGTGGCAAGCAACTTTTCCCCCCCTTGGTTTGTTATTTTATCTCCTCCAGCATTGGACCAGCCTGGCCACGGATTCGGAGCAGTTCAGTGGCTGCCTTCTTACCAGTTCACCGGAGGTCGGAGATGGGCCCCAGCTGATTGTGCTCTCATCTGCAGCCACTATAATACTGCTCTTCCTGAAACAGGTACACAAGCTGTTACTGCTGACAACCCACTCTCATGCCTTCCCCAGCTGGCAGGAGCCATCTTTCCCACATCCCCTGGCTGCTCAATATCAAAACCCAATCCCCGATCCTTTCTTTGTACCCCTGCAGACCATCCCAAACCTGAGAAAGTGTTGAGCCTGATAAGGTGGAGTGTAATTTTGATCCAAGTTATTGGGTTTGGCTCAAGCTGACTGACTGCACTAGACAGCTGGGAACAGCCCTGCCCCTTGCACTATAACCACCCCTCCCCCAGGCTGAGCTCCCAAACCAGGCTGGCCAGAGTCAGGCTACAAAGAGAGCAAGGCTCTAGCTTTCTTGCTCAGATGCAATTACTGGTCCAGAAACAAGGCGCCATCCTGCTTTCTGTTGTAGGAGGAGGGGCACCCAGCTGAAGCCAGTGTCCACCCATATGGATCAGGATGCAGGGTCAGGGCCAATTAGATCCCACTCTCATTTACTCTAACATCCCACCGCAGAATGTAAAACCGTTAGCAGATGATAACAAACAGTTGCCCATAAAACAAACACTGGCTTCACTCAGAGAGATTCAAATCCTTGCCATTGCCAGGGCATTTCCACATATTACTTTTTCTCCCCTACCACCCACAGCAAAGGGTAGGTAGCAACGCATGTTAATGGGGCAGCAGGAATTAATGTATGCTGCAAAGTGCTTGTGAATGTATGGTTCTGCTGGCAGCAGCCCCGATTCCCAGTAGAGCCCTCCCAGTCCAGCCAGGAAGTGACATGGGATGGGGATGATGGGAGAAGGCTAGCTGTACCAGTGATGGCAGGGGTTCCCTGCTCCTCACTGACCAGCTGTTAAGTGGAAAGCAGGGAACCCCTGCCCAATTGCTACAGGCAGGTGGAAAGGAGGTCTAGCTTGCTTCCAGCAGAGAACAGACCAGCACCTCTTGCCCACAAACCTAATTGAGACTACAAAGATACCAGCCTGGGTCTGTAGTTCCACTATTCTCTAGAGCTGCAGACCTGGGCTAATTGGGCAGCCGCTCTCATGTCTGTGTGTGCAAACATGCTCACAGACACAGGAATTTGTGGGGTTGTCCTAACACATAGAAACACCCCTGGTAAAAAGAGCTCTCTGGGGAAGGGAAAGTCAGCAAGTCAGGCGGCAGCCTTCGGTTAACGGATTCCAAACAGCTGAAGAATTCTGCTTTTGGCCAGCTATAAGCACACCCCTTGAACAGCACACATCAAGAGGGAAGATAGCTAGCCTAAAAATCACTGTGTCATGTATTATTATTAATTTATATAGTGTAAGCAATGTGCGCAGCACTGATCATTAATTAGAGGACAGATCCCTGCCCTGGGAAGCTTACAAATCTAGGATGGACAAGGAAGGGGAACCAGGGGAGGGGATAAAGAGAGGCAGGGACCCATTAACAGAATTGAGAAATTACAGGGAAGAAACTTAATTAGTGGTGAATGAAAAGGCAGCAGACTAGTGAGCAGTCTGTGGGGGTAAGGAGCTTGCGAAACCCTGAGAGAAGAGGGAAGTTGTTAGGAGGGATTGGAAGGTGGGGAGGAAGGGAGCAGAGATTGTGTGATCAGGGAGATACATAGACTTGTTTGCATCACAATACAAATCAGCAAGAGGGAGCTTTCTGAAGCCAACTACTGCTAAGAACTTGAAATTTAAGAGACAAAAGACTAAGAAAAGGCAAAGCAAGGGACCTGTCTGGAGTTCTTTATCAGAAGGTACCAGGACTCCTGGAGGAAGCAAAGAGCGGACAGCATCTTAATTTAGCTTAATGCCTAAGCTGCTCCGTCTGTGATGCCGGAGACAGGGCTATCCTACTATGGAGTAGGAGGTTGGACTAGAGAACTCCTGAGGTCCCGTCCAACCCTAAAATTCTACAATTCTGGGAGTGTCCCAGAGGTGCTCGAACAGGGGAGTGCAGCGGGCATAACTGCCAAATCCCCAGCTTTGGTCTGGCTGATCTAGGGTGAATTTCCACTAATTGCTGTCATGATTCAAAGTAGGCAAGCTGGTGCCATTTTGGAAATCATCCCAGCTCTACTGCTCCAAGCTTAAGGGTGTTGCAGCAGCAACAGAACAATTATTTTTTTTGGGTGGGGTGGAAGCAAGGAAGTGGGTACGGGTTAAGATGAAGCGAGAGCGTGATGTAGTCTAACCTTTTTGAGGTCCCCTGCTCTAAGCACCCTAAGTATAAACCTTACACATAAATGGGAGGTGCTGTAGCCCAATGCTAAAGGAAGGAAAAGACTGGAGAATTTGCTAATCGACTGACACTAAGCTCTGGAGTTTTTTCATCCAGATGTTCATTATCCTGGGTTGTTTCCCCTCTAACTGGACGTTCCTTCTTTGCCAACCATGTTGTTACCCCTGATTTGTTGCCTGGGAGCAAGCAAACCCATTTCTACTGCAATCTCCACCTGGAGACACTGGGGGTGGGAAGTGAGGAAAGGTGTTGAACTGGATTTCTGCATATACAAGTCTACTCTGTGTGGCTGCCGTGCTGATCTCAAATACAGCAAGAGAGGAGACTAGGGCCGCGATCTCTAAAGTAGTTTGTGGATCCTGGACAAAGAAATTGGTTCAATAAAAAAGGGATCATCTCAATTCCTTTATTTCTTGTGTCTCTGAACCATTCTATCCAGGCTAGGTTTTGTATTCTTATGACATGTTCCGAGCGTGGGATACGACAGGCCTGTCACTATGGCGTGCTGGCAAAGCCACTGTAAACTGCTACACCTCACCCCCCCCTCCAAAGAACGTTACTTACCCACAGGACAGACTGCGGATCTTCCAGCCACAAAGGTCCTGCACAGTTTTGGGGTACATGGTTGATTCCCGAGAAGTGTTAGTGGCTCCCCAGAAAAACAAGCCACCTGCAAGGCAGAGCAAATAAAGAAACCAATCTCGGGCTTAGATACACACTTTCACAGATCTTCACGGAGGCCCCGAAATCCCTTTGAAACAGTAAAGGGAGAGAAACTAAATGTAAAGGAGAGGGACACTTTAGAGCCATGTACAATTTAGCAAAAACAGCTCATTTAACAAGAAATGGTTGGTTGTTCTGTACGACTAACCTTTGGTACTCATTGCCAGAGGCTGTTGTGAAGGCCAGTAGCATAAATAGCTTCCAAAAGGACTGGATATGTTCTTAATGGTCAAGTTGGTCAGGTGAGGTGTTGGGAGTTAACAGCGAGAAATAGATCATTCCATTAGGATGTGTTATGCACTCCACTGAAGCAATCGAAGTTGGCTGTTGCCAGAGACAGGTTGCTGGGCTAGATGGACCAATGGTCCATCCCAATATGGCACTTATGTTCTTGGTATGTATTAAAGCATATGCATGCTACTGGAGTCTCAGAAGAGTACTCTGCTTAAAGAAGCTTCATGCCATGACCAATCACAACAGGAATGTAGCTAATTTGGAATGGGTCCCCAGCTCCTCCCAGCAGCAGGGGATGCAGCTTCAGCCAGGAACATGGACCACGCCCCTAGGCTTGTGGGCCCTGAGGCAGCTGCATTCTCTGTCCTCCACTGACCTGTTTCACTGACAGCAAAGGAGCAGGTGTAGCCAGCATAGATCTGAGCTGCTCCACGGCCTGGGAAATCAAAGAGCTTCACCAATCGTGGCACCATCTCGTCTTTCTGCTCAGCGTGGCCCAGCCGGCCGTATCCACCAAACCCCCAGGAGAAGACACGCTTCTGAGAGTCTAAAACCAGCTGCACAAGCAGGAGAGACAGTGACACAGAAGATCGTCAGAACAGGAGACCTCCTCATTGATCAGCTATTTACAGAGCTGATTATCTATCCTGCTGTATACATCCTGGCAGACAACCAAAGGCAGCTTCTTCAGAGTACATAAAAAGAGTTTATGCCAAATTCTAAACTGCAGGGGTGAGGGCCACATGCACAGAGACAACACATTTCATACAAGGAGAGCTAACACTCTCTCTGCCAACTATTCCATTCTTCCACTCTTATCTTAATTGTGGAGTCATGTGTCTTCCCACTCCTCCACCACAGTAATAAAGCCAGAAGCCGAGTGTAGCTCTGTCTCCAGACAGATGGGAAATTCAGTCAATTTCATACTCTGATATTGACTGAACTACAGAAAGAACAAAATGAGAGACAGGAGGGAAAAGCTACATTCCTTCTTGGATTCCTGCTTAGACCCTTTGTGTAAACAGAGCTATTCAACCCCCCGCCCCCCAAAATGCATCTCTGGCCATTAGAATTCCACTGCCTCAGAGAAGACCTCCAGCACAAGACGAGTTAAAGGACACTGCAGCTTTAGTCAAATGAAACCTCTCAGTAACGCTAAGTGGAGGGGACATTTCTACCATAGGGATTCTGCAGGCAACGGATATTTTCTTCTATTAGTAAGCCTTCTGGGCCCTGTGGTATCTTATTATTATTACTATAAACATTTGTATAGCGCCAGTCGTGGGATCTGGTGCTGTACAGAACATAGAAATAGACACGGTCCCTGTCTGTGGCTTACAATCTAAAAGACAAGGAGGGGGGACAGGGAGAGGGGACAATGGGAGAGACAGGGGAGAAGACCGACAAACATTCAAGCGGATGTGAAGACTCAGGTGCGTGTGCTTGGCTTGGTTACAATCAGGTTGCAGCAGTCTGCAGAGGAGGGCAGACAGTAGGTATATGGGAACATCTAGCAGGCGTTGGGGAAGGCAGCGAGGAAAAGGTGGGTCTTGAGGAGGGATATGAAGGAGCGGAGGGAGGGGGCAAGGCAGATGTGGGCAGGGAGGGAATTCCAGGCATGGGGGGCAACGAGGGAGAAGGGTCGAAGGTGGTTAGGTGAGCAGGAGAAATGAGGGAGAGTGAGGGAGGGGACAGAGGAAGAGCGGAGAGCGCGTGCAGGAGTGC
>QEPC01001922.1:37655-81705 GCA_003113815.1 Sphenodon punctatus | reverse complement strand
GGGGGGGGGGGGGGGGGGGGGGGGGGGACATCAGAAAGGGTGGCAGGTCACAGGGACTTTCCTGTCACCCGAGTGGTCCCACCCCTATGGACAATGATGTCCGTGGGGGGGTGTTAAGTCAGAAAGAGGCATACTACCCCCTTTGCCATGTCCCTTTCTGATGTGTCCCCCATCCTGGTCCAACCTGTGGAGCATCCATCATGACACCAGGATTGCATCGCCCCTCCCCTTTCTAAAATGGCCTGCCTCTTATCGATCACTGTTGCCCCATGGTGTTCCAAAACGTGTAGGGCATTCACCAGCTAGGAAGTCTGGCCCAACCCAGGGCCACTTCAACCTACCCCAGACCTGGTTTGGGTTGCAACCTCTACCACAGTCTGTTGCTGGAAGTGACCAATGTATAGACTTTATGTGGGCCCGGACAAACCATTTTAGTTTCTCAGATGAACTGAGCTAATATTGCCCAACTAACAAGCCGAACTTCTCCTCTGGGTAAGAACTTTTACTGTAACCAAGCCAAGAACGTGTACCTGAATTCTCGCATCGTCATGAATGTCACATCCCTTGTCTCTCCCTCTGTTCCCCCTTCCATGTCTCCCCTCCCCCCCTTTAGATTGTAACCTCTCGGGCAGGGACCAGGTTAATCTCATTTTTTTGTAAAGTGCCAGGTACATTGCTGGCACTATATAAATGCTTATAATAATAATAATAATAATAATAATAATATGGGTTATTATTCAGTGTAGTTTTGTTTGGTCAGACCCCAGCAGATTCTGGGCAATCACCCCCCAGACAGAATCTCTGCTTCTGGAGGAGCATTGTTGTGCTATGCATTTCTAGGAGAATCAGAGCCTCACCGTGTGATTGGCGCCACAGGCCACGTCTCGTACGACCACATTTGGGACAGGCAGGATTTGCCCATCTTTTGTCTTCTCTATGAAGATGGCAACACGACGGGGCACCAGCTCACAATCGTACTCTATCCTCTGAGCTCGGGCAATGAACTTCCCATCAGAGTTGTGTCCTGTTGCATGACAGAAGAAATTAAAAGAAAGAAAGAAAGAAAAAAAGGAGGTGTGAGATAGGGAGCAGTGTTTGATAAAGCAGCAACCCTCTACAACCAACAGCAGGTAAGACAACAGATGGTCACCCCTCTTGACCATTATGCTCACTTTGATTTTAAAGTCAAAATTCATCCCAAGCCGTGTGGCTATGGCACAAGTTTGTTTGGCTTACTGTGCATAAGAGAGTGATGTGACCAGCACCGTGTCAGACTTTCTTCGACTTTCTCAACCCAATGGATCAGGTAGCCATTTATAGCTGGGTGGACTGGAAGCAGCCATCCAGTGCGAGACCAAACAAGACTTGAACCCACAGCCTTCAGGGATGGAGCCGCGTACCTTAACCCCTCAGCCACCGCACCATTAACTGACCACACTTAGCTAACTGTTGGTGATGCACAGATGCTGACCCTTTAAGGTCAATCTACCTATCACTTTGGCCCCACTCCCAGCCTGGGTAACAGGCAGACCTAGTCCGGCAGCTGGAATGGCCAGATGTCTGGGCTGAGGACTCTCTATCCTCTCTGGACAGGGTACTGGAACTAAGGAGTCTGCTACAGTGGGACAAGCAGCCAGGCCTGTGGGGTAGGAGGGAGTTCTAGCCAAGAAGCCCAGAAAGAGGACTCAGAGAAGGTACAAGCCTGAGCCTGAATGGGAAGAGGGGAAGCTCTGTTGCATCAAAGAGACTGTATATACATATCACTGGTGATGGCAATAAAAGGGTGTTCTTTACTGAATTATGGAGTTGAAAGTCTGATGTTTCTGCATCCAAGTGGTGAGAAGCAGAGGCAACCAATCCTGCAAACAGGTGGTGCAGCTGTAGAGGCATTTGTCACACTGTTATCCTCCTTCTAAGCAGTAACACTTCACTACTTCTGTCCAGATCTAGCCTGTTCACAGCCCAATCAACTAAGCAAACATCTTCTCCCACTAGAAAGATGTCTACATACATGCTTCCCTGTTACTGGGGGCTTACTGACATGAGGAGACTACTTCTGTTCCACGGATGTAACCTTTAGAGAGTGCACACCAATCAGCAATAAGGTCCAAATCCAGGGCACCTATACCCTGGGTTGGAGTCCTACCCTAATCCAAAACCAGGTATTTTACTCAGCACAACTAGCAAGGGGAAAACAAGGAAATGGTGTGTGCACTTCTGAGCTTATCCTGGGTTCGGGTCTCTAGCGGGAACAAGAATTCAGAAAGTTCAATATAAACACTACCTTTCAGTGAACATAACTGTAGGAATTCCCTTAACTACAGAACAGTTCCATCTTCATTGATGCCAACGGCTCAGTTCCCATTGATTCGGATAGCTAAAGATTGCCCCCCTTTGGGTGTTAATTATATCTACTTGTCTCTCCAATACTCTTTCAACTGGAAGTCAGCAGGCAGTTCTTGGTTTCTTAATTCTTACTAGCAGCTTTTGAAAACTGTTGCCCCAATTCCCCTCTCCCTCAGATGCTGCGGGCACATGCCTCAATGTTAGTGGGAGCCAACTGTGGTTCACGTTTCTGAAAAAGAATTTTGCCAATCGTTGTTGTTTTTTAAAGCTATTACTTGTGGGACTCCAGGAAAATGGCCCTCTCTCTCCAACAGCTTCAGAGCAGCAGTGAATTAAAATGTCATTTCCAGAGCTGTGCTATCATCGCTCACGCTGCTGCACAAATACGCTATGCTAATTTCAAGCTTCATTAGAAGAAACAGGAGAAAGAAACAACTGAGCAGACAAAGCCGAAACAAGCAAGGAGTGATTTATTTCAAAATGCCTAAGAAGAGGGGATTAAGGGGGTTCTGTTTCAGAAAGCTGGTTCCTTAGCATCTTCTTCCTCCCCACTCACATAAAGGCAGGGGAAGAAAAAGGAAAAAAACAAGGGCATAACACCTGTTTGTACAAGTAGTCCTGGGCTCTGTGTATTTTCTACTGCCATGATCAGGGCAATAGTTTCAGAACTGACATGTGGCCAAAATCTTGCAGAAATTGATTCCAGCAGCGTGGAATTACAACCCATGTGGAGAGAACCACAAGCCAGTAAATGGGGATGCTAGTACCATGAGCTGCTGGCATATCTCCTGTCACAACTGCTGACGAGGAAGAAGCCCAGGATACTACACCTACCCCTGTAGGGAAGAGTGAGACGTCTGCATATGGACTGTAGCTAGAGAAGAGATATCCAAACTTGATGGAATGGCATGCTGGGAGCTCATTTGCATTCCAAAACTTGTAGTTTAATTTGCCTAATTTGTTCTGCTTACAGACTCAAGTTTCATTTTTATTTTTTTGCTAACTACAAGGAGCCCTGACTTGCAACCGACAAGGCCGCATCAGCATCAGTATTATCATTATCCTCTATAACTGCGTTTAATAAACGTGGTAGCAGATAGATGGGCAGTAGCTGTGGAACTTCTTGCCCGAGGATGTTGTGAAGGCAAATAGCATAACTGGGTTTTTTAAAAGGGCTAGATACGTTCTTAGAGGAGAAGTTCATAAATGGCTATTAGTCAAGTTGGCCAGGGGCTGAGACCTCTGACATTTGGGAGCTGGAAGTGAATAGATGGGACTGGATCACTCCATTCTGACCGGTTATGTTCTTTCCTACAGCAACCAAACCTGCCACAGTCAGAGACAGGATGCTGGTGTCAATGGACCTTTGGTCTAACCCAGCATAGTGCTTTTTATGTCCTTATGTCCACTGCCTCAGAGGTAGCCTGTGCTGTGCTGGAAAAGCTAGTAAGGGATATGGGGAGGGAGTATGTTAATCCATCAAGGGAAGCTGTACAGCAATACAAAAAACAACTGGAGTGTTTGAATAACTGCAAGAATCACATTTTACAGAATGAAAAACTGCTTTTTGCACTGCATGGTTACACCTTATATTGCCCTCAGCTTTAAACAGGGAACAGAGTCTAGTCGAATACAGCAATGATTTTAGCATCTCAAGCACTGTAGAGAAACTTGGTTAATAAAACCCAAGCACACACATACCAAGGTATTCATCTTGGGATAAACAAAAGATAAAAATACAATAAACCATGGGGAAGGTTTGACAAAAATCTAGATGTTGGCCCAAATCTGATCCCATCCCTTTAACCCAGGGGTGGGGAACATCAGGCTCAGGGACCAAACGTGGCCAGTGGCTAGTTTTTATTTGGACCCTTTCCAGTTCCTGTTTTTAGCCCCTGGATCCAGTTCTTACCCGCCCCCCAGCACTGAAAGACTAAGCTCAGGGGAAGGAAGCAGAGGGGAAGGCACGTGCACAAAGACAGAGGACAGAGCCACAGCTCAGTCTGGACCCTCCTTTTCATGAGTGCACCCCATAAGCAGCCCCACGCCCAACTTCTATGTAGTTTTCACAGCTGGTACTAATTTTCAAAGTGGCCCCTAGGAAGGAAAAGGTTCTTTGCCTTTCCTTTAACTGCATGCAATTGCAATTCCTGGGCTCTGGACCCACAAAAAGGAGAATTGGTCACCTACCTCGGTGAATTCTTTTCTTCCTCCACTAAGCAGACAGTCCTCCGGCTGGGCAGTACTACCTTGACCAGCAGGTGGCAGAAGAACTTCAAACATTCTGCACATGTGTGACCTGTGCTACCCGTCCTATCTCTCTCCAGTGAGTTCCAAAGCTTAGGACCGGCAGCCTGTGACTCATTTCAGGAACAAAAGCGGACAAACTGCACAGAGAAATTTAAACTCACCACTAATAGCCCTTGGGCCAAAAAAGATATAAACTCCTTATAACTGTAATTGACCTTATAACTGTAATTGATAGCCAGTGGAACCACTGACTAAACCTGCACTATACCCCACTGCCCTCCCTCAGGCGTATGCTGTTTCTAGGGTGGGTCCGGAGACTGTCTGCTTAGCGGAGGAAGAGAAGAATTCACCGAGGTAGGTGACCAATTCTCTTTTCTCCCCCCGCTGCAGACAGTTCTCCGGCTGGGATATACCCAAGCCCCCAGGGAATCTAAGGGAGGGAAGGAACAGTCCCAGGAGGTTCTAAGACGGAAGACCACCTGCAGAACTCTCCTCCTGAAACCTGCTTCAGCTGATTGATACATGTCAATCTTGTAGTGGCGTACAAAGGTATGAATTGACGCCCATGTTGCAGCTTTACATATTTCGGCAGCGCCTCTTACCGAATGGGGCCAAATTTGTAGGGGTGGAATTTTACCTTTCACCTTCTATGCCTCGATTATGGCTTGTTTGACCCATTTCGATATTAGCGTCTTGGAAGTCCTAATTCCAATAACGCTGGGTCAAATGTTGATGAACAAGGCCGACGTTTTCCTCAAGGTCTTGGTCCTATGTAAGTAAATTTTAATGGCGCACCTTACATCAAGCGAGTGCCATTTTTTCTCCCTCGGGTGCACCGGCTTAGGGCAAAACGAGGGGAGGACTATCTCCTGTGCCCTATGACACCAAGTATTGCATTTTGGTATGAATGCCTGGTCCAGCCTTAACATGACTGCTTGCTTCTGAAAGGTACAGAAATTCTCCTCCATTGGGAGGGCTCCCAATTCTGACATCCTCCGAGCTGATGTTACAGCTACTAGGAAAACTACTTTTAAGGATAGCCAAATAGGGAGACATGTGTCAGCGGTTCAAAAGGTGGACCTGTCAGGGCATCAATCACGAGATTAAGATCCCATGATGGACATCGGTGTATCACTGGCAGAGACAGGTGTTTTGTAGCCTTAAGAAACTGACTCACATGTCTATGCACTGCTACTTTAATGCTGGAGACCGCTCCCAGGACTGAGTTGAGGGCGGACGTCTGCCTCGCCAAAGTGTTATGTCTCAGACCTTTGTCCAGGCCCCCCTGCAGAAACTCCAGTACCTGGGGAATGGTGACTGTACAGGGGTCAATGTTCCTCTCCACCGCCCATAGGAAAAAGACCTTCCATGATGCGGCGTAAGAGCGTCTAGTTGCTGGTCTCCTAGCTTGCAAAAGGGTATTCAAGACAGAGTTAGTGTAACCCATGTTTTGTAAAACTAGGCGCTCAACCTCCAAGCTGTCAGATTTAACGCACTGGGATTCTCGTGAAACACTGGGCCCTGATGGAGCAGGTCCGGTGTCAACGGCAGGCGAAACGGCTCCTGGACTGCCAGCTCCATCAGAGCTGAGAACGAGGGACGTCTCGGCCACCATGGAGCCACCAAAATTACCTGTGCTCTCTCACGTCTGATTTTTGTCACTGTGCATGTCAACAGTGGGAAGGGGGGAAATGCATAAAGCAGCCCCGCTGGCCACTCCTGATTTAGGGCATCTGGCGCGGAGTTGTTTACTGCTCTCCCTCCTACCAGGAAGTGCTCTACCTGGGCGTTTTTGCGTGTTGCAAAAAGATCCAGGACCAGGGTCCCGAATCTTTTGACAATCATTTGGAAAACTTCCTTGCTGAGAGACCACTTGTGGAGGTCGATTTCCCTGCGACTGAGCCAGTCCGTGTGGGAATTCTCCACTCCCCTGATGTGGACTGCCTTCAGAGACGCCAGGTGAGCCTAAGTCCATGCAAACAGGAGTGATGCCTCCCTCTGCAGAGGCTTGGATCTGGAGCCCCCCTGGTGGTTGATATACGCCTTTGCTGTAGCATTGTCTGTATACATTACAACATGGGACTTGGTGAGGTGAGGGCCGAATTTCTGCAGGGCGAGGCAAATCGCCTTGAGCTCGAAGAAGTTTGTGGATTGCCCCTGATCTTGCTGGGAGCCCCCCAGCCCGAGGCTCACATCAGTGGTGATCACCTTCCGAAGCGGTTCCGTCAGTGGCACGCCCTCGAAGAATCTTCTCGGATCTAACCACCAGGATATTAATGGTTTTATATATGCCAGGAGAGAGACCCAGGGATTTTCCCCTAGTGTAAGCTCTCTTTGGAAAGGAGCGAGCAAGGTCTGCAAGGGCCGGAGGTTGTGTCTGGCCCACATGATCTGGTGAGAGCATGAGACCAGGAGGCCCAGCAACCTGACCAGTGTCTTTAACCTTAGACGGTGACTGGCTTGTAGTAGCAGAACAAGGAGGCGAATTTTCCCCCCTTCCCTCTGGAACAAAGATGGTATCTATGGATGTGTCTATTAGGACCCCTAGGTGTTCCAATCTGCGGGAAGGGGATAAGTGACTTTTCTGAAAGTTAACCACAAAGCTGTGAATCGAGAGGTAAGATATGACCCTGTCCACACTCTTTAATGTCAACTCCTGAGAGTGGGCTTGGACCAACAAATTGTCCAGGTAAGGAAACACATGTACTCCTTCCCTGCGAAGATTTGATATCAGCGTCACCAATGTCTTGGTGAATGTCCGTGGCGCTGATGAGAGGCCGAATGGGAGCGCTCTGTATTGCCGATGCGTGTTGTTGTAGGCAAAGCACAGCCATTTCCTGTGTGCTGGAAGGATCGGAATATGGAGGTAGGCTTCCCTCAGGTCTAACGATGCCATCCAGTCCCCTTTGGATAGATTTTGGCAAATTGATGAGACTGTCTCCATTTTGAACCTCTCGGGAGATCCATTGGTTTAGTCTCTTCAAGTCTAGGGCAGCCCTCCATTCTCCCGTCCTCTTTGGCACCAGAAAAAGTATGGGGTAGAGACCGTGACCCTCCTGTTCTGGTGGCACTCTCTCTATTGCCCTCATGCTTGCTAGCCTGTCGATCTCTGCAAGCATGGCTGAAACCTTTTGAGGATTTTTTGATGGGGGGGGGGGGGAGAAAGAGAGAGAAACCCACTTCTTGGCCTTCGTAGAAGCTCTAATCTGTAACCCTGGGTTATAAATTGGAGGACCCACAAATCTAAGATGGATTCTACCCAGATGTCTGAGAACTCAGAGGCGACCTCCTATTTCTCCCTCCCCTTGCCAGTCATGCCTGCTTGGCTACAGCAGGGGCGGGTTGCTCTCTTGGCCTACCTCGTTCCCACCCTCATTGATGCTAGCCGCGAAAACGAAATGGCTGCCTATTATATTCCCTTTCCTGAAATTGACCCCGTCTCTGTCCTGAGGAGTATGAGGAAGAGTACTAGGAACTGACAAATCTAAAATGAGGGGCACGAAAAGGTTTCTTTTTTTGCTCCCAATTGCTGCAAGGTCTTTTGCTTAGATTTGTCATTTGCCTCTTCTTAGAACCTTGTCAAAGCTGGTTCCGAATAGCCTGTGGCCTCTACATAGACACGCTACCAGCAAATATTTTGCTGTGTTGTCTCCCTACCAGGGGCGGAGCCACACTCTACACCTGGCCATAATTTCCAGGCCTGCTGCCCTAGCCGACCAAGTCAGGGCATCTGTAGTTGCGTCCGTCAATAGGGCATTGGCTAGCACGACTCTGGCTGATAGCGTTTTGGCCCATTTTTCTGCAACTGCTGGAGACTGCATTTTCTGGAGCCATGCCATGGAGGCTCTGGCTACATACGAGGCAAGAATGTTAATTCTAAGAGAAGTTGTATTTGCCTCGAAGGCCTTTCTGAGTACGCCTTCCAATGCCCTGTCCGCCGAATCCTTTGGGTAGCAGCCCCCCTCCATTGGAAACACTGTCTGCCTGGCAAGGGAGGCAGCAGCTGCATCCACTTTTGGAGTTTTAAAAAGGGACTCCCTCCTCCTGGAGAACCTATATAAGGCTTCCTGGGATTTGTTAAGCCTGGGCGTTTTGGCTGGGGCCTTCCATTCAGTGACTACTAATTTTTCAAAGGCCTTGTCCAAGAGACCTCCAGATCCCTGCCCAAGGCTGCTGGAAGAAGCTGCCTGTCATCCTCTTCCTCAGAATCAGATGACTTGTCCTTGGATGGCTTCTCCTCTAACTGCAAGGTCTCTACGACTTGAGTCATCAGCTCCTCTCTGAATGTAATTGGAAATGTCTGTCCTGATCTTTCTCTGGCTCACTGGAGTCCTGCCACTCTCCTTCCTCTGCCTCAGATTGGGCCTGTGAGGAATCAGAATCTAAGTCTGACTGTAGGGGAGCTGTGAGGCTGAAGCCCTCAACCTTCCACCCCTGGCCTCAGAGAATTGCTGCGTGAGAACTGTGGAGAGTGCAAATGGATGGAAACTGCGCCCTCTGGTGGTTGAGAGGCACTTCCCTCTCCTTTTCGTCTCTCCTTTTCCCCTCCTTTTCTTGGTCAGAAGGGCCTTGGCCTTAGATGGTCTGGCACCCTTCTTCCTCCCCTGCCTCTCGTACAACCACGCGAGGGACTCTACCATTTTGGTCACACTTAAATTTAGCTGCGCTAGCCCAACTGCCTGCGTTTTCTGAGGCTGGGGGGGGTGGGCATTTGAGTGGGGCCTGTTGGAGAATCGTTTTGCTCTGACGAGCCCTGTCAACATAAGAGAGAGAGGGATTCAATCCCTACAGCAGTCTTCTCCACCCCCCATCCCCCCGGGGGGGAGGAGGGGGATGAATAGGGGAGGCTGGGAGCATGTTGCAGCGGCGAGCTGTCCCTGAAGCCTTATCTGTCCGTACCTCCATGCTGAGGTGATTTGCCCCCAATCAAGTCCGCTCTCCCATCACCGCTGTGAGGGAGAGAACGGGGCCTCGGCTCGGTTCTCTTTTCGATTCGGAGAGGAGGCAGCCGAAACCTTTCAAAGAAATCTTCCCACTGCAGTGGCAGAGGATAGTTTGACCATGGAGGAGAGAGCCCACTTGTCTCTGTTGTCAGACCCCGGGCCTAAGCGCGGGGTCTCCTGGACTCCTCCTACTTCCCGGGCAGCGGTGCGGGAGGTGGTTAGAGGATAAATTACCGTCCCAGCCGGGAGCGGTAAAAATCCTTTTCTATCCCCCTTGCCCCGTGCGGATCCGATTTCTCGCTCTCCGGACTCTCCGGAACTTGTGCTGCAAGCGCCCTGCTGGTACGCAGGCAGAAGAACAAACTGGAGAGAGATAGGACGGGTAGCACAGGACACACATGTGCAGAATGTTTGAAGTTCTTCTGCCACCTGCTGGTCAAGGTAGTACTGCCCAGCCGGAGGACTGTCTGCAAGCGGGGGGAGAATGGGTTTGTGACACGTCTTGTGTCTGTTCCAGCAAAGTCAAAGAGCATCTATGCAGGTCTACGTAAGCATCTGTAACCACTTGGTTACAGGATCAAGGCAGTACAGTAGCCCAGACTCACTCAGTCAAGAACAGTTGCATAGGGTAACATAACACGCATGTGTTTTCACCGCAGAAAATTATGTTTTTCAAGACAAAGAAGGAGATGGGCATTTCCGTTCATCCTGTTCCTGCAGGATTTTTCCACTTAGGTTTGATTGTGACTTTCTAAAACAAACAATTCCAGATGTCCCCAATTTGCCAGAGAACGTCCTCTAGCCTGGGGGTGGTGTTCTGAAGAGGTGCTTGGTTCGACACCACAGCTCTGTGGATCAGCCCAGACCCTGCCCTGTAGCCCCCCACCCCCTCCCACACCACCTCAACACCTCTCAGCTTTCTACTTGGCCCTTGACTATTTATAAAGCCACACAGTTGTCAAAGGAAGCTGAGCAGAGCAGCCCACTGCTTCCAGTGATCTGCACTGATCCTGCTAGTATTTGTGGACCTGCTCAAGGTCTGGTTTCATCTCAAATGGCTGGTGCTTACACAAACCCAGCCTGAATCCTAACCTAAAAAACGAGTCACGTGCAAACCAAATAAAACTCTTAAGAATATGCCACCATACCCAGTTGTCCATACTCGGGGCACCCAAAGGAATAGAGATTTCCCTTGCAGTCCATGATCATACTGAATTCAGCCCCGCAGGCCATTTTGGTAATCGGTTGCCCATTGTACATTATCTATAAAAGGAAAAAGAGAGGGGTGGGGAGGGGGAGAGAAGGACAGAAATAAGACAGTAAAACTGCTGTACGTCCCTTCCTCGGCTGCTATGGGTCACTCCTTTGCTTGGAGGCAAAATGTCAGGCTAGACTTCAAAGTGCACACAATCCCTGCATGTGCAAATGCCATGCCAGCAGCACCTAGGAAAGTCAGGTATTTGCAGCCACTTCACCCTGGCAATGGACATTTGAGTGTGCCACGCATGCACAAAGTTACACATGCAATCTTCTCTTTGAACATATTTGACCCGTAATTGCAAAAGTGGCAAGGCAGAAAAAGAAGGCAAGGGCTTGGGAAAGGGGCAGTTTAATAGGCAGCCTGCAAAAGAAATAAAAAGTAGAATCTAAAAAGAAAAGAGCCAAGAGTTTCTTATTAGAAGTGTCAGGCTATACAGCCACCATGCTCAACTGCCTCAGCTTAAACTAGGGACAAGGAATCTCTGGCCCAGGGCTGCTGTTTTATTTGGCTCTTTCCAAATCTAGGATCTGGCCCCTGGATCCAGTCCCTACCCAGGGGGAAGGAACGGAGACGAGGGCATGGACTCAAGGCTAGGGGGTGGACTCATGAGGTAGATCTATGATCTGGACTCTCCCCTTCTTTCCCCCACTCCTTACGCAACCCTGCTCCCAACTCCATGGGCCTTGCATTCAATTTTCACAGTGGCCCGTAGGAGGAAAAAGGTTCCCTGCCCCTGCCTGACTTCATGCGTACTGCAGAAGCAGGGCCACCCCAGAAGAGCCTGGCTGCACTGCAGTCAAACTCTACTGATCCCCAAATAACTAAAAACAGTTACTTACAATAAACCGATTAAAAATAAAAAGGATACATTTAAATGTCTATATACAAATGCTAGAAGTTTAAAAAGTAAGATGAGAGAATTCGAGGGCATTGCATTAAATGGTGATATAGACACAGTAGGAATCTCAGAGACCAGGTGGAATGAGGACAACCAATGTTGTATTACCAGGATACAAAATATATCAAAATGACAGAGTAGATCGAGCTGGTGGTGGGGTGGTGCTATACGTAAGAGACAACAGTGAGTCAAGCAGGATTAATATTGTAAAAGAAGCAAACAGTACTCTGGAATCTCTGTGGATAGAAATGCCATGTATAACAGGGCCGTGTATAGCGGTCCGCCTATACTATCATCCTCCTGACCAGGACAGTGAGACTGACTATGAAATGCTAAGGGAGATTAGACAGGCTACTAAAGTCGGAAACGCAGTAATAATGGGCGATTTCAATTACCCTCATATTGACTGCGTGAATGTCTCGTCGGGGCGGGATGCAGAGATAAAATTTGTAGATGTCATAAATGACTGCTTCCTGGAGCAGCTCGTCCGGGAACGAACAAGAGAAGGAGCCACTTTGGATCTAGTCCTCCTACGTGGAGTGCAGAATTTAGTGCGAGGGGTAACGGTGCTGGAGCCGCTGGACAATAGTGACCATACTATAATCAAATCTGACATACTCACAGGAGGGAAAATGCCAAATAAAACCACCACGGTAACATATAACTTTAGAAAGGGGAACTATGTAAAAACGAGGACACTAGTTAGAGGGAAACTTAAAGGAGCACTTGCAAGAATTAAATGTCTACAGGCAGCGTGGAGACTATTTAAAAAAATTATCTTGGAAGCTCAGATTAAATGTATTCCACAAATCAAAGAAGGTAGGAAGAGGACCAAACGTCTGCCTGTGTGGCTAAATGGTGAGTTGAAGGAGGCTATTGGAGCCAAAAGGCATCCTTTAAAAAATGGAAAGAGTCCCAATGAGGTAAATAGGGAAGAGCATAAGCGTTGCCAAAGCGATGTAAAAAGTCAAGGCAGGCCAAAAAGGAATTTGAGGAGCAACTTACTAAAGATTCTAAAACTAATAATAAAAACTATTTCAAGTACATCAGAAGCAGAAAGGCTGCTAGAGAGTTAGTTGGGCCATTAGATGACCAGGGAGTGAAAGGGGTGCTTAGGGAGGAAAAGGACATTGCAGAGAAGCTGAATGAATTCTTTGCTTCGGTCTTCACTTCAGAGGATGTTGGGGAGATTCCCATGCCGGAACCTTATCTGGTAGGTAATAAATTGGAAGTGCTATCATAAATCAACGTGACTCTGGAGGAGGTTCTAGAGCAAATTGACGAACTAAATACTAACAAACCACCAGGACCAGATGGCATTCACCTCAGGGTTCTGAAGGAACTCAAATATGAAACTGCAGACCTACTATTAGTAATTTGTAACCTATCACTAAAGTCTGTCACTTTACCTGAGGACTGGAGGGTGGCAAATGTAACCCTGATATTTAAAAAGGGATCCAAAGGTGATCCTCGAAACTACAGATAAGTAAGCAAATGATGGAAACTACCTCCTGCGTTTTTGTGGGTCTGTAGGACCCCAAAGGCTGCTAAAAAAATCATAAAACTGTTTTGGCAAGCCTGAACCACTCCTCCCACCATGTATTCAAGAAGTGTGAGGTCAACTGTCCTGTGTTGTTTTATGTTCCTCCTCCACTCCCCATTTTTTTAAAATGGAGGTTTTTATCATTTCATCATCAGGGGTCCTTTCGACCCCAATGTAAGTCAATGAGAAAATGAAAGCACTATACGCCCTTTGCACTGAGGGTCATGTTGACCCCTTGCACATATATTCTTAAAATACATGCGTCTTCAAAAGAAATGAAACTTAACCCAGCACCTGCTCTCCTAATTAAACCCTCAATGAGGGTGAAGGACAAAATGTAGCACTTAGTTTGAGTTCACAAAAGGTCACTGGTAGTGTGTTTCAGAAAATATCACCATAAACTGCTTTGGGGGGTTACATTGACCCCCAGTGAAAGGTTAACTTGCCAACTTCTATTGTTTTTTATCTTTACACAGCAGTTAAGACCCAGAGTGAACTCTTGACACTTTTTTTTTCATCACAGCCATTAGCAGCTTTGTGTTGGAAAAATACCTATTCATTCTGCATCCGGGGTGTTGATAGCCCCTGCATTTAAGGTGAGCTTTGGCACTCACTTGAAAACAATGAAGCCCTGCAACCTGTATTTTTCATAAATGTCCTCTAAAATTGGCACATCTGGTCACCCTACTGTGAACTCAAGACTTTTGAGCTGGCTCCTCCTTTTCTGAGATTGGAGGGGGTCAACATGACCCCCTGTAGCGTTTTTGTTAGTTGTGCTGCTTTACATGAGGGGTCATGGTGACTCCCAATAGCATGGGGGGTTGTTTTGGATTTCTGTTTTTCAGTTGCTATACTAATAAACTGTCAATTTTTTTTCTTAATCTGGAGTCCATTTCAAATCAATCACATCCATATTTTCCAGCTATTTATTAATGGGGGTTCTTTCGACCCCCGATAGTTATTAGTCAGTCAGTTTTCTCAGGCACAGGAGGGTTAAGAACAGAATCGCTGGGCATGTTGATAAACATGGATTAATGGGGAAGAGTCAACATGAATTTAGCAAAGGCAAGTCATGCCTCACTAATCTGTTGGAATTCATTGAGGGTGTAAATAAGCATGTGGGCAAGGGAGACTCGGTAGATATAGTGTACCTGAATTTCCAGAAAGCATCTGATAAGGTCCCTCATGAGAGACACTTGAGAAAATTAAAAAGTCATGGGACAGGAGGTAGTGTCTTACTATGGATCGGTAACTGGTTAAAGGATAGAAAGCAAAGAGTAGGACTAAATGATCAGTTTACACAATGGAGAGATGTAAAAAATGGTGTGCCCCAGGGATCTGTGTTGGGACCGGTGCTGTTTAACGTATTCATTAATGATCTGGAAAAGGGCGTTAAGAGTGAGGTGATCAAATCTGCAGAGGACACCAAGTTATACAAGGTAGGTAAAACACGAGCAGACTGTGAAGAACTGCAGCAGGATCTTACGAGACTGGGTGCCTGGGCATCTAAATGGCAGATGAGATTTAATGTGCATAAGTGCAAAGTGATGCACATAGGGAAAAATAATCCCAAACTATGACTACACAATGCTGGGTACTAAGCCAGGAGTTACCACTCAGGAAAAGAATCTGGCAGTGATTGTGGACAATACACTGAAATCCTCAGCCCAGTGTGCACTGAGCAGCAGTCAAAAAAGCAAACAGAATGTTAAGAGTTGTTCATAAAGGGATAGAGAATAAAACTGAAGATGTCATAATGGCTCTAAACAAATCAATGGTGCGACCACAGTTCTGGTGTGCAGTTCTGTGTGCAGTTCTGGTCGCCCCACCTCAAAAAAGACATAGCTGAACTAGAAGAGATACAGAGACGGGCAATGAGAATGATTAAGGGTATGGAACGGCTTCCGTACAAAGAGAGGCTTGACAAGCTGGGTCTCTTTAGCTTACAGAAGAGAAGATTGAGAGGGGACATGATCGAGGTTTATAAATCTTGAGTGGTGTGGAACGAGTAGATAGGGAATGGTTATTTACCCTCTCAAATAGTACTCGAACTAGAGGACACTCCATGAAACTAGCTGCCGGCAGATTTAAAACAAATAAAAGGAAGTACTTTTTCACTCAACACATAATTAACTTATGTAATTTGTTACCAGAGGATGTTGTCAAGGCCAGCAGTATCTCTGGGTTTAAAAAAGGACTGGATAAGTTCTTGGTTAATTAATGACTATTAACCAAGTAGCTTAAGGGTTGAACTTCTTACTGTCAGGAGTTACCATGAACAAGGGGAAATGGATTGCCCATTGTGACTGTTGGTTCTTCTCCCATGCGATCGAGACTGGCCACTGCAGGAGGACAGGATGCTGGGCTTGATGGACCATTGGTGCTGATTCAGTATGGCACTACTTATGTTCTTATGGACTCGAACTAGACCTGATGCAGACCCAAGCAAGCTGCTAGAGGCGAGAAACTGAGGAATGCATTTACCGATGGAGAGGAAGCCCAGAGAAGAGGATCAGAACTACCTGTGCAGGACTTGGAACTGCATCCGTCTGATTGCCGAGCCCTAGCTGTCCCATCTTGTTCTCTCCAAAGGCAAACAAAGAGCCGTTCTCTGGAACAAGAGGACAGAAGGAGGAACTTTAAACTCTTCCCTGCTCTATGTTAGGGCAGGGTTGTAACAAACCAACTTATAATGGAACAAGCAATGGTTGCTTTCATGGACCAGGCTAAATTAAATCGTGTCGGTCCCCATGCCAAATGAAATATCAGCGTTATCCATCCCAAAGCTCAGGAGGAGGAGATGGATTACAGTAAAATGCACATTAGCAGCTGGGTGTTCCAATAACTGACATTTTACAACATAGCTCCCAGAAGAGGCCTCCCAGGAATTGTTCACACAAACATTTAGTGGTAGCTACCTTCTAACTCACTTTAACTTTCCACAGGGGTTAATGCAAGGGTGTGCGAGGGTTAATTACCTATGCAAACACGCTGGACTAAACTGGAAAGGGAGGTTCCTACTCTGGGTGTCATGCTCATGTGTACTCTTTGTGTATTCATTACACCATATCTTGCCTCACTGACTCTATTCCCACCCTACCCATTCTGGAAGTTCCCAAGGAGGGAGTTTTAACTTGAGGTTTGCCCTGCTTGTGAGAATTGAACATAGTGGGAAGGTAGTTACTCCAGAGAAACTCCTACACTGTAAAAGCCTCATATCTGGTATGCTCATGAAAACACATACTCGGACAATGAGTGCATACAGAATACTGGGTCCTACTTCAAACAGCAAGACACATAACATTATTTTCAGGGAGTTACAAATGTACTGAGAGAGTAATTTCATCTGGAAGGGCCTTCATATTCTTTAACAGTCTTCTTATCCACAAAATCCTCACAGTTTCTGGCCACAGTCTACCTACCACATGAATGGGCCCCTCTATTAGCCAAGACACTAGGCATTCTTCACCCACCACACTTAGCATATGGTGGCTCACACTACTAGTAGCTTCTCTTAGGACACATTCTGACAAACTGTAGCAAGCTGAAGTAATTACTGCAATGTAGTAACTACAAGTAATCAAGGTAATTATTCCATTTTACCCTGCAGCTTTAAATTAAAAGGAGTTACTCCTCAAGTTCCCCCTGATGGCTATGGCACAAGAGAGCGATACTCAAAGCAACATCTATTTTGATATAACAAACCAAGTGGAGCATGTACTCATTTTGCAGGAGTGGACACTTCTCTTCCTACTCCTCAATAACTTCAACGTAGTGCTCTGTTCATGTGAATGCTTCAGAAGCAAAAGCAAATTAACATGCAGTTACTTCAAAGCGTCTGTTCGTCAGATCGCAGCCTTGGTCTGTAGAGCTAAGAGAAACCATCCATTGAGATGCAGCAAATCCTGCCGTGGGGTGAAGGACACTGGACCTGAGGAGTGGGTCTCAGACTGGAGAGTGGGCCCAGTGAGAGGGGTGGGAAGGAATGTATCCTGTGGGAACCAAGAGGGCTCAGAGAAAACAATCACCCAGGCCAGTACCACCAATCAAACTTCATGCTCCAGACCAATGTTGGTACTCTCTCACACAGCTTCTCTGACCAAGTGACATTACAGGAGAAACAACAGCATTTGGCTGCAGGGAGGAGAGCAAGGAGAAGGAAACATGTCTGTCTGAATCGGTCTTGCAGTGCATTTTGTTTAGCCCCTAATGAAAGTGGTGTTTTACAAACCTGTATAAGTACATGTGTGCAGCCAGGTGAGGGACAGGACATCAGATGCCACAGAGTAAAGAAAAGGGGGAGAATGGCCTGAAAAGTTTGAGACCCACTAGACTAGGTAACCCTTCAGGTCCCTCCCAGCCTCCAATTCTCTCTCACATACAAGAGTGCAGTGAATTGCCTAACCGTTCAAGACTAAGGCCACTGTATTCCTCACCAATGCACAGGCATTCTCTAATTGAGGCAGTTTGATTAACAAAGCTCCCTGTTTACCCGGATATACCGCAAGGTGGGAATAAAAAAACAATAACCCAGCCAGCCAGCCTCATCTCGTCATCCTCAGTAGCCTCCTGTACCTGTCAAAGCGAGAGTGTGGTTTCGTCCGCAGGCCGCCAACACGATGACCTCACTGCTGAGAACTTCAATGAGCTTTGGGGCCTCCACTCGCTTAGTGTCTCCGTGGCCCAGCTGTCCCTTCTCATTGCGACCTAGAGAGAAGTGGGCACACAAACAACAATGCACACGTTTGCCATGACCTTCAGTTTAAAGAATGTAGCCCTGGCACTAGGAAATCCATGATTTTGCAGCCCCTTTACAAACCTTTCTCCAGTTGTGAACAGATCTGTTCCCTCCATACTTCCCGTTACGAGAAACCACTCTTCATTATTACCTGCTTCCTCCCCTTTCTCCAGGCAGGACTCTATAAGCGCAGTGGTAGGCAACCCAACTAAACAAGAGGCCACACGTCTGGACCTTAAATACTCCCAGGACCCTAAGAGTCCCTGGGACAGATCTCTCCTGCTAGCCAGCATGTCCCAGCACATGGAGCGAGTCATTCCCAACCTTTGGACTGCCCCAGGAGAGGAAGAAATGAAGGGATTATGTCAGCCTGTGAATGCAGAGCTCATGCTGTCTTATCACATAATACATCTGTCCATGCTCTTGGCTCAACAGTACTAGTGGCCACCCCTCCTTCACTTCTGGTCGCTGCTCTGTAGTGCCCCCAGCAGTGCCTCAGGCTTCCATTCCAAGCTCCCTCACACACATGCACTAACTGATGGGAGGCATAGATAACCCTTAGGGTATGTGATTGATCAGCATTTCTATAATACAGAGGTTCTTAGCATGGGGGAAAAGGTTCTTCTTGCCTTTTTTTAGGACTAAGTAGAAAGAGAGAGGGATCCAAACATTTTTTCCATTTGGAACACTGGGGTTATTGGATTGACCCACAGTGAAAGTCAAAACCACTGCTTTAATGCACTGTGCCTTTCAATTTCTATCTTTAGTGTTTACAATATACAGCAAGAGGGGAAATTGCCCTCTTAGCTATTCAAATGCTAACATCGTTATCCCAGAGCTGATCTGCCTCACCCAATTCTGTTGCAAGGGCAGCTCTTGGGGACACGCCATATACATTTATTGTGCCTACTAGCAGGGGGAAATGGAGAAGTCTAGATTACTTGCTGCTGACCCATTGAAACAGAAGAGGTTTTTGAGAATACGTAAATTAGTGCCATGGTTCACTTTCAAAACTAGGACAAAATGCAAGCTGCTTTGGAAACAAGTCCTGAATGATCCAAGAGGTCAGCCCTCCATTAAGTATAGTGTATGATCTTGGGACTCTGTTGTAACTAACACCCACTTGGCGACCAAGGGCCTCATTGCTTTTGTTAATCATGGCTGTGATCCACAAGCCAGCCATACTCCGGAGTAGCCTCTACAAGCTGCAACGGACCACTCTGGAGTTTGTGGATGATGGTCTTTGGGGCTGATCCTATCCTTACTGTGATCCTATTCTTATTGTGAGTTGCCTGTGTGCAAGTGTAGCGGAATAAAAAATATATAAGGAAATAAAGTCCTGCATGCAGCTTGCATATTCCCATAAAGTGGGTGCGCGCAGGTTGTGCACACGCTCTGAAAATGGCACGCGCACAAGTATGCAAGACTTGGAACCGGCTTCAATATCTTTACTCTAGCCATACCATGGAGTCTGCTCATACACACTGGTGTCCTCTGTTACTTACCCCAGCTCCATAGCTTCCCCTCTGTGGTGATGAGGAGACTATGAGCTGCACACGCTCCCGAAACCACCGTCCGTACCTGAATCCCTGAGAGGCACCCATACCTGTGGGGCCCCCACAAGTTCTGGCCCAGATTACGGTAAGCAGCTGCAAAGAGATAAGAGCAGAGATAAATCTTACCTAAGAAAACAAAGATGGAGACAAAGTAGTTCAAGATGACATTTGTAATTGGACAAACTTCTGTTGGTGAGTAATCCTCTCTCTCGATAGACTAAAGATACAAAGTCAGACGGCGATGGGCTAAGATTAGGCCTAATTACTATTATTATTTATATTACACCGGTAATGTGTCTGGCAGTCATGATTAGCAACATATCCCTGCCCCAAGAGGCTGACAATCTAGGATGCATAAAAGAGGGCAGACCGGGGTGGGGTGGGGGCCAATAACCACCTTCCTGCTAGGATAGTTAGGTCACATTCACATAAAATGGACCTTGCCTGCGGGCAGGTAACCCCCTGAGGAAGGCTACACCTAGATTAATTTACCCTGGATGTTCCAATCCAAAAGTTAATTATGTCACCTCTGCTCCATACTAGCTGATACAATTAACTATATAAACAGTCTATAATTTTGCATTAACTTATTCCCAGGGGTAAAGTACCACATAATATCCCAGAGGCTTTCTGGGGGGTAGCATGTGGCACTTTATCCCTGCGGAATAAGTTAATGCACATGAGAAAGCGCTCTAATACAGACCTGTTGGCGCCGCAGGGAAGTCCGGGACTCAAAAGACACGTAGTTTGTCTCATAAGAATGGCGGAAATGCAGATCTTTGCCTGCAAACATGCACATCCAGCAGACTCTTCCAGATGCACATGTTTGCAGACAAAAATCCGCATTTCTGCCATCCTTGCAAGATGGAAGCTGCGCGTCTTTTAAATCCCGGACTTCCCCACAGCGCCAACAGGTCCGTATTAACACGCATGAGAAAGTGGTCCCAATGCTAACTGTTAATGTAGCCACTCTGGTACCATGGAGCCTGGGGTGTGAAAAATAATAGTCCCAAGGTTGGTGTGGCCAGACACACAGCTTTACTTCTGGGTAAAATTATGAGTAGCAGACTTCTGCAAGGGAATATTTTACCTTGGGGTAGGACTTATTTCATGTGAACATCTCCTTGGCTACACACTGAAGATAGTTAAAAGGAACATGATGGTGTTAGCGTTAAAGTTTATCATAATTGAGTGTTACCACAACGTATTTCTGCAGCTTACTTCATTCCTTTGGTTATAGCTTACGTATCTACCACTGCATAAAACCAACAAGGTTTGTGGTTTATCATGCAATGAAACAAAAGAAAAATGCATAATCCAGATTGTCAGTGTGAAACAGGCAGAGGGGGAAAAAAGAGCTGTGAGAAATCTGTGACCTCTTGAGTCATTAACACCGCCGATTGCTATTGACAGGTTAATTAGACTGTGTGTGTGTAAACCCAAACCCTCACAACAAAGCAGTTTCAGCAATTACAGGCATCCCGAAAAAGTGACAGCACAGTCACTCAATTTAATAAGAGAAAGGACTGGTTCAGGGAGATCTATTAAAGTCACCACTGCAATTACCTGCAACCTACCTAAGCTGCACTGACCACCCCATAAAACATAATTTTAAAATATCAAATGACTCCAGCGACATTAGAAGAGTCCCGTCTCCTTTCTGAGCTTTAAGTTTTCCCTGAGTGTCTCATGGGCTACATCTCAGCACTCCCCCCAGGAATAATCTTAAAAGTGCTGAAGGCATCAGTGACTCGAGCTTCACCATACTCTGCTGGAGACCCAAATGTTGTCCAATTTTAAGGAACAGAGGGCCTGATCTTGTAAAGCACCTGTTAACTCCCATGAGTCCAGCAGATACTCAGAATCGACAATAGCTGGACCTTGATAGAATGGGCACAGTAACCTCCAATCAACTTCAGACGCATGCATTTCTCTCTGAATATGTTAAACATGCAATGCGCTGGTCATTTTGCCTTTAAGGCCATAAGCTCAGGTACCAATTTGCCAATGATGGTCACTTTTAGCTGGAGAGGGTGCAGAGGAGAGCAACAAAGACAAAAGGGTTTTTAGCACAAATCATAGAAGAGGTTAAAGGATTTGGGTATGTTTAACTTGGAGAAAAGATGACTAAGTGGGGACATCACAGTCTACAAATATTTGAATATTTCTGACAAACAACAATTGTGCTCCCTTGGTATGCAGGGCAGGACAAGAGGCAATGGATAAAAGTTGCAGGGAGGGAGATTTAGATTGAATGTCAGGTAAAAATCCTGACTGTAGAATCAGGCAATAGAACGGGCTACTTAAGAGTAGTTGTGAATTCTCCATCATTGGAAATTATTAAGTAGAGCCTGGATGAGCATGTGTTTGGGATGATCTAGGTCTGGCAAATCCTGCACCAAGCAGGGTTGGATTCAATGACCCTCGTAGTCCGTCACAGCTCTATGATGTACACAGTTATAAATCTCAGCTGCTATACTGCAAGCAACTATCTTAGGCTCTAAGCAATTTGGCAGGATTCTTTTTAAAGATCCTAATAATAAAAGATAATAATAATCACAGGCTTTATTCACGGTGGTCTGGAAAGCATGAGTACATGTCTTGTAGCACGTGTGTTTTGATGACTACCAGGGGAATGTGGCCAAGAATACAACAACAGGTGAGTGTCACCAGGTGGCAGTGCAACAATGCAGCTGTCAATGATTGCGTCTGCTTGTTGTAGCTACAAGCGTGATGTAGTGGACAGCTTCCTGAGGCAAACCTTTCTTTTTGTTTTAGTTATATGGGGAAATCGGCTGCATATGAAGGAGTCATTTGTCCTTGGCATGGTGTAGTCAGCTATGTGCAACAATGGATAGTGTCATACATATTCTGAAGAAAAACCATGAGAAACTTTTATATTGTTATCTCAAATACCAGATATAAAGCATGACCGTGCTGTTCTTGGTGCCATTTAGGGGAGAGGCTTTCCCATCCCTTGAGCTATCCATGCTAGTAATACTGAAGTTGGAATGCAGGCTTAACTGTGTCTTTTAACTGTCCTCTGATATGGCTCAAATATACATAAAACCATTTCAGTGTCTGCTGAATTGTGCTATCTAGATTAAATAGGATTGATACTATCTTAGCTGCTGTAGCTGAAATTCAAAGCGACACAACTCTCATTAATTTAAAAGCAGGAACTGTGTGACTAAGTGCTTGTTCTTGCATGGACTTTTTGGGAGGTAAATAACTCCTAATTCACTATAACTGATTCTGTGTTTCCATGAGCAGCCAGGGGGAGGAGGCTAAAATGAGAATAAAGGGGAGAGGATATTTCTCTCTACCAACAATTGCAAGGAGAGAGGCTCTCACTATGAGTATGTGCACCAGGGATCCATGTCGTTTTTTGTTATTTAAATCTTTCATTTTTGTAAATATCAACATTTTGTTTTTGTTTTTGCTTTCGTTTTTTATTTCCATTGGCTCAATGGAAAACACATTTGTGGCTGTAACATTTTTGTTATTCATTATATTTGGACGGAACTTGGAGGGGTTGTACCTCCAATGGAATGCATTGTGTGTACCAAAGTTCAGAAAGATTTGATAAAGGAGTCCAATTGTACAAACAGTTGAATGTTATTTTCCAAAAATCTGCATATACATTCCTGGATGTACCTTCTTTGTCTCCCATCTAATGTGGATGAAACTTGGCAAGTTTATACCCCTACACAGGTTTACTATCTATGCCAACTTTCAGAAGGATTGGATTCAGGGTCCTGGGGGTATAAGCAATTAACTTATAAACGTATGTCTGACTATAACATCTTTGTATTCCAACCAGCGTACATGAAATTTGGCAGGGCTGTATCTCACACCTTCAGGATCATCTCTGCCAAATATCAGAAAGATGTGATAAAGGGTTCCAATTTTATAAGCCTGCACAGCATATGCAGAGAATGAGCCTATCCCAGGGATTCTCTTACATGTCACTGTGGTACAAGATCTGTTTGTGATGCCAATTGGCCAGCAGAAATGTCCACCAAATATTCTCATTCTGTGCTGTGATCACCGCAACTTCTCTCCCCCAGTTGTTACTGGGAATTTTGAAGCATCTGCTTAGGAAAGCTCCAATAGAGAGTCTCTTATGTCCTCTGTCACAGTGCTGCAGGATGTGATTGTGATAATAATTGGCCAGCCTGGATATGTAAAGCATGTCTCCTGATTGCTGGAATGATATCCCCAAAGTCCCAGTTATGTCCTTTCTATGCCCGCCTCAGGGCCACCCCCTATGCCTGCCTCGAAGTCACCACCGATTGGTCCTGTGAATCTGGAAGCGTGCAGTAATTGGCCAGTGAATGTTTCTATCAGTTTGTTGAGTGGCTTCCCATCCTCCTTCCTACAGCCTCCCTCCCCCTGCTATGCCAGGTGCCTGCCTCTGACTGGCACTGCATGTGCTGCTATTTATCTGAATAATGGTCTTCAAAAGGGACAACTTCAATTGCTTATGGGGCCCTTTATCAAATTGTCATGTAGTTTGGCAGAGATGACAAGGAAGATGTGGGATATATTCCTGCCAAATGTCTGGTAAACAGGATGGGATATAAAAATGTTACAGTCAGAAATGCATGGTCAAGTTAATGGCTTATAACATCAGGACCCTTTATCTAATCTTTCTGAAATTTGTCGGGATTGGTAATCATGGGGAGGGCCATAATATTCCCAGGTTTCATGAAAATTGGATGGAAGATAAAGACACTGTAGCCAGGAATGTATATGGAGCTGTTCTTAAAATTGCAATATTCAAGTGCTTATAAAATCTGTTTCCTTTGTCCAATCTTTTCAAAATTTGGTACACATGGTGCCCTCCATTGGGGGTACAATCACCCCAAGTTTCATCAGAATTAAATAAGAAAGAAAAAGGTTATAGCCGGAAATATGTTTTTCAACTTTTTCCCATTATTTCAAAAACAAAAACACAGTTTTGTTTTTGCGATTGTCGTTTTCATTAATAGAATAGCAAAAAAGAAAATGAAAATTTTCATAATAATGAAAACGAATTGCACACCCCTATCTTGCTCATTTGTACTACAAGCAGAGGAATTACCTCCAGCAGTCCTCTCCCATCCCAGAAAGGCTCAGCACTTCCTCCTTTTGTGTTTCCCTCACAGAGTGTCTGCCTCACCAATTGCTTGTTATTCCAGCTCTCCTTGCTGACAGCTGTCTGCAAATTTCCAAGGAGGGAGATCAGGGAAGAGGAAGAGCTCCCTCTGCTCTTGGGAACAATAAGCAGTGGGAGGAGGTTACAGAAAAATTACCTCTGGTGTAACTACCCTGTTTAAAGTCAGCTTGTGTGAACAGCCCCAAATTCCCTGGCCAGTTTTTCAGGGGACAGCAGGAATCCCACTTGTCTTATTTAAGTGGGAATCCAGGAACAGGACGATGATAATCACAAAATTTAAGAGAAATGCACAGTGCAGTCTGATACAGCACTGTAAAGGGATCTTCTATCCCCAGTTCTGCCACCAATGTGTTGTTTGGCTCTGGACAATGGTCACTTCCCTTTCTTGTGCTTTGTTTTTCCTCCCATCTCTGGCCTTGTCTGATTAGATTACAAATTCTATTAGGCTTAGCATAACTGCCTTTAAACAAGACATCGAACAAAGAGCCTTTGTATGAGCTTGGAAAAGGAGGTAACTTTATGATAAGAAGGTTGTGGGACGTCAAGGCTAGCAGTCAAGATGCCTTAGTCCTGCATTCTGATATGACCCAGGGCATAGACTTCCACCAGCAACACTTTGAAATATGTACTTTTATCAGTGTGTGACCTTATCTTTGGAAGAGTGTGGAGCTGTGAGTACTAGTATGTTTGAAAGAGACAGCAGATCATCAATTCACATATAAACCTCAAGTTCATTTCTTGATAGTAAGTACAGTACCTTCCACATACCCACTGGGTTTTATAATGTAGTCTAAATATTTTTATGCACAAAAATCTCTAGCGTAAACAAATTTAGTAATACAGAGAGAACAAGTTCCCCTTCATTGTCAAAATAATTAGAGAATTTTCTAGAATTGCTCCTAAGTCTGAGCAGCTTGCTGTTTTAAAGCAGCCAGTGAGATTCTTTTTTTTGTACTATTTTACACTCAAATCCTTAAGAGACAGTGTAGTCGTCTAGTGGATAAAATGTTGGACTTGAACTTGGAAGACCAGAGTTCAAATCCCATCAAAGCCATGAACTCACTGGGTCGGTGACTATCTCTCAGCCTCAATTTTCCAACTGTAAAATGGGAATAATGATGACCTACTTCACAGGGTTTTGAGAGAGGAAACTAGAAAAGGACTGTAGAACACTTTGAACATTGAAGGCACTTTATAAATGGCAATAATAATTCTAGGTACTAGAAGTATTTTAGGCTCTTATAGACAATTTGTGCACTCTGAATCAAAGCTTTCTATTGTGATGGTTACTGAATTTCTTGTGGTTCCCAAAACTGTTGAGTCCTTTTTGAGATTTAAATATGAAATTGTGACCTCAAACAGCAACAACAGGCAAGAAAAGCTATCCAATATCAATCTAGATCATGACCCCATCTGCAGACGACATGACTTCACTTCCGACCGCAACCCACCATTTGGGAACCTTTACTTTCATGTACACAAACACCTGCAGCATAAGCAAGGCACACAACTAGGCAATGAGAAAATTAAGTGGATGCTAGATCTAAACTAGGTTTCCCACAGTGAAATGGGAGTTTCATAAATAAATGATCATTGATTTGTCTCTTCACAGGAACACTGCTGCGAATATCCACGTTCTAGGAAGAGACAAGAGGCTCCATGACTCAGGCTGTAGTCACAATAGACACTAGATCCATGGAAATCCTCCTCCACTCCCCTGCTTTCTTGTGTGTGCGAGGTCACAGGATGCCACAGCTTTAATACACGTTTAGGCCACAATATATTTAACTCGGAAACTAAGGTTAAACATTTGTGCTTAGTCCCCCACATGCATTTTTCACAATGTGTGAAGGGGCGAGTATGAAAATACTAGGGCTGAAGCACTGAGATTCCAAAGAGGCAGATAACGATTGCACGAGGGGCTGGAGATTTCCCCCCTATGCTGCAGTGGGCGGAGGAATGCAATAGCTGAAGTCACTGTGAACTCTGGGGCGTTCCTTAACCTTTGAGAGTATCAGGTTCTACCCACCCAGGTAGCTGGGGATACAACCCATGAGAGTGAAAGGAACCCACCACCCCTGCAAAGCACTCCTGCACGGATTAGTTGCCCCTCCAGAATTCCAGTGCTTTCCTAGCAAGAAAGTACTTAATTGTGGCAGCAGCCGGAGTGGTAACTTTTGAGGTGTGAATGATTGATAAGTAGAATTACAACCTAGTATAAAAACGGATGGAAGAAAAGTCTCACATGAATACTACCTCAGAAAGATCCAACATTTATAACAGAGAGCTATGCTGCAAAGTATTATGAGCTGTGGATCTGGCCTCAGGATTCTGATCATGGGTATAGAACAAGAAATGCCATGATTGCAGCATCGACTGTCATGTGTGCACAATGGCTAGATTTAAAAATCCAATACAAAGTTTAGGCCCACTCGCTATTGACAGGCAATGGATACATAGCAGAGAATGAGGCTACATTCAGTGAACTCTGTCCTAATGGCTTAGTAGGGATGGTCAAATTTAAAGCTGGAAACACTCATGAAGTGAGGACCTAGAATATCAAAGACGTTCAGCTCCTTCCACAATATCTTTGGCTGTGAATCTTGTTAGGGCTCATGAGGGTCAAGCCTTGTCAAAACTGGATTAAGAGCTCTGTAGCAGGGTCAGGCTGGGTGCCTGGCCCTGGGTCTGTAAGAGAAGGCAGCGCTGGTATGGAGGGCACAACAGTGAGGTGATGCAGGAAGGCACCTTGATGCCTCAACTAGACTTCAGGCCTGGGAGTGAAGGGCCTGAGTAGAGAGGAGACTGCTGTGGCTGAGGTAGGGAGCCAGGGAAAGCTCTGCCTCTAGAGTGAAAGCTGAAAGCTATGAGGGGGCAAATGAGCTGGTAGGAGCTTGCACCAGATGCCGGGATGGAGAGATAACGGGGTTTGATACTTGGTTGGGAGGGACATTGCCTAGCCAGGCAGGGCTTTAGCGGGATGCGCCCAGTTCCCTGTGTACACGGACCGTGAGCGGAGACTGTAAGAAAGGAGTTCAATGAAGATTCCGTGTGGGTCTGGGTCTTTGAGGGCTGGATCTAGAGACACTTACCCCAGGACCCTGTTACAAGCTCTCCCAAGGAAGGGGTGCACTCCTTCCCTCTGAGGCCACAATCCTAAAACTGTTTGCCCTGGAGTAATCCCATTAACTTCAATGGGACTGCTCTGGAGTAAGGGTTTCAGGAACGCAGCCTCATTAAGCATTAGACGAAAGTCCAGCTAAGTTACCAGAGGTAAATACGTTTCCAATGGTGTCCCTTTCATATGACAAAATAATTAGTGGTATGGTCTGCTCCTGATGACCAAGGACTCCACTACACTGAGACAGGATGACCTTGGACAAAACGTAGCTTGGAAAAGGACCGTTTGCAAGTCATTTGGAGAATCTAAAAACATTTAAGAATGGTAGTACATCAGTAGTATAGCCAGGTTTTTAAAAAAAGGATTGAATAAATTCTTGGAGGATACATTAATAGCTAGTAGCCAAGGAGGTTGAGGGATGTATCTTCTGACTGTCGGGAGCTGGAAATGAACAACAGGGATTGGACTGCCTCATTACGACCTATTGGGTACTTCGCCCAAGAGACTGAGGTTGGACACCGTCAGAGATAGGATGCCGGGCTCAATGGACCATTGGTCTGACCCAGAACGGCATTTCTGTGGAAGAGATTGGAGGGCTGATCTCTTCCACAGAAAGGATAGATCGGAGTTATGAGCAGGCTTGCTGTTTTTGGTATGAGAGAAGGGAGGAGAAACTGTAAGCATCCATATGGTAGGTCATGTCAGATACTGCACTTTTATCCACAATGAGTATCTCCATGCTTAGGTAGGATGCTGAAATGCTTGCAAGAGTAAGCCCTTAGTGGACTGATGCCCAGCCACACCTGACCCTGAGCATAATGACCTATCAGAGAATGGGGCGAAGATCAATAGCATAACTGGGTTTAAGAAAGGATTAGATAGGTTCTTGGAGGAGAGGTCTGTAAATGGCTAACAGTCAAGTTGGTTGGAGGGTGGAACTTTGGGATCTGGAAGTAAATAGCAGGGAATGGATCACTCCATTATGACCTGTTTGCACACTTCTGTGAAGCGTCTGAAGCTGGCCACTGTTGGAGACAGTATGTTGGGCTACATGGACCCAGTACAGCACTAGTTAAGTTCTTAACTAGGCTCATCTGAGCAGGTCCTTTATAAAGCCCAGCTAAAATCTCAGAGGATCATCAGGAAAACTCCAGGAAGGAGGAAGCTATTTGGAAGGTCCAGGGAAGGGGTATTTACTGCAGTCCCACCCCACATTATAAAAGGCACCTCCTACCTTGCTGCTTAGGCACTTCTTTGCGGCCAATCAGGTCCCAGTTGGTGGCTCCAAATATCAGAAGCTGCCCCTTGCACTTGGAGCCTTCAAGTTTCTGCAAAATACAAAAGAAATATTCCACTCCAAAGGGGAAACACAAACTCTGACAGTCCTGCCCTCTGGCCGCCTAAGAGGATAGGTGGCACATAACCAAAAGACATTTGCCAGTAATGCCACTGCTTGATCTGATTTTCACATGAACTGAGGTGTTCCAGGCAATTGTGGAATTTTTATTGAATGTAAAACAATTGCAATTATGCCCATGATTTTAAATAAATAATCAAAACTTAAAAAGCAATCTGCTGAAAAACAATGCCAAAGTAAATCTGCATTACAAAATCTTGTATAGGTATTTGCAAGTCAGTCCCCGCATGAGAATTGTAATTCAAATGCAACCAGCCTGTTGCATAAAAAAGGAAAGAGACTCAAATTTTACTGTTTGTAGAAAGGTCAGTACTTAAAACATTAAGCAGCAGGTGATGAAACTCTCTGTGCTCTATATTTTACCTCAAGGGTTGAAGATTTCAAATGTTAAGGGTTCTGTTAAATCTGCAGTGCACAGAGCTAAAACCTTAACAATGATAGTTAGTTATATAGCGCCAGCAATGTGCCTGTAGTTGAAACAGTTGTGATTAGGAGAGAGGTCTCTACTCAGTGTCTTACAATCTAGGATGGAACTTCTCCCCTGTTAAGAAGATACGTCCTCCCTCCCTCCCCCATGCACACTTTAGATTCATTGTACACCCACTCTTACAAGCTAGGCCCAGCAGGAGGACCATCCTCCTACAATTCAAGAGATGAAACTCTATCCAGGTCCCAAACATTGTCCTTCAATTCCAACTCAGAACCACCGCTTCCAAATTAAACACTGCACTCTCCCTGCTCAAAGGTGAGCTCTCAAACTGTAATGCTACTGGTCAAAAGACAACAGAGGCTGCATTCACATGAACCTTTTATCCCATGTGCCCCTTCTTCGCTTTAAAAGTTACTTCCCGTATTGCCATGACTAGGTATCTCCCCATGGTGCATCTGGCCTCCTCAACCCTAGGCAGCAGATTAAGAGGGGTGGAATTCTGTTGTCCTAGGTGGTCACTTGCCTTGCCTTAATGGTGGAACCAGCCCTCTAAAGTCAGACAAGGAAAAACCCAGATAAGAATCAATTCTAATATCTGAGTGGAACTTTAGAAACAAAGACCCATGGGCATTTTTACACAAACCTGAAAGTTCCAGATTGATCGATCATCTGGGTTTACAAGTCCACAAGTAAGTTCTGGATGCATTTCTCACTCTCCCCACACACACACACACACACACACACACACTGCCCTGAGGCAGTTCCTGGATGCATTCCTCACACACACACTGCCCTGAGGCAGCCTAAAGTAGCCGCAGCTGTAGACGTGAAAGGCTGCCATGGAAACCAAGTGACCACAGCTGCCTACAGCAAAGCAGTTTACCAGGAGAACTTTTTACACACAAAAGTTCTGGGATATGCAGAAGTTCAAAGAGCCTGATGTTTAAAATCTGGGTGAGTGATTTAGACACACAGAAAGTTCAGGATGTAACAGCAAACATGCAGGAGAAGTGTGTGCAAAAACACCCAGTGTGGCACACCAGTTAGTACTTCAAACTATGGCCTATCAATTTTACAAGGCTTGGGAATTAAGTTTCTGTCTAGTTTGCTCCCACGTATCTAATTAAAAGCAGATGTTAACACATAGTTGGAATGACAGCATCATAATTATACGTGACGAGAAAGTTCAGTTTACAGAGGTCCATGTTGTGGTTAGTGTAGAAAGAAAAGGGGAAGACAAGATAGTGCAGGAATTAGACTAGAAAGCTGCCCAACTTGATATAAATTATTCAAATGAAGGCCTTCATCAAAAATATTAGAACCCCATGCACTCCAAACACTGTGATTACTTGATACCAAGCCCAGTCTCTCCACTGATAAGTCATGCATTTTCCTTCTGTGGCAGGGATGTCAGAATGAGAGTTCCTCAGACACACCAAAGCTAACGTTACATCCAAGTATCTGTTTTAAGAAAGGAGGAAATACCAAGGGAAAACCCTCTGTAATGGCAACTGACTTTACTGCACAACTACGTTTGGGGGAGGGGAGATCTGTCTGGAGGATCAAGAAAAGGGATTAAGAAAAAACACAACAACAAAACTTTCTTGTTACAACAAGGCAGCTACACAAAGGGATGAAGTCCCTTTGTGGCAACTGGCTATTTTACTGTGCCATGTCGTAGATATAGGGGAACGATGGGGGTCGAGTATGGTACTGAAAGATCTCCCTAGAACATCCAGCTTTCAAATACCAAATCCTATTCCTGTCATGCCAGAAAAATCAGGTGATACCATCAAGTGAATAGCCCAATCACAGACACCTTTGAAGCAGAGCTACAGGAATCCTATTAAAATTATTTAATACTTTGCAGTAGTTACAGATGCTCAAATGGAGATAAAGCTAATGGAGATGTAGTGAGGTTTTCTTCTATTTCTGTCTCTTTATGGGTCCTGGTTCATTCTTTGCAGGCTAAAAACAGCATTGTGGACCTCAGGTGGGTTTTTTTTTGCAATTGGTTATTCATTTATCAAATAACAAGCTATGATTGTATATACTGAAACTGAACATGCTAGCAGAAAGTTGCTCCCTCCCCAGTCTCCTAGTGCTTATTACAACTAATATGTTGTTGTCACCTTTATTATTACAAGTGGTGGGGGAGGAAGGGGGGTTGTTATAAAATGTTGTTGGGGTTATCTGACATGCAGGATGATAAGGATGATGATACTTCTTCCCATGAGGAGAGGAATATAAGAGAATTAAAGGTGAAATGAATCAGCTGTTCTGCTCTGCGGAGACAGAGGAGCTTGCAGAGATCTGGTGCGGGGAACACACTGCACTGAATCTCTACCAATTCATTCCAATGGGGGGAGCTGAAGCACCTGGGTCCCCACTCCCCCATGTGGCACCACTTTGTGCACGAGGAGGGGGCAAAAAGAACTTTTGCACATCTTTCCCTGTCACAATAAGAGACTGGATCATGGCTGGTCTGCATTTCGACAGCGAGTCTTCTTCAAATCAGCAAAATGGGATTTCCAATGGAAAACTATTTTGAGATTATATCTCAAAGAAATGTGTATGTTCAGGTCTGAAGTTCAACCCTTTAACAGACTCATTTGGAAGGCTCCACCTTTTGGCTGTCAGAAATGACTGAAACAATGTATTCCCTAATGGGAAAGCAAATAAGAGACAGGCTTAAAAAGGAATAAATAAGAACAGATTTAAATTTTTTTTTTTTTTTAAAAAAGACCTTTAATATCATAGATCATCCCAGTGTCCACAAATCCTCTAATAGGTACATTGCAAAGAACGTAAGAGAGAGAGAGAGAAAAAAACATTTTTTCTTGCCTTGTCAACCTTGCTCACGGTTCCGAAGATTGCACTAAACCTAGGTCTAGGCTTGCCACTTAAGAGATTGTGATCAACTCCGATGCTTTTATAAGTACCTCCCTAATCTATACATTGCCTTAGCATCTTATATAGTTCTCATGAAAGTTGGAAACTTATCCTAACCAAGAGTCTGACCTTGGATTACCTTAGCTGGGCTAAAATTAAGTGAGGTTTAAACAGAGCTTGCCAAACTTTTGCCTGTCCCATTTTGAGACTTCAATATAATCCTGTGGCCCCACATGGCAACCAAGACCTGCCAAGTACACCAAATACCACTTGGGATCACAACCCCACCTGCACATGGTGTACTACAACTTGGGGTTCAGACCTACAATATAGAAGCCTCTGCTGCAAACACACAGAATGGTCAAAACAGCTGAACAGAACAAACTACCTAGGAAGGTTCTGGAATCTCTTTCCCTGAAGGTTTTCAATAACAAGCTGGACAATAATCTTTCAGGCATGTGTAAGGTATATAGGGTACCCTGCCTTGGGCAGGGGTTTGAGATGATGCTTAAGGTCCCCGACAACTCTTCACTTCAATTACGTTAGACTGTCTGCATTAGGATTTTAACACATTAGTCTTAAGTAGACAGGCTAACACCAGTTCAAACTTGTTAGCTTCTCAAGGTTTATCCTATTCTTTGCACAGAGTTTGCCAATAGGATTTAAAATCCTAGGCCAGTCCCACACAATTATGAAATCATTTCAGCTATGTGAGAGATATAATATGGTTAAACTTCACTAGCTAACATTCTTTTTAAACAGGCACTAGTCTGGCTACACAAGACTAACTTGTTAAAATCCTCTGCTTTTACTTCTCATGTAAACAGAGGCCATAAGCTATACCTCATAGCATCCTGATGCACAGACATGTGTCCTGCTATGTGCCTGTGGTTTGGTTTTTGGCCGACAAAACTCGCAAGTCAAAAATGAGAAACAAATAATTGCACATAGCCGCTGTTACGTCTGATAACACCCCAAGGATCGTCCTGACAGAAAGCTAAGAGCCACAGCGAGCTGAAGCTGCTGCCTCTTCCTTGTGCACTTTCTGCTGGGAGGTCTGGGTGTATCTTTCAGGTTGTCAGGTTCATCCTGGGACGGACACACACACGTATGTTTCAGGGCAAAGGAGACGGTTTCCAAAAGACCCCTAAGCTGTCTGCCTACTCTCCATTCCCTGCTGCCTCTTTAGTACACTACTGCAGACAGACAAAAGCAGCAGCACTGGCAGCGTCCCCATGCTACACTGCCTTCCAATGCCCCTCCCAACTGCAGGCAGGCTCTCGCGGTTCTGAGGCTGGAAGGCATTTGGGGAGCAAGGGAGTGGGCACTGGGGTAGGTATGGAGGAGTCTCCATTCTGCCTCCCCCATTAGTGCTGGAGGAAGAAGAGGCAGCCCCAGCTGTGTTGCAGGGCAGATCATTCTGGACAAGGCAAAGCGTGCAGAGTGGGCATTTGCACCATAACATCTGCCCCACTGGCTGTGTTTGTGAAGATGTCATCTAATCCCAGATGTGTAGGATTTGCAAAGGTTTAGCATAACATCTAAGGACTGCAAAATTCCCTTTATTGACCCAGGCTCTATTAAAGCTGACCCAAATGTGGCCCCACTCCTTGTGGACTGCTGCAAAGGTCAGAGGTCAAGTTAAAGTTACTCCCAACAGCAGCTGAAATGAATAGTGGATTTTGTATCTGTGGTTATTATTCACATATTCAGACAGCGCTCCGAACATCTGAAAGATATCTGCAACTGAAACACACATCTGCCTATTTGGTTATTTTTTAGGTTATTCTGGCGTTTTGGTTACTGCGTTCAGACTACTGCACATGTGCAATGGCACAAAAATGAAGTAACAACTGAAATATCTGAAGTGGATATCCAGCAAAGCTAGATTGAATATCCATCCGCTTCACTGGATATAGTATTCACTGCAGATATAGGTTTCCGCTGTGCTCCCACCCAGACCCAATTTATTTATTTTAGATTTCTATACCACCCTGCTGTAAGGACCCAGGCTGGGCACTTGAAGCCTTGGGTGTGGCGGCTGGCTCTATAGTACCACCAGTTCCCACTGGCCAGGGCCCAGTATTGGTTGCAAGACATCCTAGTGCTGGTCAAGCCACACACCCCTCCTCAGCATCACTCCATGTCCTGTTTCCTGGTTGGTTGCTGGCCTGTATAAAGGCCAGCCAGTAGCCACAGGAAGCTCGGCGAATCATTGGTCACATCCTGTTTCTGCTTTCGCCTGCGTGTTTCCTGCCTCATGTTTCCATGCATCTTGGATTGCCCCTGCACACTGTATATTCTTTGGGGCCGGCCGGAGGCTGGCCCTTCTGACTGACCCTCCTTTTTTTGAACCCGGTCCTTCAGCCCCACTGTGTCCATCTGCTCAGTTTTTGTCCTGTTTCACCTGTTCTGATTCATTTGTCCATTTCCTCCAGTTCTGCTTCGTCTGGTTTGGCTCCGTCCATCTATCCAGTGAGGCCCTATCTAGCCTGTTTGTTTGTCCTCCTCGTGGAGTTCATCATCCTGCGTTTGTGTCCCCTACCCTACTGGTCCATGTGCCAATCCCTGCTTTTGACATTCTCGTCGTAATACTGCACTACGTACCCTAGCAATGATCCTGCCACTACTATTCTCCATGTTCCTGCCCCGTCATCCCTGACACCTATTCCCAAAGGACTCAGAGTGGTTTACGATATATTAAAAATCCCTCCAAATAATTACAGAGTAAAATGAAAACCCCAATACCCCATAAAAATAAATCACTTAGAAAGAAGAATTAGGCACGTACCTTGTGAATTTTTCTTCTATGGGGGGGTCCTCCTGGATGGCCAGCTCTGTACACTGGAGGTTAGATCCCTACCTCAACCAACAGGAGGCAGACTTCAATTTTTGAAGCATGTGTAGAGGGAATCTGACCCCTGCATCTCCCAGCTGGTTTTAAAGCTTTCCAGTTTCCCTGCAAGTCTCTAAAACTATACTCCCAAGGAAAACTGCCCAAGCCAACTCTGAACCGCTGTAGCAAGGCAGAAAAACAAACACTCAGGACCATAATGAGTTCATATCCCTAACCGGCATGAAAAGGTACAACTACTACAGCTACAGGGAGGGTAGCTGGCCATCCTAGACACACACACCCCAGAAGGAGAATTCAGGAGGTAAGTGCCCAGTTTTCCATTCTCCAATGGGGTTCTTCTGGATTGCCAGCTGTGTACACTGGGGATGTTCCAAAACAGTGTCACCCAGCAGCACTTATAGGGAGGGATAACCAGGTTTGGGGGGGGGGGGAAGAGAAACGTAGGCAATTTGAGAAGATTTGCAGGTCTACGGACTACAAATACTTAGTGAAGTAATACCTAGTGAAGGTGTCAATCAAAGACCAAGTGGCTGCTCAACAAATCTCATAAGGAGCCTGGGATCTGAAAGCTCATGAAGTGGCAACTCCCCTAAGGAAATGATCAAAAACAGAACATGGAGGAGCTCGATTCTCCGCCCTGTAGGTTTCAGTTATGTAATGAGAGATCCATCGCAAGATTGTCATTTGTGAGGTCTTGAGCCCTTTTCTGGCAAGGTGATGGTTCAAGAAAAAAGAGGAGTGTCTAAACAGGGCAGTCCTCTCTATGCATGCCTTATAGGTTCGACATACATCCAACCTGTGCCAGATTTTCTCATGAGGATGAGAGGGATTGAGACAGAAAGGCGGAAGGATTATCTCCTGTGCCCTATGAAAGGGTGCATTTACTTTAGGCAGGAACATGGAATTCAACCTGAGTACCACCAAACTCTTTCTGAAAGTACAAAAAGCCAATTCTATGGAGAGAGCACCTAGCTCCGACACTCTCCTAGCTGATGTAATAGCTGTGAGGAAAGCCATTTTCAAAGCCATGTTTTTAAAGAAAATACAAGATTTCTGTCAAGGGCTCAAAACCTGTAAAACCAATTTAAGGCCCCAAGAAGAAAAACAATGGATAACTGGAGGGGAGACCTGGTCGTTCTGAAGAAGCACTTAATGTGTGGGTGGGTGGCCACCTGGTTGCCCTGAACACAACTATGGATACTGTCATGGGTTGTCACCTGCCTCATCAGAGTGTTAGGCTTCAGTCCTAGTATTAGCCTCCTGAAGGAACTCCCATACCGTCTTGATCTATGCCTTGAGGAGCCTGACCGATTCTGCCTCACACTACTGAGCAAATACTCTCAAAGTACACGGATATAAGCGCCTAATGAACTCCTTCCAGCCGCTGCATAAGGGTGTCTAGGACTGCATTAGAGTAGCCTAATGTTCTCAGCACTTTCCGCTCAATCTCCACGCTGTCAGACTGAGACGCTCTGGGTTCTAGTACAGGACTGGCTCCTGGGAAAGGAGATAATGTGACAGGGGGGAGATGGAGGGGTGGCGCTGTTTTCAGTCCCTGCAGGACTGCGAACCACTGTCTCCTCAGCCAGAATGGGGAAACCAGGATCATGGGAACCCACTCTCAACGCAGCTTTCCAAGCGTCCTCCTGATCAACAGGAAGGTGTACGATAGTTCCCTTGGCCATTCCTGGTTGAGGGTCACTGTTTGCTCCTCTTGGAATCAAGATATGCAAACCCTCACCTTGGTGTCCTCTCCGGTAGTGAACAGGTCTATTAACGGGTACCCGAATGTGGCAGTGATGAAAACGTGGCGGTTAAAGGTCAACAATGATCAAGGGTATGGAATAGCTCCCATATGAAAAGAGGCGTGACAGGTTAGGGCTCTTCAGCTTGGAGAAGAGACATCTGAGAGGGGATGTTACAGAGGTTTATAAAATCACGAGTGCTGCACAACATGTAAATAGGGAGCAGTTATTTACTCTCTCTAGGAGTACTAGAACAAGAGGACACTCCATGAAATTAACTGGCAGCAGATTTAAAACAAATAAGAGAAAGTATTTTTTCACTCAGCACACAATTAGCTTGCAGAATTTACTGCCACAGTAAGTGGTCAAGGCCAGTAGGGTAGCTAGTTTTAAAAAGGGACTGGATAAGTTCTTGGAGGATAGGTCCGTTAATGGCTATTAGCCAAGTACATTTTGGGGACGTAGTCGCTTACTGTTGGGGGCTGGAACAACAGGGAATGGTTTGCCCATTGTGACCTGTCAGGTACTTCTTCGAAGAGACAGAGATTGGCCACTGTCAGAGACAGGATGCTGGGCTTAATGGATTGTTGGTCTGACCCAGTATGGCACTTTTTATGTTCTTACGTAGACTGAAGGCTTCCCCCGTCTACTGATCTCCTGCTCAGCCAATCTGCTTGAATGTTCATCTTGCCTTGGATGTAGAGTGCCCTCAGCAATGCGAGGTTGGCCTCCGCCTATTTTATCAGTAGGGAGGCTTGTCAATGCAGAGACTCTGAGCAAGAACCCCTATGATGGTTCACGCAGGCCTTGGTGGTCATGTTGTCTGCATACACCAGAATGTGTTGATTCTGCACTTCTCTCAAGAAAGGGGAATTGGTCACCTACCTCGGTGAATTCCTTTCTCCTCTGTCTCCGGATAATCCTCCGCATGGGTAGCTCTGTGGATGGCCGCCAGGAGGCAGAAGAAGAAAAACACTTCTGCGTCTGGAGCTATCCTTGTCCGGTTCCTCAGTCCATATCTAAGTCAAGGTCACTGTCTTTAGATCAACTTTAAAAAACAACTCAACACACATACATTTAACGTGATAAAGTAGACTACGCAAGTCCTAAACCTTAAGTGAGGGAACCAACTACTAACCTGTCCCCAACTCGCTTCTAGCCCCCAATCTCTGAATATTTGATACCTCTACCCCTCCAAGCGTTGTATCTTTGGCAGGGTGGGTCGGAGGATTATCCGGAGACAGAGGAGAAAGGAATTCACCGAGGTAGGTGACCAATTCCCTTTTCTTCCTCTGCCTCCGGCTAATCCTCCGCATGGGATATACCCGAGCCCTTAGATTTCTGTAGGGTGGGAGCCAACAGCGCTTGGAGCCTCCAGCACTGCCTGCAACACCCTTCTGCCAAAGGCCGCTTCCGCGGACTTAAACACATGCAGCTTGTAATGCCTCACAAAGGTATGCAGGGAGGACCAAGTGGCTGCCCTGCAAATCTCCTCATAGCAGGCCCTACGTTTAAATGCGAATGCGGTGGCTGCTCCTCTTACGGAATGAGCCCAAATCTGATGGGGAGGAACCTTATTTTTAGCCTTATATGCTTCTACAATACAATGCTTCATCCACTTGGAAATGAGAGTCCTAGAAGCCTTAGTACCAGCTTGCCCTGGTCTAATACTGATGAAAAGAGCCGAGGAGGATCGGAACCCCTGCGTTCTGGCTACGTACATTTTTAACGCCCTCCTCACATCCAATTTATGCCAGGCGCTTTCTTTTGGATGTGATGGCTTAAGGCAAAAAGAAGGTAGAGTGCTCTCTTGAGCCCTATGGAAAAAAGTGTTAATTTTAGGAATAAACGCCTCATCTATTCTCAGGGTGACTGATTGTTCATTGAAAAAACAAAAATTCTCCTCCATAGATAGGGCCCCTAACTCCGATACCCTCCTAGCGGAAGTAACTGCTATTAAGAATACCACCTTAAGAGATAACATATACAGAGATATATGCTTCAGGGGTTCAAAAGGCGTTCTAGTTAGGGCATCGAGGACTAACGAGAAACTCCATGAGGGATATCTGTGACCTACTGGCGGGGAGATTGATCTAGCTGCCCTCAGGAATTGTTGGACGTGTTTGTGAGAAGAGATTCTCTTATTTGAGATTGAACTTAGAACAGAGTCTATTGCTGCTGCCTGTCTTGCTAGGGTGTTCGGTTTTAACCCCTTCTCAAGACCGTCTTGTAAAAACTGCAAAATGTCCAGAATTTTTGCGACACAAGGGTCCTGACCCTTCTGCGTTGCCCATAGTGCGAAGGTCTTCCACGTTGCCCTACAGGCCCTTCTAGTAGATGGTCGTTTGGATTGTTGTAAGGTTGCTAAGACGGCTTCTGAATAACCTCTTTTTTTCAGGGATGCGTGTTCAAGAGCCACGCTGTCAGTCTCAACGTCGGAAGGTTGTCATATGTTAGAGGACCCTGCAGAAGCAAGTCCGGTCTTTCTGGCAGCCTTTGATGGGTGGTACTGAATTCCACTAGGTCCAAGAACCACGGTCTTCTTGGCCACCATGGTGTTATTAACAGTAACCGGGCCTGTTCCCAGATGAGCTTCGCCACTGTTCTCGATATCAATGGGAACGAAGGGAAGGCATATAGCAGGCCTGATGGCCATTTCTGGTTCAAGGCATCTACTGCGAACTGTGTCCTGCAGTGGGTTCTGGACATGAACTTGGGTACCTGAGCGTTGTCCTGGCTGGCGAAGAGGTCCACCTCCAGGCAACCGAACGTCTTTGTTAGGTCCTTGAACACCTCTCCGTGTAGGGACCATGCGTGAGGATCTAGAGACCTGCGGCTGAGCCAGTCCGCTCGAGTGTTGTCTTGTCCCTTGATATGTAATGCCTTGATTGATAGGAGATTCTTCTGTGCCCACGAGAATAGTCTGACCGCTTCCCTGTGCAGCTCCGGTGACCTGGAGCCCCCCTGATGATTTATGTAAGCCTTCGCTGTGACATTGTCTGTGTAGACCAATATGTGAGTGTTGCAAATCTTCTGTGCTAGCTGCAGAAGGCCTAGTCAAACTGCTTTCAGCTCCAAGAAATTGATGCTGTGAGCTTGGTCCCTTTCGCTCCATAAGCCCTGTGCCGTCGCTGTCCCGGAGTGTGCTCCCCACCCCGAGAGGCTGGCATCCGTGGCGATAACCTCCCGGTTGGGTTCTGCTAATAGAGCGCCCTTGGTGAAGATTTCTGCCCCCAACCACCAAGACATGGAGCGTGCGAATCCTCGTGGGATGGTTACCCACGGGTTGGCGCCACTCGTGAGCTCTGGCTGCATGGGTCGCAGCAGCTGCTGCAAGAGTCTCAGGTGTAGACGACCCCATTGAATCTGACCTGTGCAGGACATGAGGAGCCCTAGGAGTTGGGCCAGTGATTTCAATCTTGCTCTCTTCTGGCGGGCGAGAAGGAGGATCAGTGCCCTTATCCTGTGCTGTCTGAGTGGTGATACAAAAGTGACTCCTAAGTTCGTATCTAGAATCAGGCCTAGGTATTCTAGCCTGTGTGTACTAGATGACTCTTTTCCATGTTGATCAGGAAGCCGTGGGCAGATAGGCAAGACGTGGCTCGGTTCAAGTCCTGTACAATCTCGTCGTAAGACTGAGCTCTGATCAGGAGGTCGTCCAAATATGGGTATAGATGGATGCCTTCCTGTCTCAGATTCGCCACCAAGGGGAGTAGGATCTTTGTAAACATCCTTGGTGCCGATGATAGTCCGAATGGTAGGAACCTGAATTGATAGTGGCTGCCCTGGTAGCAAAAACGGAGCCATTTTCTGTGGAGTCGGCAGATGGGAACATGGAGGTACGCTTCCCGAAGGTCCAGGGAGACCATCCAGTCACCTGAGTGCAAGTTCCGGCATATGGAGGTTGCTGTCTCCATTTTGAATTTCTGGTATTTCACTGCCTTGTTCAATTGCTTGAGGTCCAGAACTGCCCTCCAGGTGCCGGTCTTTTTCAACACCAGAAACATTATGGAGTACAGGCCCTGGCCTGCCTGTTCTGGGGGAACTGAATCTATTGCTTTTATGGCTAATAGTCTCTGAATCTCCCCGGTCATAGCGCTGTGTTTTTTCAGAGAGTTTGACCTGGGAAAGGCTAGGAATCTTGAACGCGGGGGGTACGTCATCTCTATGCAATAGCTGAAGGTTACCGTTTGAGTTACCTATGCGTCCAAGACTGGCTTTTCCCAGGTTGCTGAGAAAAGCTGTAGTCTGCCGCCTACATCTGGTGAGTCGGCGTAGTCATGCATCCTGCTTGTGTAAGTTGGGGATGGTATTTTTCTGCTTTTGTCTGTCAAATCTAGGAGCTTGGCTGCTGGTCTTGTTGTGAAAGGACAAATTCCCCTGGTGTTCCCTGGTTTGTCCCTGAAATCTCTTGAATGGTACATACCCCCTTTGTTTTTATGGGAGGTTTCGAAAAAACCTCTTTTTTGCCCCTATTTGTTGCAGGTTTTTGTTCTTTGTCTTATCGTTTGCATCTGCTAGAACCTTGTCCAGACAAACCCCAAATAGCTTGAGGCCCTTGTAGGGAGTCGACACTAGGAGATTTTTGGCCGTAACATCCCCGTGCCAGGATCTTAGCCAGAGGCGTCTCCTTGCTGCCACGTTACTGGCCAGAGCTCTAGCTGCCCAGCCCATGGAATCCATGGTGGCATCTGCCAGAAAAGCTGTTGCTAGGGATATGCGAGAGGAGAAAATCTGCGCTCTCCTCTCCGAGATGTTGGAGTCCTGGACTTCCTGCATCCAAGCTAAAAGGGCTCTTGCTATGTAGGAAGAAATGATATTTATTTTTAAAGAAGCTGCAGACAAATCTAAGCCTCTGCGCAAGGAGGAGTCTATGGCCCTGTCGGTGGGGTCCCTTGGATAACAGTCTCCCTCCATGGGGAAAACTGTCTGGTGTGCTAATGATACTGCAGCTGCGTCAACCTTGGGGTTCTTGAATATCTGCTCCTTCTTTCTGGAGAAAGAGTACAGGGAAGCCTGAGTCTTGTTCATCCTTTGAGTCTTATCTGGATGCTTCCACTCTTGGATGACCAGCTTCTCAAAGACCCTATCCAGGGGTACTCCTGCCTCCCTGCCATGTAGGGAGGGAATGTAATCCCTCTCCTCCTCCTGAGAGTCTGAGGAGTCCTCCTTGTTCTGTTTCTCTGCTAGCCAAAGTGTTTTTGCCACTTGGCTCAGAAACTCCTCTCTACAGGAGAGTGGGAACTGTCTGTCTGCAGAGACGAGTTCCTGGGAAGCTGCGCCCTCCAATTCATCCCACTCCTGCCCCGATTCACCCTCGGAGTCTGAGGTAGCAAGGGTCTCCTCAGTTCCCCTGTGCCTTTTGGACCTAGGCTCAGCATTACCCTCCTCAGAGGATTCTGAGGATTCCAGCAGCTTGGTTCTGGCTCCCCCTTGTGGGGCCTTTCGACTGCTGCTTCCCGCCCTCAGGGGCTGTTTTCCCGCCCTGGTTTTCTTTGGGCCTAGGGAGGGGGAGGGGTTTCTGTGGGGTCCTTTAGCTTGCAAATCACATAGTTTATTTAGTGATTGCAAGATTTTCCCCATGGTATCTGCCAGCATGGGCATGTCTACCTGACTGGCGTCCTGGGGGGTAGCCGCTTGTCGCACGCCGTCCTTCTCGCTCCTTCTGGGAGTTCCCTCCATTCTGGCTCGCAGGGATGGCGCTGCTGATGCAGAACTGACTGTGCTGCGGCTGGAAGGGCTCCCGCCGTGCGGTGCCCCTTCCAAGGCGGGGGGAGGCTTAGCTGATAATCCCATTGGTGTAGCCTTCTGCTCCCCTGTTCCCTGGCGTAGTGCGGGGGAACCGGCTGGGCTTCCCGCACTCCTCCCAGATGGGAAAGTAACGCTGCCCTCAGAGCCCCGCCCGCTCGCTGTCGATCGGCCCAATTGCCGGGCTGCAAGCTTGAACAGAAACTGTTCCTGCTGTTTCCTTTTTAAAAAAAATTGTTCCGTTTCTGTCTCCTTTCAGATTCGGAGAGGCGGCTACGCACTCCCGACGGCCCAAAGGCAGAAGACGGACTGAGGAACCAGACAAGGATAGCTCCACGCACAGGCGCAGAAGTGTTTTTCTTCTTCTGCCTCCCCGCGGCCATCCGCAGAGCTACCCGTGCGGAGGATTAGCCGGAGGCAGAGGGAGAAAATCAACAATGCCAACTAAATCATCAGTTGATTCTGTTGTTCCTCGCGAACAGTCTACTGTCCTTTGGTGTAGATGGGGCTCCCCAGCCTGACAGGCTGGCATCAGACTCAGTCTGATGGGTTCTGCCAGGGGAGCCTCCTGCTTGAAGTGCCCCTCCGCCATCCACCATTGTAGAGAGTCTTTTACTTTCAGAGGCACCTGTTCCCATTGATTGAGGCCTTTTACAGGTGAAGGAGGCCTTGGAAGGGCCTTCCATGGAACCTGGCCCATTGCAGGTGCTGCATCAAGAAATCATTTGACCCTGGAGACTCGCTAGAACTGGGACTGAGACCTGCCCCTGCCTGATCTGGGAAATCATAAGGTGAAATTTGTCCTTACCTCTGTTATGTAGGTGAGTGTCCAGGATCACTCTCAGGTGCTCTAGCCTCTGTGTGGGGACTTTAGGACACTTCGGGGTCGCAGGGGGTGGCAGGGGATGTTTTGGTGGGGATTTTGTTGTGCAGGGCTAGGGAGGAGGGGTGGGGGTGTAGGAGAGGTGGTTAGAGGGAGGGGGTAGGGTGTTCCAGTGAGTGACCCTGGTGGCAGCAGGGGAAGTACTGGGGGGAGGAGCCTAAACCCTGTGAGAGAGGGGAGTTGGGCGGGGGGATATGGCCCCTCCCGGCCCCTGGTGGCAGCAGGATGGCCGGGGGGGTGGAAGGTTTGGGGGGGGGGGGG
>QEPC01001922.1:4206-34741 GCA_003113815.1 Sphenodon punctatus | reverse complement strand
GGGGCCACAATGGAGAGGGCATTCTCGGTGGCCGGGCCGCGCCTTTGGAACTCCCTTCTGGAGGAAGCTCGCCTGGCCCCAAGCCTACTGACATTCCGGCGAAGTTGTAAAACCTGGCTGTTCGCCCAGGCCTTTGGGGAGGGAGGGAGGGTGGGTTAGAAGGTTTTATCTCCCCTACCCTATTTATTGTTTTAATGTTTTTCCAGGCCCTGTTTTAATATTTTGAATGGTTTTTGATGTTTTAAAATGGTTTTATATGTATTTTAGATGTATTATTGTTGTTGGAAGCCGCCCCGAGCTGTTTTCAGGAGGGGCGGGGTATAAATCCAGAAAATAAATAAATTAAATAAATAAATAAATAGCTCTTTTTGAAGTTTATCACAAAGCCATGGGTCTGTAGGTACTCTAATTTCCTGGCCAGATCCCACAGAGCCTTCTCCCGTGAGGAGGACCCGATCAGGAGGTCATCTTAACAGGGCTGAAGGTGGATGCCTTCTAATCAGAGATTCGCTGTGAGGGGGGGACCAGTACGTTTGTGAATGTCTTCGGTGAGGTAGCCAATCTAAAGGAGAAGGCGCTGTACTGCCAGTGGTGGTTCGTGTACCTGAAGCACAGCCACCTCCGATGACTTGGTCTGATAGGCATGTGGAGATGGGTCCAGCGACATCAGCCATTCCCCCTGTTCCAAAACAAGACACATGGATTGGAGGGTTTCCATCCTGAACTTTTTTATCCTTATGGAATGGCTGAGCTTTTTAAGGTCCAGAATCACCCTTCAAATTTCGAATTTTGGGGGCACCACTGGGAAGCATAAGCCTGATCATCTTCCTCTGCTGGAACCGGTTCTATGGTGCTGATCCACCTCAAACAAGCTCTCTCTCGTAACATTTCCTCATGTTTTCTGGGCTTCTTTGAAACTGGGGAGACAAAAGGAGTCTGAGGGGAAACAACGAAACTCTACTGCGTAACTTGACATTATGGTTTCCAGAACCCATGCGTCTGATGTTGCTGCCTCCCATCTGCTTGTGAAGAGGAGCAACCTGCTCCTTAGGTCTGTGGGTTTCCCAGATGGTGAAGCCAAATAGTCACACATCTGATTTGGGTGTCCTGAGTCTGACCCTGTCTCTTGTTTGGGATGGTGGGGACCCCCTGTACCTCTCCGGTGAGTCCAGCGAAAACTGCCCCTGGCCTGGCTTCTCCTAGATCCAGTGTAGGGCTTTCTGGGACTGCCAGACGAGTAGCTCCCTGATCTGTAGGTACGAAAGGAACTTATTGGGTTACTGTAAATCTGTAACGTCCGTTTCTTGGACTTGTTGGAGGCATCCGCAAACAGTTGAGATCCCTGGTATGGACCTGCCACTAGCATATTCTTAGATGTGGCATCCCCCTTCCAGATTCTTAACCTCAGATGCCCGAGTGCTGCAACATTTGCTGCCCCTGCCCTCGAAGCCCAGCAGAGGATGTCAGTGGATGAGTCCACTATGAATGAGTATGCTAGCTGGATCCTGGTAGCTAAAACCCTAGTCATCTCAGGAGAGGTGCCTGTGTCTCTACCCCTCTTTATCCACTTTACAAGTGTTTGTGAGAACTAAGATGCAATGGTAGCCATCTTAATTACTGCCGAGATTGCCTTGAAACTCCTCCTGAAGCTAACCTCTGTCCCCTTATCCGTCTGGTCCCTGGGGTAACAATCCCCCTCCATGGGCAAAACAGACTTCCTGGCGAGAGATGCTGCAGTTGCATCAACCTTTGGAGTGGCAAACACAAAGTCCTTATTCTTAGTGAATGAGTATAAAGACTCCTGAACCTTGTTCAGCTTAACAGCCTTGGATACTGCCACTCAGCTCTGTTTATCTTTTTGAATGCTTTACCCACAACCATCCCCCGTCTTAACCCTGGATCCTCGGGATAGTCTCTCTAGTGGAGTCTTCCCCCAAAGATTCAGTGGACTCCCGCATTGCTTTCTCTTCCCTAAAACCACTGCATGCTCTCTGCACCTGACTGTACGTCTATTCGCTATATCTGACAAGGAACTCTCTATCAGGGTTCTTGGATGGCTCAAGGGGCCGGTCAGGTATTTCACCCTCTTACAGGGGGGAGGAAGGGTCCCCCTCATCACCAGAGGCCTCTGACTCCTCCAAGGCCAGCCCTTCCACCATGTCCTCCTTCTCTGCAGGGGTTTCAGGAGAGGACCTTTTTCTCTTGAAGGGCTCTCTCACCTTGGAGGGCTGGAAAGGAGATGGGGTGTCCAGAGGACAGATTCACTCCCTTGATGGATGAGTACCAATCTTGCGCCTCCTCGAAGTCTGACCCAGAAATTTCAGGAGACTCTTGAGGGTCCTTATGCTTTTTAGTCTTCTGGGAGGCAGGCTGTTTCCCCTTCCCCACCTCCTTGGAGTCTCCTTTGAAGGGGGGCTTCTTTCCCTTCCCATCTGTCTCAGGGGGTGGGGACACTTCAGGTCCTACAGGGATGAGAGGATTTCTTTTAAGACCTCTAGATCAGAGTCCCCAATGGGATTTGTGTCATGGGGGGATTGTACAGGTTTGGAGTCTTCTTCCTCCTCTTGTTTCTTCTCTAAGTGGCTCCTCCTGGCGGTCGCCATCTTGCTTTGGCCCAAAACCGCAATGGGCAGCTTGCAGCCTGTCCCCACCTCAGTTGCTGCCCTAGTGCCGACCCTGGCGGCAACTGGAAACCGCTCCAGGCTGTTTGCAGCTTCCCCTTCCCGCGGCTCAACTGAGCACCACATTGCATGGCTTGCAACTTGCACTGGGGCAGGGGACTCCTAAGCTGGCTCATGAAGCAGAAAAGAGCAACCCTGCCAAGGGGGGGGTTCTTCTGCGCCCACTCTTCCCGGCTCCCGAAACAGCTGGAACTGGAGTCCAGGGTAAAGAAGGTTGCCCCTCCCCTCTCAGGGAAGAAGGAAGGGTGAACAGGGAGGATGTCTGCTTTCCTATGGGGCAGAGGACTGAAAGTTCGCAAGCAGACCATGTCCATAGGCAGACAATCAGCTGGGAGATGCAGGGGTCAGATCCCCTCTACACATGCACCAAAAGTTGAAGTCTGTCACCTGCTGGTCGAGGTGGCAATCTAACCTGCAGTGTAGAGTTGGCTGCCCAGGAAGACCCCCTCGGAGAGACCCCCCAACCCCTATCCCCACCTGCCAAATGTTTGGCCAGAAAGAAAGGTCTTGTATTGTCTCAGGAAAATGTTCAGGCACGCGCTTGATGAACCTCCAGAAGAAGGGAGTCCCATAATACTGTGAATGCACCAAGGATGCCTCTCTGTGCACCCTCACCATATGAACCCGATGGGCAGATGGTACCTACAACATGGCATTCCTGGTCGACCACAGGGACTGTGATGGAGCATGGGAGGGTGGGGTGGTTTTTTTTTCAGATATGTGGGAGCCCAGACATTTAGGGCTTTAAAGGTTGAAAACAGCACAATGAATTGTGCCCATAAAACTTTTAGAAGCCAGTACAGATTGAAGCACAGGTGAGATGTACTCATGATGAGTCACCCCTGAAATGAACCAGGCTGCTGCATTCTGACCACTTGCAGCTTCTTAATAAGAGCAGCCCCACATAGTGAGCACTGCAGTAGTCTAGCCTCATAGCTATAAAAGCATGGATGATGGTGGCCAAATGTGAATCAGAGAGAAAGGGCTGCAGCCTTCTCACAAGATGAGTTGGTGAAAAGCACTCCTGGTCATCACCATGACCTAATACGAGGACATGAAAGCGCAACAAGGGAATTCAGGAGCACTTCAAGGCCATGAACAACCTTGAGGAGCAACCAGGAGGAGGTTGGACACCACAACAATGGGAATCCCAATTCCGCCCAAGTCACAAGGCCAGCTAAGCTTCATCACTTCAGTCTTGTCTGGATTCAGCTTCAACAGGCTCACCTGCATCCAGTTCCAGATGGCAGTCAGGCACTAGGTTAAGCACCAAGAATGCAGAGCTTGGGTCAGACAAAAAGGAGATGTAGAGCTGGGTGTCATCAGCATATTGATGGCACTTCACTCCAAACCTCCATACAATCTCGTCCTGTGGCCTAAGGTACACATTGAACAGGAGGGGGTGGGGAACAAGACGGAACCCTGTGGGACTCCACAGAGGAGAAGGGGATGACAAGCAGTCTCCTATCACCACCCACCAAGACCTCCCAGACAGGAACAAGCAGAACCACTCCGTAGCAGCCCTGTGCACCTCTCCCAGATCCTGCAGTCATCTCAACCACACCTCAGCATGTGTAGTCAGATTTGGTTTGGGTGCAGACGTCTAGGACAAAGGGGGACACAGGCTACTCACCACCACTATGGTTGCAGCAACAATAGTGACAAACCAGTCATATGTTGAAATTTTGCCTATATAGCAACAACTTCAGGAGAAATTAACCTTTCTGCAAGAATCCTGGAGGAAGCAAGGTTCAGCTTCTCAATCACAGACAGTGTTCCAACAAACAGAGGTAAACTGAAGTGACTACTTTGAATTAATAAGTAGCTACTCCACTTTGATAGCATTCATAAGTGTAAAGTAAAATAACTACTCCAATTTAATTAAACTGAAGCAACTACTCCATTTCAGTAGTGTTCAGACAAACAGTTGCCAAAAGCTAGGAATGATCACTCAACCTTCCATTGCCACCCACATACTGTTAAGTGTTCACACAGTTACTTCAAAATGCAAACTTAAAGGGAGTATGTACACCTGATTTTTCATGATTACATACTTTTCTTTCTACTACTGAATAACTTTGATTTAGTACTCTATTCATGTAAACACTTCTGGAGTAAAACCAAAGTAAGGTGAATCTACATCGCATTAATTGTTTGTTGGAACGTGGTCACAGTTGTAGAAAGTTATACTGACAAACCAAAGAACACAAATAAAAGCAAGATCAGGAGGAGTATCAGCACTCAGATGCTCCTACAAAAAGCCTAACTAGCCCTGATATTATTCAAATTATCCTCATTTCCCAAGTCTTCACCCCTCAGATCTTTCCTTTTTAAAATGTCGTTTTTATATTGACAACTGTCCCAATCCTGCAATTGAGTCTGAGCAGGCAGACTCTAATGCCCACAGGCTTCAACAAGAAACCATACAGGAATAAGGGTCCATCACATATTGCAGATGTTCTGGGCCCATACTTTGATCATTAAGTGTTGTTTTTTGTCTGTTTGTTTGTTTGAAAAGCAGGTCCAAGTCACACTCCAGCACAGTACAATGCAGGACACATACACAGCATGGGGTGGTCACAATTTCACTTTCCTTCTTGTGACTCAGGATTAAGTTTTTTAAAATAATTGCTGGCTGCAGTGGCAGATCTCAGTTAATTCCAGCTGCTTGGAGAGGCAGAATGAGAAGTTTTAATTAGCCAGGTCCTTTTAATTGGAGAACAGCAGCAGCTCTGTGCACTTTCTCACTCTCCCAGCCTCCCTCTCCTCCTGGAAGTAGGTCTGCACCAGACAAAAGGGAGGGGAGACGAGTGTGGCTAGCAACAATGCTAATCAAGTTCTCTGTCATCTCTGTCCCCATTCAGAGAAGCAGCCTGGGCTTCCCCCACCTCGTGGTAAGGACACGCTGAGCATGTCTATCAAGCAGGGCTTCCCTTACAGCCTGGAGAGAGTGGTGGGGGAAGGGACAATGCTGGACATGCGCACTTCTTGCCTGACTCCCTCTAGAGAAAGCAGGGCTACCCCTACGTCCTGGGGAGAGAAAGGAGAAGACCAACTGAGCATGTGCACTGCCTGCTTCCCCTCCTCTTCTCTCTGGGCTCCCAGAGACAAGGCGGGAACCTCAAAGCTTTTAACAGTGACTAGCTCCACAATCAATAAACTTAACTCCCCTGCCCTCTGCTAACATCATATAGCTTCTCCAGTACACCCCACATTGCACACACACCCTTCCCAGGCAGAGAAACCCTGACAGGACCACGGAGCGTTAGCCTGTTCCTCACAAATAGCTGGCTAGTAAATCTTGCCCACTATTGTGTTCACAGATGTTATCACTCCTCTCTGACTGGAAATTGGTGAAAGACTGTCCTTCCACCACCTGCTCTAGGCAATGAAGGGATTTTCAAAAATAAAGATAATGGTTTCTTTTTATCAAACATATCTCATGTAAAATACAGACCCCTCTACTCCCATCCTTCACACACTCTCTCCCCCAGAGATGTATATTAACTTATAGAACAATAAGGTTACCGTTTCAAAGGCATGAGAGGGTTTTGCTAGGAGATAAAATTAAGTGCAACACCAAATTCCCCATCACCCCCTGCAAAAAAAGTTACCTCGGAAACGAACACAAAATAGTGTCTCTTCTCTATAAGTCCCAGTTTTTTGTAGCAAGTTTAAAGTATACAAGACCCCTCAATCATTTGATTTTGCGAGGGAAAAACACCCCCACCCCATAAAGGCAAACTGGGCTGCTATCTCCTCAACTTTTAGTGAGAGAGAAGTTTGCGCTATGTGAGCAAGTGTAGGCTAGTGGAGAAGGTGTTGATTTGAACCTGGGAGAGCAGGATTCAATGGTGTTTTCAGACAAATGCACTACTTATCCAATATATTCACTGGTTAACCATCAGTTACCAGTGAGGATTTCAGACAAGCATGGTGGTATTGGGGGGTGTGTGTTCATCTGAAAACACCCCAAATCTCATATCAGCATAAATTCACGGGGTACCTTTTGACAAGACACTCTCTCTCAGCCTCAGTTCCTTGTTTGTAAAATGGGAATAATAATGATTACCTCGCATGGTTGTTCTGAGGGAGAACTAGATAAGGACTTAAAGAAATTTCCCAGCGCTAACTGGGTGTTTTTAGACAAGAGCCTTCCCACCCATTACCCACCTATCATGGATGTTGCAGGGCCACATTGGCGCCCTATGCAGCCCTGGAACATACATGATGGGTGGATAATGGGTGGGAAGGCACTTGTCTAAACACCTCCCTTATCTACACTGATTTTCAGTGTAGTTAACCTGATTTAAGTGTCCACACTAGAGGAATGCACTGCATAACTCAATCAGTGCACACACTGTAGACAAGTCCTAAAACTCCGCTAGGCACAAACCAAGCAAAAGAAAAAGTTTTAACTTTAAAAAGTAAATATACAGAGAAATTAAGACAAAATAATTTGGCTTTTCTCAATGCTTATGGGGTCTGCATTTCATGTGTTTCATATCAGGCTGCCTACACATATTCTGTATCAAGGTCTCCTCCAAACTGTGATTATTATTAGGTATCAATAATATATTCTTTATAAAAGACTATCCACTTAGAAAATATAAACATGACCACACCCCGGTTGTATGTGGATTCAAAATTAATGCTATTGAGAGATTCCACCCTGCCTCCTAAACAGGTACTAGATTACAATGGGGGATACTACCCCTACCTAATCTGGGACAAAGATGGGAGAAAAGAGGTGCACTGTTCCATTCACTCACTGGGGGAGGAATCCATAATGCCCCACCATTTCTGCTTACTTTGGGGACTGGTGTCAAGGTATCCAGATTGGTGCTGGGAGGAAAAGGAGGTCCACATCTCCCACAGGTTCAGACACCGGTGAGAATCATTTTTGTCCCCCTGGCCCTTCCTCAGGTCATCCATCTACACCCTTGCGGTGGGGGACTGGTTCTCAGATCCCCACCGCCGTCTCCAAAGTGGCTTCTCTTCCTCAGAAGTGGGGATCTCCATCTCCTCCAAGTCCAACTCAGGGAGCTCCCCATCTCCCCTTTCCCTTAGCTCCTGCTCCACCTTTGTTATCCCCTCACATCATGAAGGGGATTCCCTCAGCTGTTCCCTCCTTTGCCTATCTTGCCATCCCCTGAAGGGATCTCTCCTCTCTTCTTATGACCTATTTCCCTTCCTAAATATGAAGGGTTTCTATCCCTCTTTCCCCCCATCTTTTCTCCAGAGAAGTGTCCCCAGATATCCCCCCCCCCATTTACCCAGGGTTCCACTCCAGTCCTTAGGAACCCCACCCCCAATCATTTCTTCAGCCCCCGGGGATTGGAGTGTTTCCAAACCCCCTGCTCCCCCCACCCCACTCACTGGAGATGGAAATCCCCATACTCCCTGGCGATTAAGTCCCTCTGCGCCCCCATTCTCTGAGGCTAGGCACCCCCAGACTCCCTAGAGATGGGATCCCCAAACCCTCTGCTCTCCCACACCTGGGGATAAGTGTCCCCAAATATCTGCTTCCCAGAGATGGGGGTCCCAACCGCCTTGCTCCCCCCACCCTCCGGGGAGGAGGATCCTCAAACTCCCTGCTCCCGAGACAGGGTCTCCCCAATCCCCACCCCCTCGCGATTGTCCCCAGCGTCTCACAATGCGCTCCTTGCTGTGCTCGGGCTCGCTGATGATCACGGCCTGGCTTCCCCCTCGTCCCGTGCTGCCGCCGCCTGGCCCGGCCCTGGCCGCCCTCTTGCTGCCGGGGGGAGTCCCGTCCAGCTCAGCCGCCCCAGCCAGCAGCAGCTCGCGAGGCCCGTCCTCATCGCTGCTCCCGCCGCCGCCGCTACTGCTCCCGCCGCCGCCTCCCCCTCGGTCCCGCTTCCTCGAGCCGGGGCCCGAGCGCTTCCTCCCGAGGGCTGAACGGGCCGTCCCGTTGCCGGAGTTCGCCTCCCACCCAGGCCCCGTTGCCGCCGCCGCCTTCCTCCTGGGCATCTTCCTGGCTGGAAGGACAAACACAAGCGGTCACCCCCCTTCTTGCAATCCCCTTCTCCTCCTCCATAGCTTGCTGCCCGGTTGGGAAACTCTTCCTCGAGCCGGGGCCCGAGCGCTTCCTCCCGAGGGCTGAACGGGCCGTCCCGTTGCCGGAGTTCGCCTCCCACCCAGGCCCCGTTGCCGCCGCCGCCTTCCTCCTGGGCATCTTCCTGGCTGGAAGGACAAACACAAGCGGTCACCCCCCCTTCTTGCAATCCCCTTCTCCTCCTCCATAGCTTGCTGCCCGGTTGGGAAACTCATCCGCTCAATCTAGCTTCACAATCCATTTACACACACACCCCAACAAACAAAACCCACCCACCCCATTCAGTCTGCCCCCACAAAAATGAGGTAAAACAGCACAGAAAAGAAAAAAAACACCTATTTTCCACCTGGAAATACCACACACAATTTAAGATTATTTTAATCTATACATATGGCTCCCCCACTACTCGCCTGCATTAAACTGCACAGAAAGAGCAAAAAAACATAACCTCCTAAATCTCTTTCCCCCCCCCATGTGTTACACAGACTACAACCTAGAAATACTGCATTACACACATAACTTTAGGAGGCAAAAAATATAGTTCTTCTCTATCCCACCCGATGGCATTAAAACGGCATAGAAAATAGGAACAAACAAAAAAATCTAATGGGAATTTCGCCACTACTCATTTAGAAATAGAAATACTAACATCCACAACTTAGAAGATAAAAATGTATTGTATATATGACCACCCCCAAGAAAAATGTATTTCAGTTGAACAAGTCAGAAAATAGCCCCTTTCCCAAATATATTAAAATTTGCTGCCTGCTAAAATACGACCCCTCAATTCTTACGGAGGTCGTTCAGCCTCTCTTTTGCAAGCTAGCCAAACAAACAGAGTCCCCCAAGCGCTACAAAAACCCGAATAACTGCCTTAAATATACAGGTTAGTGAGACAATATAAAACCATTGGAGAAGACCAGTCACACACACACACACCCCTTCCCGAACCGGAATTATGTTAATATTGAAATAAAATCAGCTTTAAGACTGCCAAAAGTAAAATTTTCCTTTTTGGCCCCCTCCCAAAAAGAGACAAGGTCCCGGCTGTTTCAGCCCCCACTGCTTTGTCCCTGGACTCTTTTCATCCCTTCTTTAAAATAATACAATAAAATCAATTATCTTTCCTTCTCTTCCCCCAACCCGGCTCTGAAATGCCACCAAAAAATCCAATCCAGGTTTCCATCCTCATAGGTTTAGGTCTTGGTCTTTTATTAGCCGGATTCTTTTCCTGGGCCTTTTCAAGGAGAGAAAAGAGCGAGGGTGGGAGAAAAGAAAAAAAACAACACCCACACACATACCAAAAAATGTTCCCCCCAAATCTTCAAACACCTGGGGTTTTTGTTTTTCTAATAAACCACGGGTGGGGAAAAAAAACTTTAAGGTTCTCCAACTCTTTCCAAGTGCTGTCTTATTTTATTTTGAGGGGTCACTGAAGCTTTCCTTGCAGCTTGCTTTCTCATCCAGGTTATTTGCCCAATCCTCCTCAGCTCTCTAGTTTTTCTTCCAGCGTCCCTTTTTTCTTTTGCTCTGTCTGCTTTTTTTTTTTTTTATTGATTTTGAACAATGGGATCTCTGTCTGTCTCCGATTAAACCACGTGGATCCGCCTTCCTTCTTTTTTTTTTTTTTAATCCATTCCACCCGCCTCCCCTCAGGATTTTTATCTCCCTACCCCCTAAAAAAGGAAAGAAAAAAACTTTCCCCTCCTCCCTACAGTAATCAGGATCGAATTTCAAACTACTACCTGCTTTAGAAAGAAGAGTGAATTCAAAAGGAAATCACTAAAGAGCTTTAATTTTTGTGTGTTTCCTCCTTAAGGGGTAAAAAAGAGATTCTTCTTGCGCCCACCCACCAGATGCACTTAAAATGTAAATATGAGCCGTCAGAACAAACGCTTCAGTACAAAACAGAAACACATGTATGGACAGGAAAAAAAAGAGAGAAAGATCTAACAGAAGAGAAAGCCAAGCAAAGCACCTCTCTGTAAGCACAGCTCCACCGTCAGGACAGGATGACTCCAGGAGAGCTATACATGTAATTCAGGATGGATTACACTATTACACTGGAAGTTTCCTGTATAAAACATCTTAATAGAAATAATTACCTACTTAGAATAATAGGAATGGAAGGGATTTCAGAACTAATCTAGTCCAACCCTTTGCAGCAAGCTGACCCAAAAGATGAAATCGTTAGCCAAAGGATAGACCTATCCAAACACAAGTAGAGAGCAGGAGTAATCCTGTCTCTTATACACATCTAGATGTGTATAAGAGACAGCCCTCTCCATAGCGGCCCCTCACTTTACTTGGGGAACCTCCAAGAACATGTCCCCAGCGGACCGCAGGGGCCGATCGAGGACCTGGGGAGTGAGGCGGTCCCGCAGATAGGTCGGGCCGAGGCCATGTAGGGCTTTAAAGGTGAGAACCAACACCTTGAATTGGGCCCGGAAGAAAACAGGCAGCCAGTGCAGAGAATGGAGAACTGGCTCCCGGCGACCTTACCCCATAAGGAGCCGGGCCACCGCATTCTGCACCAGCTGCAGCCTCTGGACCGTCACCAGGGGTAGCCCCACATAGAGTGCGTTGCAGTAGTCCAGTCTCAAGGTAACAAAAGCAGTAATTTTATAAGACATAGCCAGATGTCGTCTTGTTATAGGTTCGCTGATGGTTGCTGCAGGGGATGAGTATTAGAACAGGACAAATATTGGGTAACCTACCCCCTGTGCCATCAAACACCCTCAGCATGAGGTATCTCAGGGGTGGGGAACTTCAGGCCCAGGGGCCAAATGCGGCAACTGACAAGTTTTTATGTGGCCCCTTTCCAGTTCCTAAATCTGGCCCCTGAATCCAGTTCCTACCTCCAACCACTGAAAGACTGAGCTCAGGGTAAGGGAGGGAAGATGAGGGTGTGCACACAAGGACAGGGGGCAGATCATGACACAAATCCATGATCTGGTCCCTTCTTTTCTTGAGTACACCCCTTAAGCACCCCACCCACAACTTGTATGTGGCCCCCAGAGCTTGTACAAATTTTCACAGTGGCCCCTGGGATGGAAAAGGTTCCCCACCCTTGCTTATCCCCTGACTATCTTGTACAGTAAGCAGCAGCTATTGATGGATCTATCATCCCTGAATGTATCTCATCTTTATCTTCTCTTATAATGATTTTATGGGTTTCTCAAAGCCTGAGATAGCAAGATATTTATGTCTTTCTTTTCTTTCTTTTTTTTAAAGTAAGATTTTAGTTTTGTGCTGGAGAAAAAATTGAAAATGTGATTGCAGAGTATTCTGTAAAGATACCGGAGAGCAAATAAAAGAACACCCAATTTATTTATTTTTTAAATCTCATAATTTTTCAAATGACCGCAAGATTTTTCAGGCTTTGAGCAGCTTATTCTTTTTTTAACATTCAGGGTTGGCAACTCTAATATACTATTTTTCATTTTCATTTTATTTTATAGTAGCTCCTGGTAACTCCAGCTGAAATCACTGTGCCATATATGCATAAAGCATGATCCTTTGGCTGTTTAGCACTGACACTAGCCTTTAGTATTAGTGTAAGTCTAGTCACATTCACTTCCAGAGAATTGTGCTGGAACCGACATCACTAAATATAAGAGATCATTTCTTCCCTGACCTTTTGCTCCGCCATTCATAAACTTTAGTCTTTGATCCTGCAAACACTTTATACAATGCTTTCCTTTGCTAACATGATTAGTCCTTTAAGCAGGGACGTGCAAGATACCATATGAAAATATATTTTAAAAAGTTAAGTTATTAGAGCTGTAAAATATCTTTTAAAAATATATTGAAACAGTATAGTATATTGGAAAGATACCAATTTTAAATTAAATGATCTGAGATACTTTAAAAGATACTCAGGTATTTGGGAGGCGGGGGACATTAAACAGCATATAATTTCATGCACTATGCCAGTTCATATTTATTTATTTATTTATATTTGTATTTCTACTCCGCCCCTCTCGCGTCAAGCGCATATGTTCCTAATAACTAACAAAATATATGTAGGGGGGGAAAACCCAGACCCCAGCTATTAGCATTATTAACATATAACCACAAAATCATTAATAGCTTTAACATTATTACCATACTATCTTAGTACAAATTCAATATATAAATATCTTTGTTTTCTGTTAAATTCCATAGAATTCAACTGGGAATGTTTCATATTATAGTCCCTACCTCCAAAATCATCCAATTTTTCAGGCATAGTTACACCTTCACACGTTTCTTAATTCTCCCTCTTTTTCCTTCCTAAATTAATAATCTCTAAGCACCACAAGAGAATTCCGCACTCCCCTGACACAAAGCTCCATAAGGCAAATGCTACAGACAATTTCATACTCTCTTCCCAGCTCTATAGACTCAAATACCTCCAAACCCAGATTATCCAGCCCAACTGTCTCACTGGTGGGCGGAGCTAGTACGCACAGAATATTATCCCTCCAAATACTTACACCAGGGTTGGAGAATCTCAGACCCAGGGGCCAAATGCAGCCCATGACTTGTTTGTATTTGACCTCTTCTAGTTCCTGGATTTAGTTTCTACGCCTATACTGCATTCATACCTTACGGTGGCACAGCAGCAACACTCCCATGAGGAGAAGATGTGGCAGGAGAAGGAGGCAGAGGCCGTCACAACTTCCAGTGTGAATGGGGTTTTGCTGCGACAATACTCACGAATGACAGGGCTGGATTTTGAGCCCTGTCATTCGCGAGTATTGTCACGGCAAAACCCCGTTCGCAATGAAAGTCGTGACGGCCTCCGCCTCCTTCCTCCGCTATGTCTCCTCACGGGAGCGCCACTGCTGTGCCGCCGTAAGGTGTGAATGCAGTATGAGTACTGAAAGAGTGAGCTCAGGGCAAAGGAGAAAGAAGAGGGCATGCACACAGAGACAGGGGTCCATGATCTGAACCTTCCTCTTCCTGAGTGCACCTCTTAAGTGCCCCTGCCCCAACTTCTATGCAGCTCTTGGAGCTAGTATTAATTTTCAAAATGGCCCCCTAGAAGGAAAAAGTTTCCCTGCCCCTAACTTACACTGTATATCCCTAGCTTTTTTCCCCTCCAAATAAGAATTTTTTTAATTCAAAAGTCTTTTCCTTAGTGACTGCAAAAAGTACCCTTTCTCTGATAAGATTAAGATACTAAAGAAAGGGTAAAGATACTGGTATCTTGATACTTCGAGAAAGATACCACCCAACACTGTTCACATGAATGCTTCAGGCGTAAAGCAAAAATAAGGCCCAACTACATCAAATTAATTGTTCATTGGAATGTGGACTCATTGTGAAACACAATAAAGGGATTGAAAACAGTGGAAATTTAGCCATTGAATCTTCAGTGAAGAGAGGACTGCACCCAGTGTTTGTATATGTAAACAGGATATAACTAACTACATTGACCTTAAACAATTCTGAAATACACCCATCTTTGGGTAGGATTACTACCTCCCTTTGGGCCTTCATCTGGATGTGGTGGGGCAACAACTGAAAGGTGGCGGACAAAGGGACTGTCACACTCCCTTTGTGATATAACCCTGCCTCAATGGAGTATCCTGATGTCTTGATGCTCCATAGGTTGGGGCCACATTGGAAAAGGGGCAGGAAAGTCCCAATGGTCCACCCACTTTCTAACATGTCTGCCTGCAGAAGTCCCGAATTTTCCGAGTTACCAAAATCTTCGGGTGAAACCTGGAGTGGTGGCAACCCTACTTGCAACTTAAGGCCTCCCATTGAACATTAGCTCTATGATCAACTCCTGAAACAGCTGAATCTTTGAAGAAGCCTCCCATCAATAGGATCCCAACTGTCCCTGAGGAAATGACTAAGTATACACTTTTAATAAGAGTACCTACTACCTTCTAATGCAAATCTGGCCTGAAGCTGTTTTTATTTGGCTTTTTTTCCAATTCCTGGATCAGGCCCAAGGATCAAGTAGTTCCTAGCCTCCTCAAGTACTGAAACAGTGAGCTCAGGGGAAGGGAGAGGAGATGAGTACATGCATTCATGTGCAGGGAATGGATTCATGGCTAGATCCATAATCTGAATCCTTCTCTGCCCTCCCACCTCCTGTGCACACACCTTCAGCACCTGCCCCCAACTCCTATTCACCATGCAGAGTTTATAATAATTTTCAAATTGGCACATGGGAGGGAAAAAGTTCCCCCTCCCTGGAGTAGGATATTTCCTAGTTTTGTGTCTTCACAAAAATTTGAAGAAGAGTGTTCAAGCAGAACTCTGTCGTTTCTTGTTGCTTTTTAAAGGTCAGGCCATTTGCTAAGCACTAATAATCTTCCCTGGTGATGATGATTGTTCTCTCTTTGTTGCACTGTTTTTGCCATTTTCTTTTAGTGTCCACAGTTGCCAATTAAAAGGGAGAAGCAGAGGGGACGCAGCAACAGACGTGAGGCCATCTTTGTAGTTGGGCTGTGCAGGAATAAAATGCAACTTTCTCTCATAAAAATGCCTCAGAGGCCTCTCTGATCCTACAGCTTTGCTCCAAATAATTACCAGGTGCCCTTTTTACCACCAGAGCTGTCTTAGCTTGTTTAATTACTGAATGGCTTTGTTCTGGTCCAGGATGACTGGAGCTTTAGGCTGAATTCATAGCTGAGGGTGTGCAAATCCAGGTCCTATTTAATTCAGTGTAAATCCCAAGAACGTCAGTTTATGTAAGTGGAGTTCCTTCAGGTTTACGCTGTGGTAAACTAACACCAGAATAAAGGTCTGTAAAGCTAGCACCCAACACTGTTTCACACATTAAAAAGTGGGATCAAGATAGTTAGTTTGGTGAAGTATTTTTGCAAATCACTACAAACCTACTAGCTCATTCAAGTGGATCCTCTACAAGGAATAACAATATTTACCCAAGATAGTTTATCTCAGAATGGAGGCCAAATGCCTTGTCATGGGTCAAACAAAGTGTTATCAAACAAAACAGTAAGCAAGCAGAGGCATCATCAAGGAGAGACATAGCTGCATAAACAGACGTTTACGCTGCAGCATAGTAGATACTAGATACACTTGTGTGGTGTCACTGCCTGCCACAGGTATGGACCATCCCCGCTCCCTCAGCTTTGGGGATGGCTCTGGTACCTGCTGCAGGAGAGGTAATAGCAACAACATGCAATATCTGCTACTTGTTTCTTGCCTATAAAAAGGAGGAGCAAGCTCATAGCAGACTAGTTGCATTGTGTGTGTGTCTGCACATACAGACATAATGCCAATGCACAGAGCAGTGGCCAAAAAGTAATGTTTGATAACACAAAGAGATTTAGGACTGAAAAAACACAGGACTATCTAACATGCTGATCTTCTAATCTAATCAGAAGGCTTCAGGCTTTGCTTTCAAATACCTCCAAGGAGCCACAAGCCCCACTTTACCACATTCACAAGCCAAAGTGCCCCTAGGAAAGTTTCCTCCTGCTGCTAGTCAACATAGGCCTCACACATGCAGAAGCCTGTTACTACAAAATGGTGGGGATAAAGGTACACTGGGGATATGTTACCAAGCAATGGCACCACAATCCTCCAAATGGACAGCATAGTGTGGGTTTATGCCACTAACCTCTCTAAAAGAGTTGTGTGAACGAGCTTTTCTAGAGGGTAGTGGCATCAACCCACATTTTGAGTGTTGAGTGAAATCATTACAACTTTCTGTGCTCTTTGATGATCTCTCATTCTCTGCCATTAGATAGAAGGGATGTGCCACTGAAATGCAGGGGAATCAGCACCTGTGTGAATACATTGCAACTGGACGAGGCAAATGCAGATCAAGAAACAAGGGCTGAGTTTTCAGATGTGAAAATTGTTATGTCAATGATCCCTAAAAAGTGATGTGTGGATGAGCCCTTAGAAACCAAACTAACAACCATACAGCATTTGGTGCCCAAGGCTGAACATTTGCTTGCACATCAAGATCAAGAATGACATCTAACAGTGCCTTCTGTTGGGACCTGCCCTAACAATAGATATCTCTTGAAAGGATGTTATGAGGATGAATTAGGGCTGTAGAGAGAAGTTTAGCATCATTGATTTCAATGGAGCCATGACAGTTCCAAACATTATTACTGGATTTGACTATGGGAACCAGTGTTGCAAACTGTCTATACATGTATAGACATGACTTCACTGTAGTAACCATAAAGAACAAATCCTCACCTGTAAATTTCCTTGAGTGGGGCAGACAGGCAATCTAGTGATGATCCAGAAGTAGCAGCATCAAAAATGCAAGCCAGAGGTGGGGTCTAGATACAGAGTGGCATTCCAGGCATTTCCAGTGGGGAACCTGCTCACTCCTTCCCTTCTGTTCCCAGCCCATCCATGCAGGAGCCCTGTCTTGGGGACTCATATCTTTTATTTATTTATTTTTACATTTTTACCCCACCTTTCTCCAAAGACTCAGGGCGGCTCACAACATCGAAATTAAAAAATCAAAATATCAAATACAATAATGCATTAAAATCCCTTAAAACCCCATCATCCCACCCACCCAACCCTTTATCCCCACCTGCCACCCACCAATCCACTTCCCCAAACCCCTCTACCCAATCCCATCAAACCCTATTTCTGCCTGCCAAATTTCTGCCCAAACAAAAAAGTCTTACATCTCCTCTGGAAGATGAACAGGCCAGGGCTTAAGCGGACCTCCAAAGGGAGGGAGTTCCGTAATTGTGGGGCAGCACTGAGAACGTCCCCTAGGCGCCCTCAATATAGCAACTTCACTGATAATTGACACTCTCAAGAGGGAGCTCTCAGCCAACCTCAAAGGTTGAGACAGGACGTAGGAGAAGAGGCGGTCTTTCAGATACCTGAGGCCCTGTCCATTTAGGGCTTTATAGGTTAAAACCATAACCTTGAATTGTGCCCAGAAAGCTATTGGCAGGCAGTGCAGACTCCAGAGCACTGGTGTAATGTGCTCTCGGTGATCCATCCCCAACAGAAGGCAGGCCGCCGCTTTCTGCACCAACTGCAGCTTCCCAACAGTCTTCAAGGGCAGCTTCACGTAGAGTGCACTGCAGGAGTCTAACCTCAAGGTTACGAAGGCATGGATAACGGTGGCCAGATCTGAATCTGATAGAAAAGGTCGCAGCCTTCTCACCAGATGAAGTTGGTAAAAAGTGCTCCTGACCACTGCTGCAATCTGACAATCCAGGCGCAGCAGTGGATCCAAGAGCACCCCAAGGCTGCGACCCTGAGTGACCAAGGGAGACTGGATCCTGTAAATCACAGGGTTTCCCGCCTCCCCCAGGTCACAGAGCTGGCAACCATCACCACCTCAGTCTTGTTTGGATTCAGCTTCACTTGGCTCACCTGCATCCAGTCCCCAACGACAGCCAGACACCAGATAATCACAGAGACTGCATGACCTGGGTCAGATGAAAAGGAGAAATGGAGCTGGGTGTCATCTGCATATTGATGGCACCTCACTCCAGATCTCTCAACGATCTCACCCTGGGGCCTCAGATACACACTGAACAGGACTGGGGACAAGATGGAACCCTGTGGGACCCCACAAGAGAGCTCCCGAGGGGACAATGAGCCACTGTCCATCACCACCCTCTAGGTTCTCCCAGCCAGGAATGAGCGGAACCACTCAAGAGTGGTCCCATGCACCCCAGCTAGGTTCCACAGCCATGCCAACAAGACCCCCCCATGGTCAAGGATGTAATTGTCCACCCCAATTCAAGGAACTGTCTCTTGATGTTGACTCCCCTGCCAGCTATCACCCTGTCTCTAACTTCCCCTTTTTAGAAAAGGTTATGGAACAGGTGATCGCTTTGCAGCTCCAGGTGCATCTCAATGCTGTCCACTTCTTGGACCCAGTGCCATGCCCAGGGTTTTTGTCCTGAGCATGGCACTGAGACGGTGCTTGTGGCCTTCGTTGACAAACTCAGCTAACAGGGGACATTGTACCCTGCTGATTTTGTTAGATTTTTTGGCAGCCTTTGATACCATTGACCATGGGGGTGTTGTTGGCATGGCTGTGGGATCTTGTTGGGGTGCGTAGGACCACTCTTGAGTTTTCTTCGCCGCCACCACAGCCATGGTGTAGTCTTTCAAAAACAGTCTATGCCACAGTCGGTCGACTTTGGTACGAGTCGTGTGCCACCTGCACTCTAACCGCCTACCCTCTCGCTTTAGCAGCCTCAGGTCTTCTGTATACCACGGAGACCTGTGCTGCTGCCGTGAAGGGAGTGGAAGCATAGGTACTAGCATGTCAGCAGCCTGGGTCAAAATGTCATACCATAAAATTAACCGGGTCGTCGACAGGGAGGCCGTCGAGGTCAGTGGGTAAATCCCCCAGAGAGTTCTGGAATCCTGTTGCATCCATTAGTCTCCAGGGATAGACCATCCTAACCTGCCCACCACCTTGACAGGGGCAAAGGAAGGCAGGGATCTGGGCCTGGCAATCTTTTGACAATCCGACACTGCCAGAAAGCTCTAGGGTCTGACACAGAAATGCATGATTACAATAAAACCTGACATTACAATTACACCGGGTATGTTTGCTGTCAGTTTCTTGGTAGCATTTTTTTTTTATTGCTTTGTATGTTACAAAATTGTCATTTAAAAAATATTAATGCCAGTAAAAAAAAAAAAAAGATAGGAATTTTGAATCTTTCCAGTTGGCAACACTAGTGAGAACTAAAGGGATTTAGTTTTGTTTGCTGCCACCCCAGATAGGCAGATGGATATAGTCAGGACGTATCTATCAGTGGGTTGTGGGAGAGTCTCTCTCAGCAGGGGCCCACCAGAGAGACATGGAGGCAAGGCGTAGGGGGCCCCATGAGTCCTGGTGCATCTGCGTCCTCTTCTACCACTTGTTCTGGCCACCTGTACCGCTGAGGCCCAGGGTGGGATAGGGAAAGGAAGGACATGGCTGCTGGCAGCTTCCCTGCCTCTGTGGCTCCTGCTGCTTCCAGCAGCTTCATTCTGGCTCCTTGCTGCCAGGATCAGACTCCTTCTTCTTCTGGCCATTCCTCATCCACAACTTTTTTAGGGTGGGTCTTGGATTTAAAAAAATAAAATTAAAATGTTTTGCTGGGACTGTATCAGCACCCTTGGGACCCTGTGTGCTGTGACTTCCTACTGACCAGGGTCCAGTATTGACTAGAAAACCTTTCCTGGTGTTGGTCAAGCCACACCACACCCCTTATCCATGCTCCACATCCCCAGCTTCCTGGTTGGCTGCTGGTCAGTCAGCAGCCACAGGGGTGGATCATCTGTCATTTTCTGTATCTTCATGAACTCTGGACTGGCTCTGAACTCCCTGTTCCTGGTGTGTCAGCCAGCGGGAAGCTGGCACATCTGTGCTCCCTTCTAGAACCTGGTCCTTCCATCCCTTACTGTTGAGCCTGGCTGCCTGAGTACTGGGACTCAGTGTTTGCCAAGATGGGGGTCTGGCATCTGCTTGATGCGCCCCCTAGTGATGGCCAGGGGACGGGGAGCCCATCTTGCCTGGTGCCAGTGCTGTGCCTGTCTGTTGCCTGTCCTGACCTGTGTCCAGTCTGTCCGTCCAGTTTGTCTGTCTGTCTGCTTCTTCTGCCACTTGGTCTGGCCACCTGTGTCGCTGAGGCCCAGGGTGGGATAGGGAGAGGAAGGATATGGCTTCTGACAGCTTCCCTGCTTCTCTAACCCCTGGATCTGTTTGCCTGCCTGTCTGTTCTACCCCATGGTCTGTGTGCTGATCCCTACCTTCTGACCCTTTGGACTTGATCCTGCAATGACTCACCAGCACCAATATCCTGTACCTGATCCTGCATGATGCACCCCAGCACTGATCTTGCAGTAACTTTCTGTGCCCCACACTTTGCCTTGATCTTTCAGCCCCAATCCTCTTCTTCTGCAGGTTGGGGGAAACACTGAAGCTGGGGACAGTGCCATATAAATGTTTAGTAAATGTTTAAAGTTGGGTACATATTGAAATTAATAAAATGGAATGTCCATTGGAAGGAATGGAGGAAACAGCAATGCGAATTTGGAAATAAATCCTATTGTCATTTGCAGATCCCATTAAGTGGCTATGAAAGAATACAACAGAGCTGCATCTTTGGGAGTTGGGGTTGGGAGCCAGGACTCCTGGGTTCTCTGTTAAAGGATTGGGACCTAGCGGCTTAGAACAGGTGGGGAGGGGGGAAGAGGCACTGGCTGCTAGGACCCCTCAGTTCTCTGGGAGGGCAGCAGGCACAAGTGGGTAAGAGGGGAGGGCTGTGAGCTGTTACTTAGCTGTCCCATTCTCCTCCCCAACCCAAATTCAAGGATATAGGAAAATGAGGGGGGGGGGGGGTTGTCTCCTGTCTCCAGCTTCAGTGTTGCCACCAACCTGCAGAAGACAGGATTGGGGCTGAACAACCAAGGCAAAATGTGGGTGTGTGGAGCCTAAGTTGTAAGCAAGCAAAATATATGAGACTGTACAATGTCTTTAATGCTTACGTGGTACGGAAGCTAAGGTGGGAGCCTTAACTTACAATTTCCATGCTTTTTGGAGCATGACTGAGTGAATTTGTAAGGGCCTTCTCTCTTAAACTGAAGGGTTTTTTTAGTATAGAATATTATATTGACTATCCAACTGATCAATATTGAATTAATGATACAATCTGGCACAACCTCCTTGTGGACTTCACAATCAGGCTGTAAAGACAGTGTAGACAAAAGGTTAGTGTGACAGTCTTTGTCACTAGGAGTCCTCAGTTCAAATCACAAGTGTGCTAGGTAGCCTTGGGCAAGTTGCTATTTCTCAACTTGTCATGGCATACTCGTCAAACATTTTATCCACTGAAGCCGGGTGACACCAGTCATTCAGTTCCACAGCAGGGTGGACAGAGGGCGGGGCTAGAAATAATGAGATCAAATTACAGGAAGGTAGATTTTGATTGGTTATTACATTTCCTAATGAAACAAGTTGCCTAGGGAGATCATAGGCTCGCCGTTGCTGGAGGTAAGAATAAGAACATAAGTAGTGTCCTACTGAGTCAGACCAATGGTCCAACAAGCCCAGCATCCTGTCCTCCGACAGTGGCCAATCTCGATCACATGGGAGAAGAACCAACAGTCACAATGGGCAATCCATTCCCCATTGTTCACTCCCAGCTCACGACAGTGAAGTTCATCCAGTAAGCTACTTGGTTAATAGCCATTAATGGACTTACTCTCCAAGAACTTATCCAATCCTTTTTTAAACCCAGAGATACTGCTGGCCTTGACAACATCCTCTGGTAACAAATTACATAAGTTAATTATGCGTTGAATGAAAAAGTACTTCCTTTTATTTGTTTTAAATCTGCCGGCAGCTAGTTTCATGGAGTGTCCTCTAGTTCTAGTACTATTTGAGAGGGTAAATAACCGTTCCCTATTTACTCATTCCACACCACTCAAGATTTTATAAACCGTTATGTCCCCTCTCAGTCTTCTCTTCTCTAAGCTGAAGAGACCCAGCTTGTCACGCCTCTCTTTGTATGGAAGCCGTTCCATACCCTTTATCATTCTCGTTGCCCTTCTTTGTACCTTTTCTAGTTCAGCTATGTCTTTTTGGAGATGGGGTGACCAGAACTGCACACAATATTACAGGTGCGGTTGCACCATCGATTTATATAGAGGCATTATGACATCCTCAGTTTTATTCTCTATCCCTTTGTGAATAATTCCTAACATTCTGTTTGCTTTTTTGACTGCTGCTACACGTTGAGCTGAGAATTTCAGTGTATTGTCCACAGTCACTCCCAGATCCTTTTCCCAAGTGGTAACTCCTAGCTTAGTACCCAGCATTGTGTACTCGTAGTTTGGATTATTTTTCCCTATGTGCATCACTTTGGATTTGTCCACATTAAATTTAATCTGCTATTTAGATGCCCAAAATGGCTTTGGGTGAAAACAGACATGACGCTAACCACCCTTTAACCACCCTTGGTGGTTATTTATGCATGTTGCAGGGCTGTAATGGTGCCCTATGAAGCCCTGCAACATGCATAAATAACCACCAAGGGTGGTTAAAGGGTGGTTAGCGTCATGTCTGTTTTCACCCTTTGTCTTCAAAAAGAGGATGAAAAGCCGCCTTTCAGGGATGTTATAGCTGTAGTAATTCTTTATTCAAGCAGAGGTTTGAACTAGATGACCCTCAAGATCTGTTCCAGCTTTGGCATTCTAGGAAAGACAGATGGATCTTGGAGAGAAAAATGGGTTCATTTGTACAGTTATTTAAATGGAACTTTAAACACTATCTTTATTCAAGTCTCGCCTTAGCCAGAAACTCACTGGGTGACCTTGGGACAGTCACAGTGTTCTCTCAGTCTAACCTACTTCACAGGGATGTTGTGAGGATTAAAAGTTATGTTAATTTTTTATATGTGGAGCGCTTCGAGTGCTATGGCAGAGGGGTGATATATAAAAATAAAGATTATTATTTTATATTTAATTTATGTCACTGATTCTGTACCTTTGACATTATACATATGTACAACACAAAGAGGATTAGGCCACACAAAACCCTTCCTCCTTGCTAATTCACCCCTTGTTCCTTAATCTGTTTGCCTTGTCCTGTAGCAATGCATTCAAACAGCTACTGATTTCTTTGTATTTCAGTGGCCCACCCTTTGTACCAGGTGTCAGAGAACGAGGGATCATTAAGGAGGACAGTAAGTAGCAAGTATTCCACACAACATGCAGAATATGAGTTTGTACCCACTCAAAAAGTGTGTTGTGTGAACAAACCTTCAGAGATCATCAAGGATCACAGGAAGTGGTAAGGACTTCATTCAACACTTAGGGCTCATTCACACAACCTTATCCTGTACGGGGGGTGTTGTGTGAAGGGGGTTTGTGAGGCACAGATACCTGTGCTGAGCAATTCTGACAGTGTGGGGTTGCTCAACACAGGGTTCTGCACCTCAAAAACCATATTCACACAACATCCTCCCCACAGGAGCAGCCAGTACAGGCTGTGCTCCATGGGTGAAACAGATATGCATGTAATTCCGCTTTAACACCACTTTAACATTTCTTATGCATGCTGCAGGGCTGTATTGGTGCCTTATATAGCCCTGCAACATGCATAAGAAATGTTAAAGCAGAGTTAAGGTGCATGTCTGTTTTTTACCCCATGTCAGCTCCTGCCTTGGGACGAATGTACTCTCCGAATGTGGGTTTGTGCCACTATACGCCTTAGAAGTGTGCTGTTTGAACGAGACCTTCCTGATAATTATTCTAACACTTATTTGCCATAATATTTCCTTAGGAAACTATCATGATTCTCCTGGAGACTGGTTTCCCTCCCCTGATCAGTGTGGACAGTGGCAAAGCAGGTTTATGTGCAGACTATTGGCAGCAGGAAGAGGCTATATGGTAGGTACGTGATGTAACTAGATGCTGGGATCAGATCGGATTGCCTCACACAATACTAGGAGTGGCTTTCCAGAAACTGGTTTTTCTTCAGGTTGGGCTAGTCTGGAAAAGAAAGCAATTTGGAGAGCAATGAGCTAGTCCAACTCCTGCCTGCTGACTCGAGAAGTTTGTGCCACTACATGCCTCCATTCTGTGCTGTCTTGTCTCCAGTCCCAGTAGGCCTCTAGCTGTGCTCAGGGCAGTTTCTCCAGCTGAAATTGGAGTTGGCATTCATCAGCTGACGCATACCATGTCCCCACATTACATCACAATCCCAGACATCACGTGCCTCCACAACGATTGAGGAAATGCTGATGAAAAATGTATGTTTCAATCAGGAAATTTGTGAGGCAGCTACTCTGATCCCTAGCTTGCAAAACCCAAATTGGCAAAGCATCCAGAGTCTATGCAGAAGAGATGCCAGTGTAACAATGGTGGGACCTGGTCCAAATTTCAGCTGTCATTCTGTGGAGTGCTTTGAAATGCCTCCTGTGACATTGTTTAATTGTCATGATGCCCCAGCCAGCCTGCACCACACAGGCAACCTGTTGCTGCTGAGGCCTTTCCTTGCTGAGCCTTTGGGGAAAGAGAAAGGGGAAGGGATTCTTCTTTCCTGCACTGCTGCCACTAGGCACCAGGGCTGGCCTTAGAAAAGGGGTGGGGCCCAGAGTGGGAGGGGGCAGGATGGATGCAGTTGTGGGAGGAGAGCAACATCCTGGCATGCACCACTGTTGCAGGGGCAATGTTATTCTAACAAATTAACAATCAGTTCTCTAAGAGTTTTCCCACCCGTACCCCCTTTACGTGTGTTGTGGTAAGGTGTAATAACCAGTTTTGCTGAACAGAGGTGAACTGACAGGATATCAGCCTTACTCTGATGCTTGCAGAGGAGGAAGGGGACTGGGAACAGAGGAGAAGGAGTTATCTGGTTCTTCCCCCCTCCCCCGCCAGCAGTAGAGGTGTCAGGTTGGCCTGGTTTTCCCCTGCCACCTGGAGTGGCGTCAGCTGCGTGGTTCCTGTGTGCCATCTGCCAGTGGCGGCGAGTAGTACCGTTGTTCTCCCCCGACCTCTCCAGATCAGTAGCAGCTGTGGGGTGGCTCAGTTCCCCAACCCAACCAGCACCCCCCCCACACACAACGGGGTGGCCTGGCTCTCTCCCGCCACCTCAATCCCCATGTAGATTTATATGTCTCTCTTCCTGCGCCCATTTGCCCCCCCCATGTGTTCCTCCTTTTTTATTACCTTCTCTCCCCCCCCTTTGTGTGTTTGTGTGTGTCCTTCTGCTCATTTTCTCCCTGTAGTTGGTATGTGTGTTGTAGCCCTCTGTTAACTAAATTAACTGAAAGAAGTCCACCAGTGTGTGATTCTTTTAATTATTTTTAAGATTTATTTTTTAAAAATATATATTTTCAAGCCACATGTCAAAGTTAGACAAGAAGCGGTTTAAAAATTTCTGTAGGGAGAAAGATAAAGAAAAGTACAGCAGTAGTATTTAACTTTAAAAAGGGAGACTATAACCAAATGAGGACATTAGTTAAAAAAGACTAAAAAGCCCAGTTGCAACAGCTACAAGTTTGCAAGAGGCTGATTAAAAGCACCCTTCTGGAAGCCCAGATTAAATGCATCTTGTACGTTAAAAAAGGAAGCAGAAAGACCAAACGTCTTCCACTGTGGTTAAACAGGGAGGTGAAGGAGGCTATTAGTGTGGGGATCAGGGTTGACGGGGGGAGCCCTGACGGGCAAGGAAAGGCGGGGGGGGGAAAAGGGGATTTCACACACCACTATAGAGAGAAGCGGCAAGGCTGTGCCCGGAAAACACGCCCCCAGGTTGGAATAGGGCTATCAGGATGATTAATCCCTAGCATGTCTCATCATAGGGCATCTGAGTAATCGCACGCCCTGGTTGCCGCTTATGCTACCACGCACACCGGGGGGTAAGGGCTGAGGAGAAGAGGGTGTGACAAGTGGGGAACAGGGGTGTGCACAACCCAGGAGGGGAAGGGTAGGATAGGTCTTGCACCCCCAGGGAGGGCCCAGGTTATAGTGCTCACCAAAGCCCCCAAAGGAATCCAACCTTACCTTCTGTCACCACTCTAGTATGTCCAGTCACTCGCTCTCACACTCACCACAAGCACTCCGTCCACACTCGCACACCACGTCACTATCAGAATCGGGGAATCACACAAGTCAGCAAAGGAAGAGAGGGGGCCAGTCTCATGGGCGCAAGGCTCCGATCACCAGTACTGAGCACAGTCCTACAACGAGCCTTTATGCTACGGTGCAGGGCGTTGCTGCAGCCGCTCTGAGCGGCGCAGGGGTGAGGGCGTGACTTCCGCCGTCGATGACTCACTCCTTGCCTCGCCCCCTGGATCACCGCTAGAAGAGGGTGGCGGCGCGACGCTCCCGGGTTTCACCGGTGGGGAGGCGTCCTCCTGGAGCGCTGTACTTGCTGCGGGTGCATCTCCGCTCTGATCAGGTAGTGAAGCCCCAGCGGGGAAGCCCGGGGCTCCAAGTGATCCTGTTGGGGGACGCGGTACCGTGGGTGAGTCTAAGGCATGAGGGGACGGGGCCCCAAGCATAGGGCTCCTAACAGTACCCCCCCCTCCAAGGTCAATGAGGAAGTGCAGGATGGGGGTTTAAGGGGATAGCGGGTATGGAAGAACCGAACCAATCGGGGTGCATGTACATCTGTAGCCTTTTCCCAGGATCATTCGGACGGCCTGTACCCCTTCCAGTCAATAAGGTACCATAAACGTCCCTGACGTCGACGGGAGTCAAGGATTTGCCGTACCTCGTATTCTTGGTTTGCGGGGATGGGGACGACTCATCTTGGGTGCGAATGTTGGGGGGTTGGTGCCGTCTTCAATAGGGAAACATGGAATGTCGGGTGTATGCAATAGTGCGGTGGTAAGTTTACCTGGTAGGTGACCTCGTTGATTTTTCGAACTATTGGGAACGGACCCATGTATCGGTGGTCTAATTTTTCCGATGGACGTTTAGACGGATAATTGCGGCGGTCGATCCAGACCCAGTCGCCAGGGACATAAGTCGGGGTGGCCCGATTATGTAGGTCCACGTATTTTTTATATTGTTGCCGTGCGTGTTGGAGTATCCCTTTAGCTGTTTTCTGTGCCTTACAAATGCGTGTAACAAGGGCTCCTGCTGCGGTGACAGAACAGGCTGTTAATTCGGGAAGACACAGGGGGGGATGGTACCTGTAGGTGATAAAAAACGGTGAGTTGCCCAAGGAGGCATTCAAGGTATTGTTGTACGTGAATTCGGCTAGTGGCAATAAATCGTACCAATCTTGATAATATCCGATTTAACAACGCAAGTACTGCTCAAGAGTCTGGTTTATCCATTCCACTTGCCCGTTGGCCTGTGGGTGGTACCCTGAGGTGAGATAGCGTTTGATTTGCAGACTTGTCAAAAGTGCTTTCCACAGGCGTGATGTGAATTGGGACCCTCGGACTGATACAATTTCCAGGGGTATTCCTTGAAGTTTAATCACATGCTGCAGGAGTAATTGTGCAGTGTAGCAGGCCGTAGGCAACCCAGTGGTGGCCGCGCAATGTCCCATTTTGGTAAAGTGGTCCACAATAACCAAGATTGTTGTATAAGTAAATGATGGGGGTAGTTCAACAATGAAGTCCACATCTATGCGCTGCCAGGGCCCCTGTGGTAACGGGGCAAGCTGTAACAATCCTTGTGGTCGTTGGCAGGGAACCTTGGTGCCGGCACATACTGAACATTGGTTCATGTACTGGTGGACATCTTTCTGTAAGGTAGGCCACCAAAAGTGTCATTGCAACAGGGCAAGGGTGCGTTGTACCCCAGGGTGCCCAGCAAGGGGGGCATCGTGGTGTTCCCAAAGCAGGGGCTTGCATGCCCTTGGTGGTACCACGAGTTTTTGTTGATGATAAAGTAATCCATCCCAACTCTTCTGGGTTTTAGAAACCAGGGAGGGTCCCTGGTGGGAGGAATATTTCCGAAACTGCGCTACAGTAAGGAGGTTGGCAGCGAAAATTTGGGGATCTAATAATAATCCACCTTGATTGTCAGGGGGTTCTCCATCCTCGGTGCACCGCGACAGGGCATCTGCCAAGATGTTTTGATACCCGGGACGGTAACGTATGTGGAAGTTGAAACGGGTAAAGAAAAGGGCCCAACGCCCGTGGCGGGCATTCGTAATGCGGGTGTTTTGGAGATAGGTTAGATTGCGATGATCTGTAACTACGGTGACCGGGTACCTTGCTCCTTCTAGGTAACGTCTCCAAGCTTCAAAAGCTGCCTTAATTGCTAGGAGTTCCCGATCCAACACTGTATAGTTTTTTTCCACACTCGTCAGTTGTCGTGAATAAAAAAGCACATGGCAAGAGCTGGTCTGTCCCTGGCTCCGGTTGCAGGAGAATGGCTCCAATGGCTATGCTAAAGGCATCTGTCTCCACTGTGAATGGTTGGTCAAAGTGCGGATGTTGTAGAATGGGGGCTTGCGTAAAGGTGATCTTAATTTTCTCAAAAGCTTGTTGTTGAGCACACTTCCATTCGTACAGCACTCCTTTTTGTATTAGGGCTGTCAGGGGTTCTGTCAACTTTGCATAGTTAAAAATGTATTGGTGGTAGTAGTTGGTGGTACCTAAGAACCTCTGGAGCGCCTTGACAGAGGATGGTGGGGTCCATTGTACAATAGCACTGACTTTCTTAGGGTCCATTCGTATTCCGTGAGGTGATATAATGAACCCCAAAAACTCAATAGTGGTAACATGAAATGCGCATTTTTCGTATTTGCAAAACAACCGAGTTTGCCGCAAACGCTGCAGTACTTGTCGTACCTGCGTAATGTGTTCTGTTAGGGTGTTCGAAAAGAACAGGATATCGTCTAGATAGGCGAGAACACAAGTGTCCAACATATCACGAAATACATCATTTATCAAGTGTTGGAAGGTGGCCGGTGTGTTGTAGTATTCAAAATGTCCATACTGTGTTCGAAAAGCAGTTTTCCATTCGTCCCCAGGGCGGATGCGCAAGAGGTTATAGGCGCCCTGGAGATCAAGTTTGGTAAAGATATTGGCCCCATGTAGTCGATCCAGGAGCTCAGGAATCAAGGGGAGGGGGTATCAGTTTTTTACTGTAATGGCATTGAGTCCAAGGTAGTCTATGCAAGGGCGAAGCCCTCCATCTTTTTTGGGGACGAAGAATAGTGGTGCCCCCACCGGGGATGTAAAATGTCGTATAAAGCCCCACTGTAGGTTGTCTTCCACATACTCTTTTAGAGTAACCAGGTCAGGAGCGGAGAGAGCATAAATTCGGCCATACGGGGGTTCCGTGCCAGGCATCAGCTCAATGGGGCAGTCGTAGGGCCAATGAAGTGGCAGGCTTTCAGCTTCCTTTTTTGCTGAACATGTCCCGGAATTCTGCATATTGGGGGGGCAGATTCTCTGGCGGTCCTCCATGCCCAGTGGCCAGCAGGGCCTGTGACAGTGGGGGTTACATGCACACAGGGAGCAGTAGTCGGTCCCAAAAGCTACAGTCCCCTGGTTCCACTGAATGCTAGGGTTATGTTTGCGAAGCCATGGCATCCCCAACACCACAACAAACATGGGGGACGCTACCAGGTCAAAGCACATCCCCTCAGTATGCACCCCGATGTTGACCCAGAGCTCCGTGGTTTGCAGAACGATTGGACCTGAACTAAGAGGTGACCCATCGATAGTGTGCACCTGTTCCGGAGTGCGTCTGGGGGTGTTGGAAATGCCATAGCGATGCAAAAACCCTTGGTCCATAAAATTCCCTGAGGCCCCAGAATCAACAAGAGCCCAAGTAACCAAACTCCGAGACGGAGCAACCCCCAAAGTAACAGGGATACAGACATGTCGTGTTCCCCCAGGGCTTGTGTCTAGTACGTGAGATAAGGTGGGTAGGGCGATCTGAGTGCACCCAGGAACCCCCCTACAGTTCCCGGGCTCGGGCTTTTCCTGTGTTCCTTCGAGTTGGAGGTAGCGAGGGGCATTTCCTAGCAAAATGCGAGGGTTCGCCGCAGTAAAAGCACAGGCGGGAAACTTGCCGGTGTTCTCGCTCCGCAGCTGTTAGTGGCCCTCAGGAGTGCACAACCCAGGAGGGGAAGGGTAGGATAGGTCTTGCACCCCCAGGGAGGACCCAGGTTATAGTGCTCACCAAAGCCCCCAAACCCTATTTGCATGGGTTCCACCTCTGTATCTCACCCCGCTTCTGTCTGTGCCGGGGGGGGAGGGATTGGGGCCCGGGTTCCCACCACCCGGAACAGTTCTTGCCATCGCTCTCGTCTCCGCTCCCCCAAGCGTTCATCTATTTGGATAGTGAGGGTCATCAATTCCCCCCAAATTTCTGGGAGGGGGGTAAC
>QEPC01001921.1:2415188-2429460 GCA_003113815.1 Sphenodon punctatus | reverse complement strand
TAGCCATGTATGGCTACGGGGGGCGGGTCAAGCATGCAAGCCCTCCCCATGGCAGAGACCTGGAGTTACTTCCGGGTCTCTGACATGTGGCTTGAACCTTAGGGGGCCTGGCAAGCTGGGAGATGAGCTCCCGCTGAGAGGCGGTGGGGCCAGGGGTGAAGTTCCAGCCCAGCTGAGGATCAGGCAGAGCGCTTAGTGCAGCGGTGAGGCTGATCTGCAGGAGGCTCAGGCTGGTGTGAGGCCAAGCAGGGGGAATGGGATTTGGCTGGGAGAGGAGGCATGGCCAGAGCCGGGCTTTAGGGGCAGGCTTGGCATCCAACGAGGCGGGGGAGGGGGCTGGGAAACCGGGACTCCTGCAGGCAAGGGGCGAGTCGCCCGCCCGCTGTGTTTCTGCCTTGGCCAGGCCATGGCTGCCCTGCAAGAGTTTCAGCAGGGCCAGGAGCCGCTGGAGGGAGGGGTCCGTCTCAGTGTGGCGGCGGCGGAGCTGCAGCTACAGCAGCAGGCGTGCCGGGACGGAAGTCCTTTGTTGCAGCTGCAAAGGGAGCCCCCTGCATGGGCAGCCTCAGCCTCCTCTTGAACCCCGCGTGAATCCCCCCCACTTGTCTCCCAGCTCAGCAGGTAAGTGGGGTGTGGCCCCCGCCTGGGGGGGGAGATCCCAGTGCCCCCAGGAGGGGGGCAGAGGAGAGGATGGGGGGGATGGGGGCCCCAAGTCCATTTCTTGTCCCTGGGCCCCCTCCAACCTAGTTACGCCCCTGTGCACATTTTAAAAAACGGTTTTGGCATCCCCCGATCATCAAAGTGTCTCAAAACCAGTTTTTAAAAATGCGCATTATTTAAAAACCACATTGAAAACGGTTTTGGCTTTTACACGATCATGGCAAATGTGCATTTAAAATGGCTTAGGTGTTTAAACGAGCATTAAAACATGCGCATTTTTCACCAATCATGCACAAATTTGTCTCGTCTAAAAGCGGCCTTAGACTGGCCCTGCAAAGAGATGAGGCATTTTGAAGCAACACAACACTCCAACTCCAGTAAGGAACCAACACAAGAACCACCAACACAAGCACAACTCCAGTAAGGAACCAACCATCCCTTTCACGCCAGGCTACACACTTTCCACATGATACAAGTATAGGACATCATACTTACGGTGAATATTAGGAAGAGCATCCTTGCTGTAAGAAGAGCTCGATAATGGAGCCAATTGCATTAGGGATGTTGTGGAATCTCCTTCACCAAAGGTTTTTAAGAGGTGGCTAGGCTGGAGAACCCACAGTTTGTTGGGGATTATTTAGATCTAGTTAATCTGCCTTAGGGATGGCATGATGATTCTTGAAGTGTCTTCCAGTCCAATGATTATATAAACAATAATATCCAGAATCATTGCCTGGCTGGGGCCCTGCCATTATTGACCCTTGTTGGGAGTATTTGGCAGCAGGAATGAAAGAAAGTTTTGGTTTCATGTTCTGGCTTCTCAAGGTACCAGTAATTGCTGCAAAGTACTTTCCTGGGCCTCCACTCCCAGCAGGTATTTTGTATAATCAAATGGATATGTTCCTGGATCTATGATTACTTTGCTTTCCTTCCTTTTCTCTGGATGATTCTCAGGGGATAAGTTGCACTTCTCATTTTGAACGTCTTGCTTAATATGTAACGCTGGTTTCAGATTACAGTAAATCCTGCACTAGCAGCTGGCAACCTCCAGGAATAGGGCTCTTCTCCCTGACAGTTATGATTGAGGTTGGTCAGGTAATGTGGGGATGAGCACATTCTGAGAACCTAGGTTTGTTTTTTTTCCACACTGTGATAAATGATTGCTAGACAAAGCCTGTTAGGTTAGTTATTATTACAAGGATCACTGAGACAGACATCAGGGTAATAATACCAAAGGCTGCTGTACAGCAGCCTGATGCAAAGCATGTAGGAACAGAGCCACTGCTAGAATTATATATAATTTTATATAATTCTAGCAGCTGCTCTGTTTCTACAATAAGTATACAAAATGTATATACATGTGTGTGTATATGTATATGCATGTGTGTATATGCGCATATATAAAAATAGGCATTTTGTATACTTTATTGTACAAGTCTATCCAATTATGTGTCATGAGGATGTCACCTGCCTTCATTCAGCTTGCAGTGCAAATTTCCATTGCCTGCTTGTCTATTAAAAATACAAATGCTTTCTCTGTTCCCAGAATTCACCTCTACCATGGCGCTCCACTGAACAGCTGATCAACAGGGACCTGGGAACATGCCTTCCCTACCCTGCTAATGGGAGCCCAGGAGGACTTGTATTGTAGGAGGGGAAAGGAAGGGCTGCTGCTCCCCTGTTGCCAGACAGAGGGAAGGAAGGAGAGCTCCTCCACAGGCAGTGCATTCCCCCAACCGGGAGGGAGCATCAAAAGCTTTCATGGGGAGTTTGGGGACACCCTTTCCCAAGATAATTGCACTCTTGCTATTTATTTGGCCTGTCTGCTCGTTTGGAATGCACAGGCCGACACCTGGAGTCAAAAGGTAAAAGGGAGATCCTCAAGCCTCTGAGAGCGTTTCCAGATTTATCCTCCTGGTCATGTGACCAAGTGGGCATGAATCAGCTGTTTTGCTGTCACACAGACATGATTTAAAAGGGAAGAGGGAGGACTCGGTTCTTCTCTCTCCTCTGTCTCTCCTTGCTGTGCCCAGACTGCTTAGCTTCCTAGGAGAGCTGTTTGCATGGCAAGTTTGACAGCATGATACTTAAGCTGCTGTGCCAGATCTAGCCCCATTCACGTCAGTCATTGTCCCCCACCCCGAAAAGAAGACACAGACACCATACTTGTGGGATAAATTAGGCCGCACCAAACTTTATTAGTCCAGTCGGGGGAGGAGGGGGCTATGTCCCTCCGGGTTCTGTCAACCTTAACTGTTAACTGATAACTCAGCTAGAGTAAACTTAAGGCGGTCTGATGTTTCTCAGTACCTAGTGCTAACTAGAGCTGCTGCAATGTCATGCCTGCCCGGTCGCCCCCAGCCGGATGAGGAGGCCGTTGCCTACCGTGACCCAAGGAAGGAAGGAAGCCCAGCCCACGAGACCCTGGACCGCCCCTGTCCTAGGGCCCCGCGACCCGCCCCCACTTTCTGGGTCCTGTGTGATGCTGGCCGGGCAAGCTCTAGCATTCACGTGGACCCCATCTTGTAAGGAGATGACCTGGCAGCAGACTATCCCTACCGTCTAACTTAAATAAATCTCAGGACCCCTGTCACTAGAGACTGCCAGCCTTGCTTGGCTAGACTCGCCCCCTCCCGACTCATCCAAAAGCTGACTTAACATTCCTTGCATCGCCTTAAGGTAAAGCTTGAGCCCTTCATCGGACAAGTGGACCCCGTCAGACCGGAACAACTCAGGCCTGGAAAACCTAATTTCAGGATGCCTGATCATTTGCCCTCCCATATCGGTCATCAATTTGGCCACCTCTTTATTCATTTTCCTCCTGGCCCTATCCACTTTACTCGGGCGCACGGCATCTCTCCATCTAATCCTCTCCAGCATCTTGGACCACACCAACATTGTATTTGGGAGAACCGCCTTGCCACCATCAGGTCTCTCTTTATGCTGGTGACCAGGTGCAAACCTGTTTACCGGTAGGTTGTTCTCCCCCAAATGTATCACCATTATGTCCGGATGCGAGTCCTTCGCCAGTGTGTGGACCAACGGCAGGAACTGAGCCCATCTCATCCCGCTTCGTCCTCTCCACGTCACCTCTGCCAAATGTCCCAGGCAAAGCTGGGTTCCCCAGTACGAGCGTCCTGCTCGTTTCCCAGCCCAGTAAACCATACTGTGGCCCACGATTACGATTCTCTTCTGCCGTGCAAGCAGATCACTACCTAGGAGAGACAAACACTGGTTACCCTTGCCATAAATAATTTGCCCCCCCCTTCACTTCGCTGGACTACCCCCGCCTTTTATAACTGGACCTTGCGCACATATGAGCGGAAGGCCCTGGACCTCCAATGACCAATCGCCTTTACCTGCTGCTCAGACAAGCCTGCCACTGCCGCGCAGCTCGCTGCCCCAATTCTGAAGGAGTGGGAACCAAATAAGTATGGTGGCAAATTCAGTTTCTTCAGCACCTTAGGGAGCACTGCTAAGAATTGGTACCTGGTGACCCATGAGCCGCTTGCATGAATGAACAGCTGGCCTGGCCTGATCGGGCGCACTTCCAAATAGGCCTCCAGCACCCTCACAGGGCACAGGAGACCTTCGTCTATTCTTGACATCGTAACAATCTGCCCTTGTCGCCACTGATCTGTTTTTGACCCTTTTAGTAATACTGACAGGCCTTCAACACCCACTTGAATGTCATCTATACCTACCACGATTCCCCCTTGGTTGGCGGATGAGGCAGCCGTAATCTCGCTAACTCTAAATGCCCCGAAGAAGGCAATCTTAAACAGTCTATCAAACAATTTGGACTCAAAAAAAGAAAAACACGCCTCGACTAGCTGCTGGCACACCTCCTTTAAAATCACTGTTGTAATAGGCCACCTAGTGTCCCCCCCACGAGGGGAATTCCTTTGCCACCCTTCCAGCATTTTCCTGACCAGAAAACCACCACTAGGAGATGGGAAGCCTGCCAATTTATTATAAAAAGCCAGCACAGCCAATTTGCCAGAAATTGTCCCCAGACCCCTTCTCCTTAAACTGATAACAAACAGGATTGACTGGGCTTCCGTAATCGGGCAGTGGGTTCCCCATCCCTTTTCTTCCCTATAATTTTGAAATTCTGCCAAAGCTTGTGAGTAGGCTGCTCTCGTGCTGGGCACCAATGACCCCTGCACTGCCTGAAACATTTCTACCATCCAATGCTCCAAGTCCCCTGCGGGAGTTCCTCCAGTTCCCTCCTGGCCTCCGGCGCCAACTGTCTGAATTGCGCCATCTGCGAGAGAGTGCATCGGCTATGCCGTTGTTAACTCTCAGGACATGCCTGGCCGTGAATAATATGTTACTGGCAAGGCACCGCCGGACGAATGCTCTCACCAACCCCATCACCCTTTTGGAATGGGAAGACATTGAATTCAGCACGTGGACTACCGCGAGATTGTTGCACCAAAACAATATCATTTTGTTTGCGAACTCCTTTTTCCACTGCTAACACTATGGGGAAAAGTTTGAGAAAGGTGAGGTCCCTCTTTACCCCCTCCTGTACCCACTTCGTCGGCCATGGTGCTGCGCACCATTGGCCAGCCCAGTATAACCCGAAGCCCAACGATCCATCTGAATCCGATTGGACCTGCAGCCCTGCCTCCAATAGCCACCTCTGTTGCCATATGCTAATGCCATTGAAGCTGTGGAGGAAGTGGTGCCAAGTCCTCAAATCCTGCCTCCCTCATTTCTGGCGTGATCCTGATGTGGCAATGCCTCAGCAGATTGGTCGCAACCTTCATGTAAAGCTGCGACAAAAATGCCCGGCCTGGCACCACAACCCTGCATGGAAATTTAGACTACCCAATAATGCCTGGAGCTGCTTGACTGTCGCCTTTGGGTGCATCAGGAGAGCGTCGATATCCCTAACTAGGGCTGCTAACCTATCTGCTGGCAGGCAGGACACCTGTTCGTTGGTGTCCAGTTCAATTCCCCAAAATGTCAGTGTTGTTGCTGGGCCAACCGTCTTTTCCGGGGCTAGGGGGACCCCCCAGCTCGACAGCCATTGCTTGGAAGCTTTCCAAGGCCCTCTCGCATTCTCCCGATCCTGCCCGCTCCCAAAACAGGAAGTCATCGATATAGTGTATTATACATCAAGACCCCTTTCTTTGACGCACCAGCCATTCCAGTAGGGAACTGAAATGCTCGACGCCTGAACAAGATATCGAACACCCCATGGGCATTGCCATGTTGGAGTAATAGTAGCCTCCAAACTGGAACTCAAGTAACCTGAAGTTCCCGGGGTGAACTGGCAGCAGGCGAAATGCAGATTTAATATTGCACTTCGCCAGCAGTGCCCCTTTTCCGCATTCACAGGGCATCTCAATTGCCGTGTCCAGGGATGCGTATCGGACAGAGCAGAGTTCTGGGGGAATTACGTTGTTCACAAACTGCCCTTTGGGGTAGGACAGGTGGTGGCTGAGGCGAAACCCCCCTGCCTGCTTCTTGGGCACTATACCCAATGGGGACATGTGGAGATTGGAGAAAGGGCAGGTTGCGAATGGGCCTGTGATCCGGCCTTCCGCGAGCTCCTTCTGAAGCTTGGCGGCCACCAAGTCTTCCTTCCCCCCAACTGACTGGAGGTTCCTCACCCAATTCCGAACCTGTTCAAATTTAGCTGGTATCACGAACCCCTCCCTAAAACCTGACACTACGTACTTGCCCTCGCCTTTCATTGGGCAGCTCTTCAGCACGCGTTCCAATGCGCTATGGATGACTGGGGTTGCGGCTCTTGCCTCCCCCTTGCTGTTGGGGGCCCCCTGCCCCGGGTTTACCCTGCTGCCTACCTCTGGGGGACAAGTGCACCCTATTACACTGCACCCCAGAATACCCCCCCCGCAATGGGAGCAAGTGTGCCTAAAGCGTCACAGGGAGCAGGTGCAACCCCCAAACCCGTTGAAATCTCAACAGGTCCCTCCCTTCTGGTAACACGGTGACAACCTGCCTGAAAGGGGTCATTCATTGGGGACACTCCACCCCCCTTGCTAAAGTGTGGCTGCTGTCAGTCCTATGTACTCCTACCACATTGGACATACATTCTAGCCAAAGGTCCTGGGCATATATGTCCCACCTAAGCCCTTGGGTGATTGCTGCCCTTTTCCTGAAACCCTCATCATAGCAGAGCCATGCCCCTGGGTTACTGGTGTCAAAGGCCCTGTGAATGATATCCTGGTACTTTATTAATTCTGAGGCCCTGTCAGGTGCCGCCTGTACCATGACCCTCCTTAGTACAGAGAAAGCAGCCGACCAATTGGCCCAATTTCTGTCCACTTTAGGATGCTTAAAGCGCTCCTTCTCCTTGTCCTTCTTGGTAGCATTGGGGTCAGGGACGGGCTCAGTATATAATAGGGAGAACACATCCACATACTCCCCCTTCCAAATCTTGTTGCAGGTGTGCTGCGCTAGGTGCGCACCAACTGGTGCCCCCACAGCCGCCCAGGTTCCCGGCTCCATACGGACTGGTTACCTGCGCGACCCTGGAGTGGCACGCCAGGCACTCTCCTGCCCCACCCTGGCTATGCCCCCCCCTGCTTCTGGGCCAGTTCGTGGAGCCTCTAATCCTCCACCTGGCTCTTGTCCTGGCCATGGGATCCATGATCCCAACCAGCCCAAATGTCTCAGAGCCACGGGACCCATCTGAGTAGGTTGCTCCTTGTCCCTGGCCTCCCCCTTGTGCCCATATTGGCAAGGGGTGCATTGCTGGCACCTACCTGCATTTTGCGACTGGAGCTTGCACCAACATTGGCAGATGGGCCCACGGTCATTGGCCCGGGGGCCTCTCTCTGACTTCGATCCAGCAGATCCGCCATCCCCTGATCGCCCCTCCTGCCTTGGTCGCATGTATCCCATCTTGTCATTGTGGCCTGATGCCCCTCTGCCAGCTCCACTACCTTTCCTTCGAGAGCCACAAATCAACCCATGAATTCATTTAGGGTCTTGAGGACCGCTGCCAGTTGATCTCCCCATGCTTGCTGGCTCGCTGGCTCACCGTCCTTGTCCCTAGTGGGTGACAAATGGCGCTGTCCCCCCCACATGGGCGGGGAGGGCAGCCTTGCCGGGGTTGCCCAACCTGCGCCGGGGGGCTGTGGCATCCCCACTCATGCATGACCTCCCCCGAGGGGGGGTTGACGTCTGGGGGATAGTCCCCCCCCCCGGGGCACCTGCCTCCTCCCTGAACCTGGCTGGTGGCTGCACCTCTCGAGTGCTCACCCTAATCCGAACCTTTGGTGACTCCCCCTCTTCGGTGCCAGTGTCCGCCTGGCTTCCATTCTCAATCTCCCCACCTGCAGGTTCCCTTTGGTCCTGCCCTTCCTGAGGCCCTGGAAAACTGTGGCCCTGTTCCGTCACTGGGGCACCTTCACTGCAGGGCAATCCCTCTCTCAGGGCCCCACTTTCTACCTGCATTTCCCCAGGGGCTTGGTGTTGGCTCCTGCCGGCCAGGCTGTTGAGGACCCCTTCACACCCGCACATTCTTTCCTGGATGGACTCCAGGACCTCCTCCACCCTTTTCGCTAGGGTCTTCTTGGCTGGGCCCTTCCCCTTCTTGCTCCCATTTCCCTTCACCATCGCCTTATTGAACGCCCTTGGCCCCCAAGCCCGGCTAACGGGGGGAAGACTTGTTGGGGGGGAGGCGGATACTCTCTATGCGTCCCCCGATCCCCTTGTTCACTGGGCCATTAATCTCTCCTCCTCCTCCCGCGTATTGCTCCCAGAGCCACGACTAACCCCCCCCCCCCAGAATTGCAGTGCTGGAAGAGGGGTAAGGAGGGATTGAGTCAAGTGAGCGGATCCTATTCCTCCCTGGTGCCTGTGCTCTCCCAGGTGCCTCCAAACCCGCCATTGTACCCCTTATCCCTCAGGGGGCTGCCCCCCGGGCTCACACCTGGGCTATATAAAGAGTGGGCATGGGGGGGGGGAAAGGGAGAGAATGAATGTTCTAGTTCTCCTCCCCTCTTACCCTCACTGCTCCACCAGGGGATCCTTACTAGTAGCGCTGCTGCACTGAGGGGCCACTGTCCAGAATCCCCACCCCTGCCGCCGCCGCCACCGCCACTTCCACCACACCGCGAACATCCACGAGCCTCGAGAGCACACTGCTTGCTTGATGCTGCCCAGGCGTGGAATGGCGTGATCTGCGCCTGGGCCAAGATGGCGGCCACGAGCTCTTGCTCCTCGCAAGAGCTCGCTTCGCGCCGCTTTCCCCGTGTGCCGTGCGCCCCCGTCCTCATGTCTTCTTTCCAGCAAGGGTGGGGGAGGGACAACAGTCGCTGGCCCTGAGCTGCTCCCCATACTGAGGAGGGCCGTAGGGGTGACGATCCTTTAAGGCCAGTGACACATCAGCATGTGTACTGAGTAGCTGCAAGCAAAACTGGCCTTAAGCCTCCAAGGGCCACAGGCAGGCAAGGCAGCCATGTTAGGTGAAGAGCAGGGGGTGGGCAGGGATGCCCATTCTTTGCATGCATAGTGCAGAATGCTTTCCCCCCCCCATTGCTAGAGGGACGGGGCATGGAAGGAGCAGAGCAGCCAAGTGGATGACTGAGAACCCCAGGTACTCCTGAGGTGAGAGGGGAGAAGGTGCAGCTTGCTGAGCAGCTAATGGCCCCATATAGCACAGCTCCACCAGCTACCTGTGGCTGCTGTGTACTGTTACATCCCCTCTGGAATGAGGGAGGAAGAACAGGTGGGTGGGTGGGTGGATATCTGAGGGCCCTGTCAGTGATGAATTGAAAGAACTGTCACAAACCAACGTGACTATGGAAGAGGTTCCAGAGCAAACTGACGCGCTAACAGTAACAGATCACCAGGACCCAGACGGTATTATTCACCCTAGGGTTCTGAAGGAACTCAAGTATGAAATTGTAGACCTACTATTGGTAATTTGTAACCTATTGCTAACATCTGCCCAAGGATTGGAGGATAGCGAATGTAACACCGGTATTTAAAAAGAGCTCCAGAGGCGATCCTGGAAACTACAGACCAGTGACCCTGACACTGGTGCCGCACCGCAACAGACACACAGCTGTTGATTCAGCTGCCCTGGGGAACAGTTGGTTGGCGCCCCTCATGTAAATACACCTGTGGCCACCGCCATGTTGGCTATAGGCTAGTTATGGCTCTGGATGGTACTCTATATGCTGTGGCTCTGTGATTAGAGTGGGGATAGAGCTGAGAAGCTTGGACATGCTCATCTTAAAGGAGCTTGCTAGCTGCCTGGAGCTGAGTGAGGAGCTATACTCTCTAGATCTGGTCAGGGGTCCAAAGATTTGGTATAAGTTTTCTTCACCTTCCCTCTGCCCCACCTCAAGGTAATCACCCTAGTTAATAGTTTGAACCTGCTGTGAATTCTTGTCCTGATCCAGAATGCACTTCAATTCATGCTTAATTTTATGGACACACACGAGCAGTCCTGTTAACTTCCATGGAACTATTGAAGTGCTTTTGTGACACAAAGGGGAATTCTGCTCCCACACCCGAGAGGGACACATACGGTTACCACCTCTGTTTGAGCTTTCTCCCAGAGGGGTGGAGCCATTGGGGTAGAGCAAAAGGGGCCGTCATGTCCCTTTTGGACATAACCCACTGCTTACAGAGTGTCATAGTGCTGTGCTCTTTGAGGTGCAGTCATGCCAGAAAAGAGGTGGGCACTGGGAACGACCCTCTTTCTGATGTCTCCATTCCCCAAAGCCCTGATTTCTCCACTTTACCAGGAACCTTCCTGGATGACCCAGAGAATTCAGGGCATAGGCCAGAGACTCTGGGTCAAATTCCAGAGTCTTCAGGTATGCCCTGGTTAAAGCATACCTTCCAACATTTCCAGCAGCCAAACAGGGATAAGCTCTGCCCCCTCAGCTGGTGAGCTCCACCTCTCCATGAATAAGCTCCATCCACTCACACACCTGCACACACTCACTTTCCAACATTACCAGTGCATACAGAGGAACAGAAACTCTCCTGTTTATCATTACATTTAGTTTTATTTAATTTATTTATTTATTAGATTTTTTTTGCTGCCCCCTCCTGCCTCTGCAGCTTGGGGCAGCTCACAACATTTAAAAATACAACATAAAAACTTTAGAACAACAAATAGTAAAGCTAAAAACAAAAAACGAAAGTATCCCCTTCTACCCAACCCAATCCCCCACCCTCACCGATCTCCCTACCTGCAGGATTGCCCTCACCAAAGGCCCAGCGGAACAGCCAGGTCTTACAATGTTGTCGGAAAGAAGGGAGGTCCGGGGACAGGCGGACCTCTACCAGGAGGGAGTTTCACAGCTGCGGTGCGGCCACCGAGAATGCCCTCCTCATCGTCACCATCCGGGAAACTGGGAGAACCTGAAGGAGGGTGACCCTGGCCAACCAGAACCCAGGGAGTGAGGTGATCCCACAGGTAGGTGGTGCCCAGGCCATTTAGGAATTTAAAGGTCAAAACCAACACCTTGAATTGGGCCTGGAAAACTATTGGCAAACAGTGCAGAGAACGGAGGACCGGTGTAATGTGCTTGTGATGACCTGTCCCCCTAAGAAGCTGGGACACCGCATTCTGCACCAGCTGCTGTTTCTGAACTGTCACCAGGGGTAGCCCCCATAGAGCGCGTTACAGTAATCTAATCTTGAGGTGATAAAAGTATGGATGATAGTGGCCAGGTCCACATCTGAGACATACGGTTTAAGCTGTTGCACCAGATGTAATTGGTGAAATGGGCCCTGCGCCACAGCTGCCACCTGGACATCCAACTGGAACTGTCGGTCCAGGCGCACCACCAGACTACGGACCTGGGGTACCAGCAGAGGGTGGACCCCATCTATGGAGGGGCCACCACTCCCCTGGCACCCCCCACAGGCATCACCTCCATCTTGTCAGGATTCAGCTTCAGGCGGCTCGCCCTCATCTATTCCCCCACAACTGACAAACACCAGCGATGCCTGAGTCAGCTGAAAAAGAGAGATACAGTTGGGTGTCATCAGCATATTGATGATACCGTACGCCTAACCCTCTAATGACCTCTCCAAAGGCTGCATGTACACGTTGAACAGGAGAGGAGATAAGATGGAACCTTGTGGGATTTCACACATGAGGTCCCAGGGAGAAGATGAACAATCACTCAGCACCACACGTTGAGTTCTCCTGGCCAGGAAAGAATGGAACCATTCAAGAATGGTACTGTCCACTCTGGCTCGGCCCTGCAGTCAAGTCACCAACAACTCGTGGTCAAAGGTATCGAATGCAGCTCAGAGGTCTATAAGGAACAACAGGATTGAATGGCCCTGGTCCAGCCCATGGGAGAGGTCGTCGACCAAGCCCACAAGTGCAATCTCAATGCCATAACCCAGATGAAAGCCAGACTGTGAGGGATCTAGGAAACTGATCTGATCCAGATGCCCTTGAAGCTGACGGGCCACTAACCGCTCAATAACGTTCCCTTCTTGTCATTCTATTATCTCCCTATCATCCTTTCAAGTGTTTTTCTTGGGAGGCAACCAAGAAAGAGGTACCCAAGAATGCCAGTCTTTTTGTCCCTTTCTCTCTTGAAAAAGGGATTTTGACCCTGGAAAGAGGGACCGTGGGATCCCTCCTAAATAGAGACTCCTGGGAGGTATGTTAGCGCCCCAACCAACTGATTATTCTTGGGACTGTGTTCCAAGGAGGCAGGGCCAGTCTCAGCACCTTTCAGGCACAGACCTACGTAGGTGACTCTCCAGTGGTGGAACATCAAAATTCCCTTGACCAGGGCCCTTCTTAGGAGGCCAGAAAGGTCCAAGAGCTTATTCTATACTGGGGTCTAAGCTCCCACTATTAATTCTTATTATTCTTAATAAGCATTTATATAGCACAAACAGTGTACCTGGCACTTTACAGTTAGTATTAGAGACAGGTCCCTTCCCAGTGGGTTTACAATCTAAGATGGACAAGGGTGAGGGGAACGCACGCACGCACGCACGCACGCACGCACGCACGCACGCACTACAGATGGGGAACTAAGGCTGAGAGGTTGTGAGTTGCCCAAGGCCACCCAGTAAGTTCATGGCTAGGATGGAATTCACATCCTGGCTTCCCAGGTCCAAGTCCAGCACCATATCCACTACACCACACAGGATTTGATCGTGCCTGTCTTTCTTGGTCTGCTATGGTAGCTGTTGACTTGCTTCTCTCTGTGCTGTCCTCTGGAGGGTTGAGCCTGTTCTGGGTCTGTCCCTCTCCCTTCCTCAGCTATGCCGTTGCCTTGTGCTGGAGTCCTTATATAGCTCTAGCTGGAGCAAATCCGGCGGTTGTTTGTGACATCATCTGGCAGCAAATTCTGTTGCTCCTGTTGACTACTGATGATGTGGCCCTCCTAGCGAGAGTGTGCCTGCTGCTGTCTCTGCAGTGTAGTGTTTATAAACGATCTGTCATTACATTGAGACACAAGAGGCAGGCTCCACTTTGCAGCTTTGCCATATCAGGACCAGTTTGCTTAGCATTCTTCAGAATTGACTCCACAATTATAGGGATGATGTGCCAGATGCTACTCAATTAATATCCCATTTTGGGGGGAGGAGTTGGGGACAAGTTCTACAGGTGTCTTCCTGTTCTACAGGTATCTCCATGAAGGAAGGAGGCTGTCTGGGTCAGGGAAAAGCTATTTGGTTTAAGATAAAGTTGAAAGTGGTAGCATATAAATAGGTACAATGAGAAGGGGACAAACCCTCCTTCATAGTGGGTCTTTATAATCCCAAAGGCAGATAAAACAAATAATAAAACTTTTTTGGCAAGCCTGAACCACTCCTCCCCTCATGTATTCCTCAAGAACTGTAAGGTCAACTGTCCTGTGTTGTTTCATGTTCCTCCCCTCTCCCCATTTTTAAAAAACTGAGGTATGAATCATTTCATCATCAGGAGGGAGTACTTTACTAGGGGTGGGAAGTTCGGTACATCCGGTATCCGATACTGCTGGTATTTTGCTGTACCGGCAGTATCGGATTACTCTGGTATCTGGGGGTACCGGTTCCCCGTGCTGGATTTTTTTACATTGCGGCCATTGAAATGAATGGCCTCAATGTAAAAAAAGAAACAAAAAACCCCCAACCACTTTCCCTCCCCAGTCCAGGCTGCGCAGGTGGAAGGGGGGACAGCCCCCACCCACCCTGCCCAGCCTGGATTTTTTAAAAAAAAATTCCCCTGAAGTCCCTGCTAGTGCAGACTGTGGACCGCCGCTGACGACCCAGAGCCCGCACCAGCAGGTAGGTAGTGGTACTAGGGTGATCTCTGGGGTGGGGGGTGGTTTAACACACCCTCCACCCCAGGGATCACCCTACCCCCCCAGGGATCGCCTACCTTTGGCACTCTGGGCGGTGGTGGCGGCGGAGGCGGTGATGGCAGCACGGCGGTCCGGTGGCTTCAGCGCTGGCTGGTGACTTCAGCACTTACTAGGCCTTCCAGGGAATTTCCGGGTTTCCCCCCACCCCAGGGATCACCCTAGTACCTGCTGGTGTGGGCTCCGGGTCACCGGCGGTGGCCCGGAGCCCGCACTAGTAGCAGGGACTTAGGGTAAAAAAATAAAATAAATTAAAATCCAGGCTGGGCAGGGTGGGTGGGGGGTGCCCC
>QEPC01001921.1:2387589-2415088 GCA_003113815.1 Sphenodon punctatus | reverse complement strand
CGTATTTGTTAGGTGTGCTGCTTTTCATGAGGGGTGGTGGTGACCCCCAATACCATGGGGGTGTTTTGTATTTCTGTTTTTCAATTGATACATTAATAAACTGTAAATTTTTTATGTTAATCTGGAGTAATTTTCAAATCAATCACATTCATTATTTTTCAGCTATTTATTAATCAGGGTACTTTCTACCCCAGAAATGGTTATTAGTCACTCAGTTTCTCAAGGATAGCAGGGTTAAGCTAAATATCAGGAGAAATGTATATTTGATGATGGTATCTGAAGGGAAAAAAATGTTCTTGGACTATTTGCTGTAAAAGCTCTCACATACTCCTGAAGAATGGCTAAAATTAGAGAATTGTGTTTTCTCTTTGCATAGAATTTCCCACTAGGAATAGAGTAAAATTGTTGAATAAATGAAGCATTGTGATTGGAACAATTAATTCCTGCTCTAGAAAATAGGCCGCAGGGAATACCTCCCTCTTTAATTTGCCTTTACAGCAAAGCTGAACTGATGTCTCCCAAGAGGAAAGGCTAGTCCATAAACTGACTTACAGTGCCATCTAGCCCCCTTCTGAAGATATAAGGCATTTATTGGTAGTTGCTTTTTTGGTGGCAGTTCTTACTTCTGAAAAGCTGACTCATTTTCACGTTTATCCAACATTGAGAGTATATGTGTGCAGATATATTTATTTGTTTACTGCATATTCATAGGCTTTGTGAAAATAAATGACGGTGACTGTTAGGATAGTCATTAGGAAATTCCTTTTTTACTTTCTGTGGCTGGAAAAATCTCTGCTTGTGCCATTTTGACCAGATTGTTTACTCATTTTATGGACATGATCTTTCCTGCGATGCAGAGTGGTTTCCTTTCTGGAAGAAGTATCGTTGACATATTTACTATTTAGGAGCAACAAGAAACTGTCATGAACAGAACTGAGACAACCATAAATGCTGTTTGTGGATCTCACAAAGACCTTTGACCACAGGTTCCCAAACGGTCATGACCCCATCTGATGGGATTGAGATCCCAACTGAAACATGGGATCTATGATCTCAACTGGGATACAAATCAGAAGTCTCTCCTACAATTCAAGGTCTTTCAGCTGTTTCAAATTCTCCATCTGGAATCTTTCCCTCTCCCCACCTCTCCTCCTCCAAAAAGGAGGGGGAGGTCTCATGCAGCTTTTCAGCACGGTGATGAGCACAATTCCTGAGCAGGATCTGTGTCCTTTCTTCTGTTGTGCTGACAGGGGTCTCTCCTACTCTCGGCAGCAGACCTTGGCTTTTATATATTTATATTCATTTATTTGTTTATTTTCACTAACTTTTACCCCACCCCTCCTGCCAAGGCAACTCGGGGCGGCTTACAATATAAAATAGTCCTTCACCCATCTCCCTCACCGAAAGCCTGATGGAACAGCCAGGTCCTACACTGTTGACGGAAGGAAGGAAGGAAGGAAGGTCTGGGGTCATCCAGGTCTCTTCCAGAAGGGAGTTCCACAGCCGAGAAGTGGCCACCAAGAACACCCTCTCCATAGTTGCCCCCTGAACAACTTGGTGACATGAAGAAGGGTGCTACTGGTGGACTACAGGGGCCGATCCAGAATGCGGGGGGTGAGGTGGTCCTGCAGGTAGGTGGGGCCCAGGCCATATAGGGATTTATAGGTCAAAACCAACACCTTGAATTGGGCCTGAAAGACTATAGGCAGCCAGTGCAGAGCCCAGAGCACTGGTGAAATGTGATCACAGCGGCCTGACCCCATAAGGAAATGGGCGACTGCATTCTGCACTAGCTGCAGTCTCTGCAACGTCACCATGGGTAGCCCCACTTAGAGCATGTTACAATAGTCCAATCTCGAGGTAATGAAAGCATTCTGAAACATATAGCTGAAGCCGACGCACAAGTTGTAGTTGGCGGAACGCACTCCTTGCCACTGCCCCCACCTCCAAGCGGAGCTGAGGATCGAGGAGCACGTCCAGACTGCAAACCTGGGGAACCAGTGGAGGGCGAATCTCATCAATGACAGGAGCCGCTACATCCACCATCTTTACCCACCACCACCATCACCTCGTGGTGATGAGTCTGGTGTCTCTTGCTTTGTAGGCAGAATATGCAATAAAACATTGCTCGCTGCCCCAGAAGCAGTGCTACTCAGACATACAACAACTGCAAGATACCATTTCTGCCGGGCCATTGTTATTTCTCCTGCAGCTGCAAGTGCTTGACCTTGGGTAAAGAGATGAGTGGGAGAACAGAATCTGTGATAAGGAGACCAGAACAATGTGGCATGGTGCACAGATTTTGTTGCGTTGTAGCATGATTCCAGTCTGTTGAGTGAGGGAGGGGGAAGGAGAATGCCCAGCATTCAGTTTTTAAACACTCCATCCACAACCCACAACAATGACCCACCCTTAACTCTCCCTTCCCCCACTAACCTCCCTTTCCCCAGCTTAGAAAGGCTTGCATGCGCTCCATGAAAGGATAAAACAGGCATTGGGCTCTTCTGAATGAATCAAGAGGTGGATCCAAAATGGCACATCTCTATGTTGTAAGTTTGGCCCACCATACCACTTTCCCCACATCACCACCAAGATGGTGGCATCTACAGCAGACAGAAAAAATATAAAAACCCTTCTTAATGGGTTGCCTGTGGGTATGTTGGCACTGCTGGGCTCTGAGCCTTGAGCAGTGATTTTCTCTTTTGTGGTACTAACAGATCTATATAGAAGTCTCTAAATGTGGCTCAGACATGGCAGCCTCCCACTCCAAACAAGCCCTTTGTCAGGGTTCTTCTGCATCCCCGTCACTGAAAAATCCAGGACAAAGAGCTGCTGGCAGCTGGGTTTTTTAGATCCTTTAAGAAGAGGCTGGCTTTCTGGGCAGATGGGAACAAGACCGAGTCTGATTTACTCTGGGGTTGGAATAATTTTGTACCCCATGCCTTACAGAGTCCTCTGATCTTGAGATTCCCACTGACAAGGAGTGTAATAATTATAGGTGGCAGGTGGGTCTTACGTTTGGAGAGGGGCAGCCCCTCTGAAGAGGAGCACTTGGCTAGTGAAATCCATTAATTTGGGGAGGCCTAGCCTGTATTACCAGCTGCCGAAAATAATGTTTCCATCGTAGCTCAGGAACTTGCTTAGAAGTTCACAGTAGGGGCAGGTCTGGAGCAACTGTTGCCATCTTTCATCTTCATGAAACTCCTTTGCAAAGTCCTTCCTCTTCTGGCAACATCGCTCCATATGTCTGTGCTAATCATCACATTGCCCTTTGCTGAGAAATAAACCTCATGCTCATCCCCTGACTCGGGCCTGAACCATCCCCAATAGGGCTTAGAAATAAGTATTCGCCCCTTTTCTTCTCCTGGCAAGTCTCTCCTGGCCTCCACCAATAGCTCTTGCGCAGGTCCTCTGCAGGCCCACTGGCTGGGGCAGGCAGGGTCCAGGGACAACCCTACCATAAGAACAACTACCAAAATGAAAGCAACCATTAATAAATAAATACCTTATATGTTCAGGAGGGGGCTAGATGGCACTGTAAGTCAGTTTATGGGCTAGCCTTTTTTCTCTGGATCCTGCCTTCTGAATCTAATAATCCACCTTAGTTGACCTTTCGTATTTCATACATCTTAGTCAATTCCCTGCCCCAACAAAGTTTACCACCTCCCTCTGGGCTTTCATGCAGAGGGATAGGGCCACATAAGCAAGGCTGGGACAAAGGGGCTCTCAGTGTTGTATCCTTTCTGGCGTCAGCCTGCTCCTTATAGGGTGTCATGACAGCATGCAACAGTGCTCCACTGGGGGCAGAGACGCATCAGAACGGGGGGAGGGGCTGTCACCCTGATGTAACCCTGACCCTTATGAAGCATCATATCATAATACTCCATAGGGGGAGTCACATTGGAAAGGAGGTAGGAAAGTCCCTATGCCGGCTCCCTTTCAGACGTGACTGCCCCCACAAGCCCTGAATTCCCTGGGTTACCGGGGGTGCCCCTGGCTGACCTGGAGAAACTGGGGCTTCCTCCAGAGCCTGGAGACTCTGGGTAGTAAAACCTGGAGTGGTGGCAATCCTAACCCCAAGAGAACCTTGAGCTTCACTGTGCTAAGCACAATGCATACACATACAGAGAAATCCTCTGCCATTAAAACCAACTATTGATTGTACAGTGCCAGATAAATTGCTGGCACTATATAAATTATTATTAACAGTAATAATAATAATTGGAGTTTTGCCATTGACTTTAATGGTGGAGGACTGTGTCCATAGTCTCTGCACTGAGCTTGCATAATAAGCAAACAAGCCAGACAAATGGTGAGATGAAAAAATGGGGGCTAAGAGGTGAAGCAATTTATCCACGGTCACACAGTAGGCTCAGGCCGCTTTTATATGTACGTGGCACACACCCCGCCATGTGTAAAAAAAAATACCTCGAGGTATTTAGTTCATGGTTTTAACAGAATGCGCAACTGGCTTTAACACACGAAATGTCATGTCTAAACCCCGCCTGTAGGATTTGTACACGCAGCGGGATTTTATGCCACGTGTGTGTCACGCATGTCTAAAAGTGATCTTAGGCTGGTGGCAGAGTTCAAAATAAAATCCAGCTCTCCTTCCCAATCAATTAGATACTGCTGCCTTTATAAATTCCATAGTGGATTCAGTTTAGGGGGCTAATTGATGGCTCAAGAAGGCATCATTGGATGTTGATGTCCTGGCCAGCTATTGGCCTAGCACATTGCGCCCATCCACTCTGAACATTTCTTAGAGGTGCTCAGGCTGCTTGCAAAGGGGCCTGCCAAGAAGGAAGTTTTCCAGAATAGGCAGCGGTGGGACTGCTGCCTAAACTCTAAAAACTTCCTGGCAGGGTTGCTGCCATTGGTAGCCGGGTTGGCGCCTTCTTCATTGGTAAGCCCTTCCCCCTCCCCCATCCCAGAGACCTCACCCGTTTGACCTTGGGGGGGGGGGCATAATTGGGACATGAGTCTTGGCCCACCACAGCCTTGCTATGCTACTGGCAGTATTGGCTGAGATGCTGAGGGGTAGCAGAGTGCTGGTTTTTGGTCTGTGTGCTAATGATCCTCAAACAGGAGTGGATTTTTCTGAATTGGAGGTCAGCTAAATACAGCACATTTTGCAGAACTCAGCGGATACATGTAACAAAATGAGCTCCCCTCAGTTGTATGTTCTTTCATAAAGGATTATGGGTTTTTCACCTCCTTCTGTAAATCCCAATCTGTGCAGCCTTGATAGCAGCAGTATCCAAAGAGGGGCATGCTTCCATTGCCAGGAATGCAGTCGAGTGCAATTCCATCCCACACAGGCTGGTCAGTACAGGTTTTGTGAATGCAGCACATGGTATTTAATAGTGTGTGTCACCACTGAGCATGTGCTTTGAGACATCCAACTGTTCTGACGTATTCAGCTTCACATGGACATGTGGAGCAGACGTGCTGCAGCCTCCAAAATGTGCTCAGAATGCTGAATAGTGCACATCTGGGCTCTGTAACGTGAGACAAAATATATAGCTTCAATAAGGAAATCAGGGACTTTTTTTCAGTTTGGTTATTTCAGTTTCTTGGCATTGAAATGTCTCTCCTTGCTGAAATGCCATAAAGTCCAGCCCGGAATGCCTGTTTGAACTTTCCCAAAGATTGATTCTGTTCAGATCTGGAGGTTTGGTTTCAGCGTTTTTGGGTTGCTCCTGCTTTTTCTCTGTTCTCTCTCATAGCAGCACAGAGCACAAGTCTCCAGGAAAACAAACCTTTAAGCAAGGCTGGTGAAACCTGTTCTCCAGATGAACAACTGGCATGTCATTTGTTCTGCAGCGCTCCACATGAATGTATTGTTTGTTGTGGCTGCATGATATCATTTCCAGTTTTCCATCCCTTCTCCAGCAAAGCAGAACGGCTGCCTCAGAGTGTGGAAAGTGCACAGGTCCAGCTCCAGCCTTTTCCTTTGCTTCCTTTCATACACTTACATTGGATTTATACCTCACTAACTGTGGTGTATTGTTTTGTTTAGTACTGTACTCGGGAGTACATGATAACCTTTAAGAGACAAATAGCTCTTTAACAAAGCACATTGTTATCACGTTGTTATCGGGGCTGGCCCTAGGCATTTTGCCACCCTAGGCACAGGGGTGATGAACCACCAACCTGCAGGCAGGGCAGAGGACTACCAGGAGTGGGGAGAGAAAGGAACAGGGTTCACCAGGGCCAGGGGAGGGGGCACAGGGGTGGACTGCCACCAGGGACGGGGGAATGGGGTCATCAGGGTTGTCATGAGGCACGGTTGCTGGAGTAGGAAGGATAGGGGCTGCTGGAGGAGCAGGGTCACTGAAAGAGGGGGCAGAGAGGTTGCAGGGGGTCACTGGAATGGGAGGGAGCAGGGTCACTAGGGCTGATGAGGTGGGGGCCACTGGATTTGGCATGCCAAGGATGACAGCTTACTTGAGCAGGTGAGGGTGTGCTGTAGCAGAGAGGTAGACCTCAACAGCCCATCAACACAGGATCTTCTTACTAACGGAGCACTAGGTGGAACTCAGCTTGAGGAACTTCTACTGGCACTTGCTTGTATGAGGGGAGCTCATTCCATTCTATTCAGAACAGATGACCAGTGGATAAAGTGCTGGACTTGGACTTGGGAGACCAGGGTTTGAATCTCACCCTAGCCAATGAACTCACTGGGTGGCTTTGGGCAAGTCACAATCTCTCAGCCTCAGTTCCCCATCTGTAAAATGGGAATATGTGTGTGTCTGTCTTTGTCGGGGGAAAGAAGTCCTCGACAGCAAAGGCAGGGTTTCACACACTCACGTGGGGTTCTACAAGCAGACCGAGGGTCTCTGGGAAGGCTCCACAAGGTGCGGGCAAGGACTCGCAGGTAGAAGATGCCTGTCAGGATAGAATGATGGTCCTTAACTCTCAAGGCTTATGAACCTGTATCATCATAGGGTGCCATGCAGATTGTACTGGAGTGACCCTTTGACCGATCACGCAACTTACACACAGAGGCCAAACCCAGGGGACTGGAGAAGAGTGTGGGGGAGGTGCAGACAGGAAGGGCCGGGTCCTGGGCCTTGTGCTGAAGGGGGAATGCAGGACTTGCAAACAAAGGGACAGTGAAGGGGAAAGACCCCCTGGACAGGGAAGGTGGCTCTCTCTCACTCATTTGTTCAAGCTCTCTCACACTCACTGCAGGGGACAAAGGAACAGTGGAGACACTCACCCACTCACTCGCTCGCTCCACCACAGTTCGCACCCGTGCAGACACAGGGAACGAAGGAGACAATGGGGAGGACAGCAGGAGAATCCATGCCAAGGCTCAAAACACACTAGTAAAAGGGGTCCAGTCTAATCTGATCACCGGCACTGCAGAAACTGCCGCACCGGCGTTTATAGTGCTAGTCCCGCCTCCCTGACGTGCCTGCAGCTGCAAGGAGTGGCATAGCGGCTCTGGCCCTGCCCCTGTGTTGTGCATGGTTGTAGGGGTCGAGTCTAAGGGGACGGCTCATTGCAGGGTTGTCCTGGCAGCCCCAGGACTCTACAGAGCACCCGAGGTGGGCGCCGGGATACTTGAGGAGATGGGAAACCCGGGGGTCAGGCCCCCCAGTGCGCCGTTCACCGTAACAGTGGGCGCTGGTATCCCATGCACCGTGGGGCACTCCTTACAGTCTTTTCCTGTATGTTCCCTTCACCGTTGCCCACCTTAGGTTGTAAACCTAATGGGCAGGGACCTGTGTCTGAAAATCTGTGACTGTAAAGCGCTGTGTATGCCTAGTAGTGCTATAGAAATGATAAGTAGTAGTAGTATGACCAAATATTCAGAGGGATGGAGAGCAGATATGGGAGCATATGGGATGACTCACCACTGCTGCTCTTTGGGAGGGCGGGGAATGGGTGAAAGGAAATGGATAAATAAGCTGAATGAAAGTACAGCAAAGTGGGACACACCATCACCAGTATGAACTTGTAGTTAAGTTGCTGGACTGGGACTTGGCAGATCCCAGGTTAATTCCTGGGTCTTCCACAGACCATGCTTCATCGGGTCATCTGTAAAATCACCTTGCAGCCCAGCCCCAGCCCCAGCCCAGAGGGAGCATCAGTCCGGCGGAGCAGAGTGGTGGAGAACGGATCCCGATCCTGGTGAGAGCGGAACCGTGAGAGATGTGCTGGGCAGGGGACGAGCCGGGAGCCCAGGGAGAGTGTATGGACTACTCCCCTCCCCCTTGAATATTTCCATCAGGGTGTATGGCAGCAGGGACCCCCTGAGGAGCAGGAGGTGTGGGGTGAACACCAGTCCCTGTTTGCCAGTTCCCTGGGGGGGGTGAGTCATGGGGGCCGGTGCCCTTCCCCCTCAGCATGACTGTGACTGGACCCGGGGTGTTGCGGCAGACAGTGGGATCAGGATGCCACCGTCGCGATCACTAAGGGGGCGTGGCCAAGAACAGCTGACTTCCGGACAGCCCCTAGAAGAGCAGGGGGCAGCTGACGGCCATGCCGGCGGCCGTGCCGGGGGCACGTCCAAAGGGGCGTGCCCTTTGGTGGTGCCCTTCGGCAGGGTCTGGCGGCCGGGTCTGAGGAAGGACATTATAGGTTTTTGGTGGGAGATGGAATTGAGGTGGAGGGGGATGTGTGTTTTGGGGGAAAGTAGGGAGGGTTCTTTTTCCAGATTGTAGAAGGAGGGAGGGGAGGGAGTGTATTAGATGTAATCTGCTGGAAGGAGGTTTAGGATTGTTTTTGAGGAAATTATTGGCTGGAGATTTATTTATGTGATTATATGTTTTTGTGTGAATTGTTGTATAGAGAATATAGATGGGACTGTGTTTTGGATAATTTAAATTGTTATATTGATGATGTAATGGAATTGATGGGGATGTGTGGTGGGTGCCCCCCCTCCTGGTGAGAGAGGGAGTGGGGGCGGTTTGAGGGGCCCCTCCTGGTGGCAGCAGGATGGGGGATAGGATATTGTGGATGGTCTTTGGGTATAGTGAGGGGGATGTTATACTGCCAATTATTATTTATGTTATTATTGATTGTTCTACTTATTATGATTGTTTTAGGGTTGGTAGTATTGTATTAGACTGTTATGGTCTTTTTGTAAAATATATAAAAAATTTTTTTTCTATTGTAAGATTTCTTTGACGTAAGCCGCCTCGAGCTGCTTTTGCATGAGAGTGTGGGATATAAATTATTTTTAAAATAAATAAATGGGTATAATAATATATCCTTTCTCTACTTTTTCTATGCCTTGCTTTTATATATAAGCTTTTCAAGACAGGGACTGTCTGTGCAGAGTTCAGTGCAGACTCATTCAGAGCCTTTAGGTGCTACTCTCATGCAAATAAAAATTAGGACTGATTTAAAATGTTGATTTAACTGGGTTGATTAATTAGTTGGTTAAGTACCACAATACTACAGAATCTCAGGTTCCACTTTATTGAACACAATTACTGTATTTGTTATTTGGTTGCTATTACATTATTTTAAAATTTAAATCTACATTTTATAATTTTAACTATTTTAATTTTTTTAAATTATTTTTTCTGATTAACTGATCATTTTTTTAAGGGAGACACCATCATTATTTCCTTTTCAAGATGTGACAACTCCAGTAAAAGCCTCTCATTTATTGGTGTGTGTTTTCTTAAAGTCATTTGGAAACATCACAAGAACCTCTGCTTTCACTAAACTAAAAAGAAAGTTTCGTTCTTTTGCAGTTGTGGGGAGAAGCTTGAAAATGAGGGCTGAATGAATATATCTTTTTGTATTCATGAAGAAAGCTTGCATGTTTGTTCCCACAAATTAATATCCAAATTTGTGTTGCTGTTGTGAAATCCACTACTCTGCTTTACTTTGTTTGCATTAATATTTAGGTATTCAGCACTTAGTTAACTTCAGTTTTTGCAATTACTTCATTCTTCACTATTTTTCTGCAGCATTACATCACAGAAACAAACTAATCACATAATTAAGAAAACGCCATCAAATAGTAGTAACAAAGGACCTTTTCGCATGGACGAACCCCCCCCTCGCCCATGTGTGCAGGTGGGTATCTGTGCAATCACCGCGGTGGGTGTTGGGGGATGGGGAGGCATCCGTTTGAGTGCCGTGGCCGGTGGGTGGGGGTGCATGCATGTTCCTGCACTCCACCCACCTCCACCCATCACCCACGCACGGAGCAACAGACACTAATGGCACATGCTCTGTGCGTGGAGATGGGTGGAGGTGGGTGGGGGTCCATGAGTACGCACCCCACCGCGCCGCCCACCTATCCCCTCCATGCACCGCTGCCCGTTTGAAAAGGGCTGAAGACTCAAAGTACTATATACCAAAGTGAATGAGGTACCAGATACCAAAGTAACAATGTTGTAATGAAGTGACTGAAATACCAAAATGAAAACTAACATGATATGAAGCCCCAAACAAAGGTGGAGCAGAATACTACTTTTGTATTCCCTTCATAAAACCGTAAGTTAATATAGTGAATTTGTCAAACTCTGTATTCATTTAAATATTTATTTATTTATATATTTATTTTACGATTTTTCTACCCCGCCCCCTCCTGCTCACAGAGCAGCTCGGGGTGGCTTACAAAATGCATAAATAAATAAAAACACACACATAAAATGCATAAAATACATTAAAATGATAAACAGAACTAAAAGGGCAGAACTCCCCCTCCCCAACCCGTATGGCTCAAGAAGTAGAATCCCCAAAGACTCAACATTTATTTTTCTAAATCATATGGGGCCTAGCTCATGACTTTTGAATATCTGGGGTTGACAGCTCACGCTCCTGCGTACTGAAAACACAATATTTGTAAGGAAGCTGGATGTTCATGCTTGTGTAAAGCAGAAAGAATAGTTAAATCTCCACTGGAAAGAGTGCCAAGAAGGTCAACAAAGATGATCAGAGGTACAGAGTGCCTTCTAGCTGAGGGGAGACCCAAAAGGTTAGGGCGCTTCAGCTTAGAAAAGAGATGACCAAGGGGGGAAAGGATAGAAGAAATCATGAATGATTATAACCATAGTATTATAACTGGGCAACACCTGGTGAAAATGAACAGGAAGCAGGTTTGAAATAAATAAAAGGAAGTATTTTTTCACACAGCGTGAAGTTAATGTGTGGAACTTGTTACTATGTTGTGAAGGCCAATAGCATAGTTGGGTTAAAAAAACCACTTGAGTAGGTCCATCAATGACTGTTAGCCAAGTTGGTTGGGAGAATGAAACTGCTGACTGCCAGAAGCTGGGAGTGAATGACAGGGGATGATCACTCTCTATGCACCTTGTTCTTGTTCTCTTCCTCTGAACCACTGAGTACTGTCAATTGCCAGAGACAAGATCCTGGACTGGATAGACCATTGGTCTCTAACTTAATACAGTATAATCCTGTTAAGTCAAAATTTGTTTGATCATGTTGTTTATGCAGAGTTAAATAAATAGGGCAGTATAAATTTGCCTCAAGCACTACTTTACCCCCTAAGTGATGCCCGCCAATGCGGTGGGTGTTCTTGGGGCGGTCAGGGCCACTTCTTGTGAATTAGACCCTTGCCTATCCTGGCTGGTTAAGATCTGCCAGGACACAATGGAGCCATTGCTGGCTGGGGTGGTCAACGCCTCCCTGTGGGAGGGCAGAGTGCCGGGCTGTCTCAAGGATGCAGTGGTGCGGCCTCTGCTTAAGAAACCATCGCTTCATGCTGGCTCCCCTGCCAGCTATCGGCCTGTCTCTAACCTTCCCTTTTTAGGGAAGGTTATTGAACGGGTAGTGGGTCAGCAACTGCAGGGGCATCTTGATCGCATCAGTTTTCTTAATCCCTCTCAGTCTGGCTTTCATCCGGGTTATGGCACCGAGACTGCGCTTGTGGCTTTGGTAGATGACCTGCGCCGAGATATGGATCGAGGTCGTCCAACCCTGCTGATCCTGTTAGATCTGTCGGCTGCGTTTGATACCGTTGATCATGAGATGTTGGTGACGCGCCTGTGGGACTGTGCAGGAGTGGGCGGGACTGTTCTTGAATGGTTCCGCTCATTCCTGACTGGAAGAACCCAGTGCATGGTTCTTGGGGACTGTTTTTCATCATACCGAGATCTCTCATGTGGAGTTCCGCAGGGTTCTGTTCTGTCCCCTCTCCTGTTCAACGTGTACGTGCAGCCACTTGGCAAGGTGATTAGGGGGTTTGGTGTACGGTGTCATCAATATGCTGATGACACCCAGCTGTACCTCTCTTTTTCAACAGACCCAAGCCCGGCAGTCTCAGTGCTTACTTGGTGCCTGGCAGCTGTGAGGGATTGGATGAGGGCTAATTGAATGCAGCTGAATCCTGACAAGACAGAGGTGATGTTAATGGGTAAGGCGATGGAATTGGTGGCCCCTGTCATTGATGGGGTCTGTCCTCCATTGACCTCCCAGGTACGGAGTCTAGGGGTGCTCCTTGATGCGCAGTTCTGCCTGGATCTCCAGGTGGAGGCTGTGGCGCGGCATGCTTTTTGCAAGTTGCATCTGGTGCGATGGCTTCGGCTGTTTGTTTCAGACTCTGACCTGGCCACAGTCATCCATGCTTTCATCATCTCTCAACTAGACTACTGTTATGCACTCTACGTGGGGACTACCCATGGTGACGGCTTGGAAACTGCAGCTGGTGCAGAATGCGGCAGTCCGTCTCCTAGTGAGACTGGGTCATTGGGAGCATATTACACCAGTGCTCTGCTCTCTGCACTGGCTGCCGGTGGTTTTCCGGGCCCGATTCAAGGTGTTGGTTTTAACCTATAAAGCCCTAAACCATCTGGGCCCTGCCTATCTGCGAGACCGCCTCACTCCCCATGTCCTGAATCGGCCCCTGCGGTCGTCTGGGGATGCTCTGCTCGAGGTCCCCTGAGTTTCTCGGGTGGCCACGCAGAAGAGGACATTCTCGGTGGCTGCACCTATGGAACTCCCTTCCGGTGGGGGCCCGGCTGACCCTGGATCTTCCTTCTTTTTGGAAAGGTTACAAGACCTGGCTATTCCACCAGGCATTTGGTGGGGGAGAGGGGTGATGGGGGGAAGGGGGAGAGGGTGGTTGTTTTCTCTGTTTCCCCCTTTTTATTTTTATTTTTAAAATTTATTTATTTATTATTTATTTTCAATACCCTACGGTACATTTTGAATCTACAGACACTGTTATCTTCAAACAAACATAAACTAAAAAAGAAAAGAAACGAAAACTATTTACAGTTAAATAATACCTCAAAGTGGACCAATTCAGGAGTACCCGTCACAGCGTTGTTCCATTTACTACTAATTCTGTGATATTCCAACCCGTATCAAATTAAATCATAGTTAAACATATTGTAACTTTACTATCTGACATGTCCAAATTTTGCTGCAGCAGATTCCAAACATTGCTCCATACAGCGTAGTCTTCCTCTAGCTTATGATTCAACTCTGCTTGTATGCGTTCCATGGTAACTGTCCACCAAAGTCTTTGCCACCATTTCGATATTGCAGGTTTCTTCTTTGACTTCCAGTTACTCAAAATCGTATGCATAGCTGCAAGTCGAAGTTGCTGGCAAGCCAGTTCTCTTTCCTTGATGATCTTCAAATCAGGAAAAACTCCAAGAATCGCAAACTCAGGTTGCATTATAATTTGCTGCTGCGTTATGATACTGATGTACTGTCCAACTTTATTCCAAAATTCCTGTATGGTGTGGCAATCCCACCAACAGTGCCGCAGAGTACCTGTTTCATCACAACCCTGCCAGCATTTGTTTGGGTAGTCCTTATTCATATTGTGAAGTTGTTCTGGGGTAAAATACATTCGGTATGTTGCCTTGATTTGTGGTTTTCTTGCCGTTAGTGACCTAGACCCCATCTGCATTTCCGTCCAGATGGCCTGCTTTTTGTTTCCCCCTTTTTATGATGTGTTTTAATTGTTATAATTAATTGTTTTTTATTGTTGTAAGCTGGCCCGAGCTGTCCGTGGCAGGAGGGGCAGGGTAATAAGTTTTTTAAATAAATAAATAAATAAATAAATAAATTAATTAATATTGGTGCCTTTGAGAAAATTAATGATTTCTTGGCAGTCTGTGATTAATATACTGTAGTATATACCCTCCAAACTTGTAAAATAGCACACAGCACTGCTGTTGCCTGCTGCTCATTTGAACAGCAGGGAACAGAAGTGCTGTGCCTTCCAGCATTGCAAGCCTCACCTGGGCACAGTGCTCTTGCTTCTTGCTGTTCACTTGAGTAGGAGGGCTTGCTGTGCAGGCAGGAGATAGGGTCACTGCTGCATTTCACTGCAAGTGTGGAGAGGTTATACTACAGAATTTTAACCCCATGCTGCCAAGAAATCATTAATACACTCAGAGACCATTTTCACATGGATGCTCCCCCTCCTGCACATGTGTGCAGGTGGGGGGGAGGGGGGCGCCCATGCGAATGCCACGGCAGGTGCGAGGGAGATGGGTGGGCGCCTGTGGGAATGCTGCCAGCAGTGGGTGGGGGTGCGTGCGTGCTCCCGCGCTCCATCCACTTCCACTCACCTCGACCCATCACCCATGCGTGGAGCAACAGACACCAATGCCCGATGCTCCGTACATGGAGATGGGTGGAGGTGGGTGGGTGTCTGTGGGAACACCCCCCACGCACGGCCCACCCACTGCGGCACCCACCCATTTCCCTCCACACCACTGGCCCATTTGAAAAGGGCCAGAGGAATTGATGTATTTAGCTGGATCAGGTGGCTATACTCTATATACCTTAAATTCAGGTTACAGAATTCAACTTATAGAATTCAAGAAGCAATATATGTCAGATCTGGGGCTGAGGAAAACACATTTTGTTGACTTAACCAGAAATTTGAGTTAGGCAAATTCAAATTCAGTGGATTCCATGGTATTTAGCTGGTCATGTTGTGCACCTGCATATCCAAGTGAGTCACACATAAGTTTGCCTGAATCATTGCATGCTGTGTATGCAGCTCTGAGAATATGGCCCTTCACAGATAATATACTTACTCGTAGTGGGCTGCTTTTCCAGATCTCCTGCAGGAGACCTCTGCCTGATGCCTGCAACTTCTCTGGTTTCAAAAGCGCTTCTATCTTTTCAAGACTTTGTAATGTGAGTTCTGGTCTGCTGAAAGACAGCTGACAAGCCAGCTGTCCATCTAGTGGCACAGAGGAGACACAGCTTGGGAGGAGGTTTTGATGTGTGATGTATATCCAGCTGAAAACAGCATTTTGTACTTTCCAGTTTAGGAGAGATGTAACAGAAGGGTGACGTCCTTGCTGCTTTTTTCTGCCTAAGGAACGCAGACACAAAGAAGCTGATGGTTTCTTGAGTATTAGCTTGTGCCCATGTAACTGCTTTGTTTGTAATCATGTTCCTCCCTCTATTCTAATCATATAGACTCATTTCTAGTCATTCTATTTTCTCCCTGTTTCAGTCTGACTTCTCCCATATGGTGCTTTCTCTCTGGTTCTTTGAAGCACTTATTTGGGGCAAGAGTTAGATCAAACAAATCTTCTCTCCATCAAAAGCTGGCTCAGCACTACAACAATAAGACAAATAAACATAAGCATTCATGAATATTTCAATTATATGCATAGACCAAGCCAACATTCAGGGAGAATTAAGCAAACACATGAATTAGATCATCCTAGAAGAGCTCTCTGCAACCATAGAATTGTAACAAGGACAATGTCTGGCTATTTTTAACGGTGGGAACCATTATTATCCCATCCTAGCCCTGAAGAAGGCTCATGCCGAAAGCCAGTCTAATTCCCTCCTCCCCCCACAATTCCTAGAAAGCAGAAGGGCAACATTTGCTTTTGTTCTCTGTGGCTCATTGTGATTTATTCATCTCTTTCCCCTAAACTCGTTTTACCAACATACAATAATACTCTGAACAGTCCTTGTGTAATTTCCCCCACCCCCCTGCAGCAGGTGTCAGAGACAAATCAGTGCTCTGACACAGCAAGTTTAGAAGCACAAAATGATCTCTTTCCTCTTCATGCGTTCCAGGATCAGGAAACTTCTACACCAAAACTAAGTTGCTACTCAGCTGTCTAAACCACACAAAGGATATAGCAACAGGCTACCAAACCCTATGGCCTGAGGGGTGGGAAAGACTGAGGTTCTTAGATGTGCAGGGATTTCTTGGTACAAGTATGAGCATGAGCCCTTTCAACAGAAATATCTGTAACTCAGGTTGCAGAGAGAATAGAATCAAAACAAAGCAAGCCACAAAATCCTAGTATTGTAGGCAATTCATTACAAGTAAATGCTAGAATTTCAAATTCAGGCTGTGCCTGTTCTGAGCTTTGGCTTGTCATTTTCTGTCTTTGCACTACCATAGTTATCTTCTGTACTAGAAGTAATAGCAATGGCAGGAGTAAAATTAGTACCATCCTTTCTAAAAACTAAATCTAGGACATAAGTGGAAGTCTATGTTTAAATGCCACATATTTAGACAAACTGAGAAATCAGGCCACCCACATTCTTACGTTAACGCATCTTCTGTCGAGTCATTTCAAAATGGACTGAAGCAGACAAATCATTTGATTGGGGTTCTACGGCTCTTTTCACACAACACGCCAGAAAGGTGGCAGGCTGCCATGTCCCATTGGCAACAAGGTTGTAAATACACCTTCTCTAAACACATCTAGTTACCATCTTGAAGTGACGTGCATAACACTTATGTGCAGCCATTGTATGGCATGCTGACAGGGCCAGCCCAATGCACAGGTGAGTGGGGCTCCTGCCCCATGCCCCACACTTTCAGAGGTCCTGTTCAATCCCAAACCTCCCTGGCCAACCAGGAGCTGCTAAGAGCCACAGTTAGGGGGTCCCCACGCTAAATCTGCACATACGGTGCCGTATACGCTACATGCCGTCTCTGCATGCCACGTTGCTCCATTTGAAAGTGGAGTGGCTCACCATATCCCTCGTGAATTTCTGCTCAGATGTGACTGTGCTCAGATGGAGGGGAGCAGTGTGTTTAGTTAGTTTGTAGCTCACCTATGGTATGACCAAGGCATTAGAAGAAGAGTGCTACATTACTCAGCAGCCAGGCTAAGTCTCTAGAACCAGATTTTGTTTTCCCCACAGCAAGATTTATCCAGTGGGTTTCCATGAGAATAACTGAGAGCAGAACATGACTCTTGAAGCTAATCAGACTTCTGCTCCCCAGATGAGAATCACTGGGGTTTTTTCAGACATGATGGGGTCCACTGCCATCCTAAACTTATCTAGGGGTGGGTGACCACCGTCACTTTGGGTGGGGTCCAGGTTGGCCACCAAACAACCGCAGCGGTGGCCTGGGCAGGGAGGGAGACGCACAGACATGCATCCGCCTGGCACCCCGCCCCGCGGCTGATGGGCAGCCATGGCAGCCAATGCTGTTACTTGTCACCATGACTGCCTGTCAGCAAAGGTGAGGTAGGGGGAACAGGCTGCTGCACACAGCGCTGGGGTGGGGCCCGGAGAATGCACATCTGTGCATTTCCATGCCCCCTCCCTGCCCAGGCCACCGCTGCGGTTGTTTGGTGGCCAACCTGGACCCCACCCAAAGTGACGGTGGTCACCCACCCCTAGGTAAGTTCAGGACAGCCTTTGAAAAAAAGTCATATCTTTGTTTACATTACTTTGGTATTTCACTTCCTTCTGTTATCTTTCATGACTTTCTACTACATCACACAGATGGACCATGTCAGGATCCAGGACTGCGACATTTCTGACATAGTTTCCAGCTTTTGCAACTGTTCCCCATTTGCTTTCTGGCTGCTCTCTCAGTATATAATAGACTCTATGTGGCCCTTAGAGCTTGTACTTAACCTCCCCATGCTGCCTATGTACTTTGTGGTACTTTTGCAGGGGTTTAAACTTTTCAGTTTCCTGGAGGGTGGAGAGTGGGGCTGGGCTGGGTCCAAAGCACAGGGTCAGACTCCCTCTGGAGATCTCAGCATCGGGGTCAGAGGTGAGTTGTCGGGATACAGCGGCTGCGTCCTGCAGGGTCATGTGTGCAGGCTGGGGATGTGTGGAGAAAGTCTGGGGTGGGATTCAAAACCAGGAGTGCTGAACTCGTCTGGGTGTGTGTGCGGGCGGGGGGCAGGAGCATGAGAGGGTGGGGTGGGGTGAGTAAAGCCCAGGGTGGCTCGGTGCTGCTGTAGGATGCGGTCGCCGCCTGTAGCCAGGCTGACAGCCCCATGCTGGGATTCGGACCCCCAGAGATTGACTGTTGGGGGCTGGGAGCCAGGTAGGCTTGCCCCAACAGGGGAGGGAGCTGAACCCCTCAGGACAGGTCATGGTCCCCCCCTCCATTGCAGAAGGGGTGGGGTCAGGGTCAGAGGCTCCTCCCCCCCTTGGGGAAGATTTCCAGCGGGGGGGGGGTAAAGCTCAGGGTGGCTCGGCGCTTCTGTAGGCCGTGCACCTAAGGGCCACACTGAAGGGCCTTGGGTGCAGCCCTTAGGTGAGAGCTGGGGGAGGGGTGGCTGTTTTTTTATAGGGCTCTTATGCTTGGGTATAAGCAGAGGGGGTGGGGGATGGGGTGGAGTAGGAAGATGACTCCCTCTGCTAATATGTGAGGGAGGGGGAGACTGGGTTGGGTAGGGTTGGGTATATCCCCCCGGTGTAAGGGGGGGTTTGACCCAACAAGGGTAGGGTTTTTTGGCCTCCCTGTGAGGGGGGGGGACCAGGGGAGGGAGGGGGTTCTGGGGGGTTTGGGGATAAGGGAGAGGGGAGGGGGTTAGGGAAGGGATCCATTGGGGTTGTGATGGGCCGGGGTAAGTATGGTCCATTTGGGAGGCAGAGAACAGTGGTAAGGAGGGACAAGCATTGAATTCCTGTCCCTTGTATAGGCCCCCAGGCAGATAATGCAGGGATCGGAATCGCGGGAGCCCCTGATCTGGGTTTGTGCTTTTAAATGCGAGGTTGGTTGGTAATAAATCAATGACAATCTGAGAGTTGATCTTGGATCAATCGGCCAATGTCATGTGTATTACAGAGACCTGGCTGGACAATGAGTCGGGACCAATATTGGCTGACCTTGTTCCAGCTGGGTACTCTGTACAGCACCAGCCCAGAGCAGAGGGGCGGGGAGGCAGTGTAGCTGTTGTTTTTAAGGATACTTGGTCTGTGAGGCGGTATCCTGTGCAGACCATCTTGGGCATGGAGGAGGTCCACCTTGTGATCGATTTGGCTGGAGACAGATTAGGGCTGCTGCTGATATGCCACGCACCTACCTGTATGGCAGCATCCCTACACGCTCTAGCGGAATTGGTGTTGGAGGTGGTCTTGCGGTCCCCAAGGACCTTGGTCCTGGGGGACTTCAATGTCCACGCCAATGCTAATCTTGGGGGAGCAGAGCGTGAGTTCATGGATGCCATGACAACCATGGGCCTGTCTCAGAGGGTTAGGGGCCTGACACACGAGGGGGGACATATTCTTGACCTGATCTGCACAGGCCTTGAGGCGGGGGACCTGGTGGTGGTGGATGTGGTAACCTTACCCCTATCATGGACGGATCATTACCTCTTCCAAACCGGTCTCCTGGTGCATGTCTGCCCCCAGAAAGGTATAGGATCAGTTTGATGGGTCTGCCCCCGGAGACTTATGGAACCAGAAAGGTTCCGGAATGCTTTAGGGGAATTGCCTCCTGATCTTGATGATCGTTTGCTCGATGACCTCACTGCTCTTTGGAACAGCTTGCTGACTGAGGCCATTGACAGAACAGCTCCCAGGTGTCTGCTCCCAGAATGATGGCAGTGGGGGTCACCGTGGTTCATGGAGGACCTGCACTGGATGGAGCAGAATGGGCGGCGGTTGGAGTGCCAGTGGCACCGGACTCATACTGAAGCTGACCGATTGCAGCATAAAGATAGTTTAAGAGCATATGCTGTTGTGGTGTGGGCAGTAAAGAAAGAGTTCTTTGCTGCCCTCATTGAATCTGCAAAGTAACGTCCAGCGGAGCTTTTCCGGGTGGTGCAGAGGCTGGTCAGTCAGGCTTCTCTCTGCCTGGAACTGAAATTTTCCAGTGCCCGCTTTGACATGTTTGCTGACTCTTTTGAGGATAAAATCACTCAGATTCATCATGACTTCAATGCTGCACTTATGACAGGGAGTGAAACCAGAGGTAGAGGAAGCCCCGCCATGTTGGTTTTTGTGGGATCAATTTCAGTGGGTGTTGCCTGCTGACGCAGCAGAGGTCCTTGGGACAGTGCGGGCCACCTGTTGTGAATTAGATCCGTGTCCATCCTGGCTGGTGAAGGCCAGCCAGGAGACATTAGGGCCGTTGCTGGCGGGGGTGGTCAGTGCCTCCTTTAGGGAGGGCAGAGTGCCGAGCCACCTCAAAGAGGCTGTGGTGCGGCCTCTGCTCAAGAAGTCATCTTTGGACATTGACTCCCTGGCCAGCTATCGGCCAGTTTCTAACCTTCCCTTTTTAGGGAAGGTTATTGAATGGGTGGTGGCCTGGCAGTTACAGGGGCATCTGGACCGGGTTGGTTTTCTTGATCCCTCACAGTCTGGCTTTTGCCCGGGGTTTGGCACGGAGACTGCACTTGTGGCCTTGGTTGATGACCTACACTGTGAACTGGATCAGGGCAGAGCATCTATTTTGATCTTATTGGGTCTGTCGGTGGTGTTTGATACCGTTGATCATGAGATGTTGGTGACAAGGCTGCGGGACTGAATCGAGGTGAGTGGGATTGTTCTTGAATGGTTCTGCTCATTCCTGGCAGGGAGAACTCAACGGGTGGTCCTTTGGGAATGCATGTCATCTCCCCGGGACCTCATGTGTGGAGTCCCGCAGGGTTCTATTCTGTCTCCCCTCCTGTTCAACGTGTATATGCAGACTTTGGGTGAGGTCATGAGAGGGTTCGGCGTGTGATGTCATCAGTACACCGATGATACACAACTTTACCTCTCATTTTCTGGAGACCCAGACCCGGCAGTCTCAGTGCTTACCTGGTGCTTGGCAGCTGTGGGGGATTGGATGAGGGCGAGTCATCTGAAGCTGAATCCTGACAAGACGGAGGTGATGTTGGTGGGTAGGGCTGAGGGGGTGGTGTGGCTCCTGTCATTGGCAGGGTCTGCCCCCCTTTGGCCTCTCAGGTCCATAGTTTGGGGGTGCACCTTGATCACCCACAAAAAAAGGTGGCAATATCCTTAAAAAAGGAAAATGAGCACTTNGGGGGTTAGGGAAGGGAGGGTTTGTCTTCGGGGGTCTGGCGGGATGGCCACTGGGGGAGAGGGGGGGAGGGGGCTTGGGGGGGCATCCATTGGGGTTGTGATGGGCCGGGGTAAGTATGGTCCATTTGGGAGGCAGAGAACAGTGGTAAGGAGGGACAAGCATTGAATTCCTGTCCCTTGTATAGGCCCCCAGGCAGATAATGCAGGGATCGGAATCGCGGGAGCCCCTGATCTGGGTTTGTGCTTTTAAATGCGAGGTTGGTTGGTAATAAATCAATGACAATCTGAGAGTTGATCTTGGATCAATCGGCCAATGTCATGTGTATTACAGAGACCTGGCTGGACAATGAGTCGGGACCAATATTGGCTGACCTTGTTCCAGCTGGGTACTCTGTACAGCACCAGCCCAGAGCAGAGGGGCGGGGAGGCAGTGTAGCTGTTGTTTTTAAGGATACTTGGTCTGTGAGGCGGTATCCTGTGCAGACCATCTTGGGCATGGAGGAGGTCCACCTTGTGATCGATTTGGCTGGAGACAGATTAGGGCTGCTGCTGATATGCCACGCACCTACCTGTATGGCAGCATCCCTACACGCTCTAGCGGAATTGGTGTTGGAGGTGGTCTTGCGGTCCCCAAGGACCTTGGTCCTGGGGGACTTCAATGTCCACGCCAATGCTAATCTTGGGGGAGCAGAGCGTGAGTTCATGGATGCCATGACAACCATGGGCCTGTCTCAGAGGGTTAGGGGCCTGACACACGAGGGGGGACATATTCTTGACCTGATCTGCACAGGCCTTGAGGCGGGGGACCTGGTGGTGGTGGATGTGGTAACCTTACCCCTATCATGGACGGATCATTACCTCTTCCAAACCGGTCTCCTGGTGCATGTCTGCCCCCAGAAAGGTATAGGATCAGTTTGATGGGTCTGCCCCCGGAGACTTATGGAACCAGAAAGGTTCCGGAATGCTTTAGGGGAATTGCCTCCTGATCTTGATGATCGTTTGCTCGATGACCTCACTGCTCTTTGGAACAGCTTGCTGACTGAGGCCATTGACAGAACAGCTCCCAGGTGTCTGCTCCCAGAATGATGGCAGTGGGGGTCACCGTGGTTCATGGAGGACCTGCACTGGATGGAGCAGAATGGGCGGCGGTTGGAGTGCCAGTGGCACCGGACTCATACTGAAGCTGACCGATTGCAGCATAAAGATAGTTTAAGAGCATATGCTGTTGTGGTGTGGGCAGTAAAGAAAGAGTTCTTTGCTGCCCTCATTGAATCTGCAAAGTAACGTCCAGCGGAGCTTTTCCGGGTGGTGCAGAGGCTGGTCAGTCAGGCTTCTCTCTGCCTGGAACTGAAATTTTCCAGTGCCCGCTTTGACATGTTTGCTGACTCTTTTGAGGATAAAATCACTCAGATTCATCACGACTTCAATGCTGCACTTATGACAGGGAGTGAAACCAGAGGTAGAGGAAGCCCCGCCATGTTGGTTTTTGTGGGATCAATTTCAGTGGGTGTTGCCTGCTGACGCAGCAGAGGTCCTTGGGACAGTGCGGGCCACCTGTTGTGAATTAGATCCGTGTCCATCCTGGCTGGTGAAGGCCAGCCAGGAGACATTAGGGCCGTTGCTGGCGGGGGTGGTCAGTGCCTCCTTTAGGGAGGGCAGAGTGCCGAGCCACCTCAAAGAGGCTGTGGTGCGGCCTCTGCTCAAGAAGTCATCTTTGGACATTGACTCCCTGGCCAGCTATCGGCCAGTTTCTAACCTTCCCTTTTTAGGGAAGGTTATTGAATGGGTGGTGGCCTGGCAGTTACAGGGGCATCTGGACCGGGTTGGTTTTCTTGATCCCTCACAGTCTGGCTTTTGCCCGGGGTTTGGCACGGAGACTGCACTTGTGGCCTTGGTTGATGACCTACACTGTGAACTGGATCAGGGCAGAGCATCTATTTTGATCTTATTGGGTCTGTCGGTGGTGTTTGATACCGTTGATCATGAGATGTTGGTGACAAGGCTGCGGGACTGAATCGAGGTGAGTGGGATTGTTCTTGAATGGTTCTGCTCATTCCTGGCAGGGAGAACTCAACGGGTGGTCCTTTGGGAATGCATGTCATCTCCCCGGGACCTCATGTGTGGAGTCCCGCAGGGTTCTATTCTGTCTCCCCTCCTGTTCAACGTGTATATGCAGACTTTGGGTGAGGTCATGAGAGGGTTCGGCGTGTGATGTCATCAGTACACCGATGATACACAACTTTACCTCTCATTTTCTGGAGACCCAGACCCGGCAGTCTCAGTGCTTACCTGGTGCTTGGCAGCTGTGGGGGATTGGATGAGGGCGAGTCATCTGAAGCTGAATCCTGACAAGACGGAGGTGATGTTGGTGGGTAGGGCTGAGGGGGTGGTGTGGCTCCTGTCATTGGCAGGGTCTGCCCCCCTTTGGCCTCTCAGGTCCATAGTTTGGGGGTGCACCTTGATCACCCACAAAAAAAGGTGGCAATATCCTTAAAAAAGGAAAATGAGCACTTGTAAAACAACATTTTTAATATCTTAAGCAAAAAGTTAACCTGAAATTACCCACATTATAATCTGAGGGTCTCATTATACTATAAACTGCTTTAGATCTCTTCAAAAAAGATATGAACAGGGAAATACCACCACTACAACCTGTACAGGTTTAAGACATGAGCATAGGGACATTAACATGTGAATGCTGGAAACATAGATCCATTTACATAGGAACAAGACCATACACGTTTCTATTAGGGTATATCATTCAGCATAGGATATATAACATCTGAACATGCTTCTGGACATTAAATTATAAGACATTATTGGTGTTGGACACAGCTGTGTTTCTAACCATTTATGCTGATCTTTTTCAACAGCACTAAAGACAAACTACATTAATTTAGACAGCGGGTGAGTCTGTAAAAGAAAATGTATAAATAATCAATTCAAAAAGAAAGAGAGGGGAAAAAAATTATTTAAAAAAATTATTATTTATTTTAAAAAATCCAGCCCATCCAAATTCCTCTATGAAGATGGAAACAAGAGGAAACAAGGTGCTCCTTGATCTACAACTCCGCCTGGACTGTCAGGTAGAGGCTGTGGCGAGGGGAGAATTTTGCCAATTACATCTGATGTGACGGCTGCGGCCGTATGTCTCAGACTCGGACCTGGCCACCATCATCCATGCCTTCATTACCTCTCGATTGGACTGCTGCAACGCACTCTATGTGGGGCTACCCCTGAAAATGGTTCGGAGGCTGCAGCTGGTGCAGAATGTGGCAGCCCGTCTCCTAACGTGGACGGGCTGCCGCGAGCACATCGCACCTGTGCTCCGTTCTCTGCACTGGCTGCCTATAGTCTTCTGGGCCCAATTCAAGGTGTTGGCAATGACCTATAGAGCTCTAAATGGCTTGGGTCCTGTTTACCTGAGAGACCGCCTCAGGCCCCGGGTAATTTCATGGCCCCTGCAGTCGGCCGGGGGCACCCGACTCAAAGTCCCCTGGGTATCCCGGGTGGTGACGATGGGGAGGGCATTCTCGGTGGCCACCTAGGCTGTGGAACTCCCTCCCGATGGAGGCCCGTCTATCCCCGGACCTCCCCTTTTTCTGAAGATATTGTAAGACCTGGTTGTTGTAGGGAGGGTTTTTCTGTCTTTTAGTATTCCTGCCTTTAAATGTTTTTAGTTTTTAAAATGGATCTTATATTAATATTTTGTTATGTGCTGTGTTGTTCGCTGCCCCGAGCTGCCGATGTGCAGGAAGGTGCGGGGTATAAGCACTTGTAATAAATAAATAAATAAATAAATAATAATTTGTGGAACTTTGTGGTAATGGGGGGTGGGGATACATGCTCGAGTCAGGAACTGTTTCCTGGGGCCTTTTTACATGGGCGGCACCTACGCATGAACACCCAGAAAACTGGGTGTTCATGCATGGGTGAGTTTTGTGTAAAGGCCGCAGCTGGTGTGTGTGTGTGTGTGCGTGCATGCGTGATCCCGATGAACATGCAGGCACACCCACCTCCACCCATCACCCATGCACAGAGCAACCGGCGAAAATGGCAGTTGCTCCATGCGTGTAGATGGGTGGAGGTAGTTGGAGATGGGTGTACGCCTGTATACTCCCTCTCCCCACCCACCACACACGCAGCAGTGTGAACACCAACACACATACACCCCTGCATGCCCGGTGTGAGTGCAATGTAGAGAGGGCTTAGGTGTTTTCCCTGTTGGGTGGAGTACAGAGGGAACTGAGTGGCTGTGGTGTATGAAACGAGTAGGCAGGAGGCTGGAGTGACGCTTGTGTTGGACTGGATCTGACTCCGACCGACTTCTCCATAGGGCCCATTTGCGGTCCTATGTTGAGGCTGTGAGGACAGCAAGGAAGGAGTTCCTTGCTGTCTTCATAGCATCATCAAAGTCACGCCCGACGGAGCTGTTTCGGGTGGTGCGGGGGCTGGTTAGTCTGGCCTCCCTCCACCTGGATGGGGACTTGTCCCAGGCCCGCTGTGAGGAGTTTGTCATCTACTTTACAGACAAGATTGCTCGGATTCAGAGCGACTTTGACGCTGGATTAGGGGCAGTAGGTGGAGAGCGCGAGGTGATGGAGGCCCCGTCTGGTCCAACTTTGTGGGGGGAGTTTCAGGAAGTGACGCCAGTCGATGCGGTGGATGTCTTGGGGTCACCTGTTGTGAACTTGATCCGTGCCCATCCTGGTTGGTGAAAGCCTCCATGGAGACATTGGGGATGGTGCTGGCAAGGGTGGTTAACGCATCCCTGCAACAGGAGAGGTTGTCGCCCAGNGCCTCCATGGAGACATTGGGGATGGTGCTGGCAAGGGTGGTTAACGCATCCCTGCAACAGGAGAGGTTGTCGCCCAGCCTCAAGGAGGCTGTGGTGCGCCCCCGATGAAGAAACCATCTTTGGACATGGACACACTTGCCAGCTACTGACCTGTCTCTAACCTCCCCTTTTTAAGGAAGGTTATTGAGCAGGCGGTGGTGATCCAGCTCCAGGCGCATCTAGATGGCATTGGTTTCCTGGACCCTTTTCAATCTGGGTTTCGCCCCGGCTATGGCACCGAGATGGCGTTGGTGGCCTTGGTCGACGATCTCCGCCGGGAGATGGATGCAGAATGTTTGACATTTCTCATCCTGCTAGATCTCTCTGCCGCTTTTGACACTGTGGACCATGGGCTGCTGTTGAGACGGCTGCGTGACCTGGTGTCAGGGGGTGCAGGGGTTTTGGGGAATCACTCACGGGGTTCCCACTCGCTGCTATGACTGAGCCCTGGTTCGAAGTGCTAGACAAGGAGTCCACTGCCCGTCAGGATAGAATGGTGGCCCTTATGAACCTGTACAGATTCAGGCCTCTATCATCATAGGGCATCGGGGAACTCAGGGAAGCCAAGCCTTGCCCCACACAGTTAATCCCACACTCGTAATGGGCCGGGGGGAAATGGGAGATGTGAAGGGACAGTGCAATGGGAGGTAGGGGGGACCCAGGAAGGGAAGAGGAGCACAGGGCACACGGCCTGGGGAAGGAGACAACCAGGAAGGGGAAGGGGAAGGAACAGCCACTCACCAGACACTCTCCACACTCACACTTCTTGCCACGGGCTGGGGGGAACTGGGACAGACACGCTCGGGGTTTTCGTTTTCATATGCTCTCACTCTTGCACAGTCTCAAAGGGAGTCACTTATCTCAATCGCAAGGGGGCCGGTCTCTGTGAATCACCAGCGCCGGACAAGAGCTGGTGCTGAGCTTTTAAGAAGGAAGCCCTGCCCCCGTACGTGCTCGTAGGTGCTCCAAGCACTGCAATAGGGGCAGAGGTACTCCCACGGTGTGCCTGGGCATCGGGGGCATGGTCCCAGGCGCCGCAACAGACTCCGACGTCCCAGACATCGCGGGGGGGCGGCGCCTGCTGGTCACCCGGGGGTGATGCCTCTCCCTTCCAGGAGCTGCAGCGGCGCTTCTGGGGGACCTCGCCTCGTCTGCGGAGCCATCGCCTGGAGGCGAGGCTTACACCTGTGGGTCTGGATGGGACTGTTCTTGAATGGTTCCGCTCATTCCTCTCAGGGAGAAGCCAGCGGGTGGTGCTGGGGGCTGAGACGTCTTGCCCCCGCGCTTTATCCTGAGGTGTTCTGAAGGGTTCCAGTCTGTCTCCATTGTTATTCAATGTATATATGCAGTCCTTGGGGGAGGTCGTGAGAGGGTTCTGGGTGTGGTGTCACCAATATGCTGATGATACTCAGCTGTACCTCTCTTTTTCAACTGGCCCAGACCCTGCGATCCCCGTGTCTGGAGGCCGTGGCAGAATGGATGTGGCAGAGCAGACTG
>QEPC01001921.1:2367441-2387489 GCA_003113815.1 Sphenodon punctatus | reverse complement strand
ATGTGTTGTCTACTCCTGCTGCCTGGATCGTCTCTCTGCCAACGTCTCCCTGGATCCTCTCCAATCTGGCTTCCACCCCCTTCACTCCACTGAAACTGCCCTTGCTAAGATCACCAATGATCTACTTGTCGCTAAATCTAAGCGCCTTTACTCCATTCTTGTCCTCCTTGACCTCTCTGCTGCCTTTGACACTGTTGACCACTCACTCCTACTGGACTCTCTTCTCTCCCTAGGCTTCTGCGACTGTCTTTGACTGGTTCTCCTCCTACCTCTCTGACCGCTCCTTTAATGTGTCTCTTCCCAATTCCAACTCCTCCTCCCTCCCCCTCTCAGTTGGGAAACTCATTGCCTCCCACGGCTTCCAATATCACCTTTATGCTGACGACACTCAACTCTATCTCTCCACCCCACCCCACCCCACCCCTTCTGTCCAAGCTCGCCTCATCAACTCTCTCTCTGATATCTCCGCCTGGATGTCCAGACATCAGCTCAAGCTCAACATGGCTAAGACTGAACCCCTTATCTTTCCTTCCCTCCCTTCCTCTCCCTCTTCCCTGTCCATTCTTATTGATGGGGTCACCATCTGCCCCATTCCCCAAGCCTGTTGCTTGGGCTTTGTCTTTGACACTCACCTTTCCTTTAAACCCTACATCGACTCTGTTGCCAAATCCTGTTGCTTAGCCCTCCACAACATTGCTCGGATTCTCCCCTTTCTCTCTGTCTCAGCCAAAATCCTTGTTCATGTCATGGTCATCTCTCGCCTTGACTACTGCAACCTCCTCCTTACTGACCTCCCCCACTCTCATCTATCCCCCCATATCTCCATCCAAAACTCCGCTGCTACGGTCATCCACTCAACCCGTCGTTTTGACCACGCGCAGCCTCTCCTCTCCTCGCTTCACTGGTTCCCTCTTCCCCAACCCATCCTTCACAAACTCCTGGTGTTCATTTACAAATCCCTTCACAAACTGGCTCCCCCTTACCTCTCAGTCCTAATCTCCTTACACACTCCTGCGCGCACTCTCCACTCCTCCTCTACCCCCTCTCTCACTCTCCCTCGTCTCCCTTGCTCCCCTAACCACCTTCGCCCCTTCTCCCTTGCTGCCCCCATGCCTGGAACTCCCTCCCTCCCCACATCCGCCTTTCCCCCTCCCTTTGCACCTTCTAAACCTTCCTCAAAACCCACCTCTTCCTCAACGCCTTTCCCGACGCTGGTTAGAACGTTCCTTTCAATATTTGCTGACTCCTGCCTAAACACAAGCAAGCCAAGCATGTGCACCTGAGACTTCGCATCAACTTGAATGTAATTTATCCCTTGTCTCTCCCTATGTCCCCTATCCTTGTCTTCCCCCTCCGTGACTATTAGATTGTAAGCCATAGGCAGGAACCACGTCTATCTTATTGTTCTGTAAAGCACCAGGTACACAGCTGGTGCTATATAAATGCTAATAATAATAATAATAATTAATAATTAAAAAAATAAATAAATACCAGCCACTTTACATTTGCTTTGTTAAAACAGATATGGATATACCAAAATTGTCAAATTCAAATTCAGTATCTGTACTGGAAATTTGTTTTTGATTTTTTTTCTTGATTTTTCCTGCCTCACCAAGGCTCACAAGAATTACAGTACAGCTTTCTGTAGTTTTCCTTAGCTCCCTTCTGCCTGGCCTCCTGGCGCAAATGTAAAGAAACAGTACATCGTCTGCTCTCTTATATCCTCCCACACATATTTATATATCATCCCTGGCCTTTGTTTGGCAACTAAGGAAAAGTTATATATCATTCCTTGGAAAGGCCTGAGGCTATGTTCCCACAAACAGATACTCTGCAGTAATTTAAGCCTTAAATCACTTGTACTCCTGAAACATTCACACAACAGGAACTCTAAACCAGAGTTATTCAGGAAGAGAATAATGTACTCCTGAAAACCAGGAGTGCATACTGTCCTTCACTTTTTACTTCAAAGTAACTTTAGTGTGAATGCTTTACTTTAAAGTAAAAAGAGAAGGGTAACATTGTTTGTTATGACCATTAGTGGGAGAAGAAGTCACTACTTCTGTTTGCAGCTGCAGTATGAATGGTACCGAAGTGGAGTAGCTAACTTTGATTTAATGAAATTGAAGTAGTTACTATTTTTTCTCAACTATTGTTGATGGAATGTGGCCTGCAGGGCTGGCCTTACCACAGAGCAACCTGGGGCAACTGCCCCAGGCCTTGCTATTTTCTGTACTTCAGGGGCGCCCTTAGTGGGCCCTTGTTAGGGTAGGTAGGACAGGAAGGATCTCGGGGAACACACCTACAGTCGTTAGGGGTCTCAACACTCTCGTGCGGGGAGAAAAACAACTCCTCAGGATCTTGTAGGGCCCTAGTAATCCAGAACAGGATGAGGCCAGATCATCGGGGGGGGGGGGGAGAGATACAGCACCATTGAGAGTGGAGCCCCTGCACCCTCATACAACACACCAAGCACCCAGACACGCCTTCCACCCAGCGTTTGCACCCACCACAACTCAAACACCACAAGGGACAGAATATGTGCACAGGTGTGGGAAGCAAGGGAACAGATCCAGAGAAGAAGGGGCGGTGCCCGTAACTCAACAATTACACCGGGATGGGGGGAAAGGAGGGGTCCCGACTGGAGACGAAATAGGGAGGTAGGGAATCCCACTAGCGATCCGACACCACGAATCCCCCCAGTAAAACAAACACCAGACAAGTTGCCCCACACACTACCCACACCGCTATCACCACACGCTCCACGTACCTCAATCACTCACTCACACATACTCTCTCTCAACTTCACACACACTAATGTCTACTGCACTACTACACTTACCTTTCTTGCAATCAGGGAAGGGGCCAGTTTCTCACAGCTCTGCTGATCACTGGCAGCCCTCCTTGTGTCTGAATCCCTTAAGAAGGGCTGGCCCCACCCCACTGCGGGCGCAGGCGGGTGGAGCGGCATGGCCAGGGCCTCCGCTCTGCCGTCACCCACTGGCATCAGCTGCGGCCGCTCCCCCTCATCCCCAGCTGTGCAGGGAGCCGGCACCGCCGGCACTGCCTCTGCTAGCAGCATTGCAGCTGTAGGCGTCTCCCCACCTCTGCAAGCCGTCTGCAGCTGGTGACCCCACCCCCCACGAGCCTCATACAAGTGGTGGCAGTAGCGGGTTCTAACAGGCCTGTTTTCAGCAGGGCAGAATACAGGGCTCCCACTCCCTCCCAGCAGGACCCAAAACATGACCACCTCTAGGAACCCACAGAGAGTTCCCCTGAGGGAACAGAGCTGCAGCAGGGGAGGTTGTGGGACCATGGGGGAGGAGGGGCAGTTTCATATTTTATCTTTACCCTGGGCTCTGCAAATACTAAGGCCATCCCTCATGGTCTGAGTTCTGGTTCTGTGTTGTCCAGAGCAGAGTTTTTGATAGGCAGGTGTGTTACCTTCAAATAGCAGAATGCTGTGTTTGTTTTCTGCCTTTCCAAGTGATTCTTTCTTAGGCCCTTTTCAAACAGGCCACAGTGGGTGAGGGGATAGGTGTGTGCAGGTGGAGGCGGGTGTGCGCCTGTGGGAACGGGTGCACACCCATCTCCACTCACCTGCACCCATCTCCATGCATAGAGCAACCAGCATTGGAGCCTATTGCTCCGTGTGTGGGTGATGGGTGGAGATGGGTGGAGCGCGGGAGCGTGCACGCCCCACCCCCCAGTGGTGTTCCCATGGGCATTCCCCCACCGTCGGCGATGACCTGTGGCGTTCCTATGGACACCCCCCCCGTACACGTGTGCGGTGGGGGGAGGGGTGCCCATGTGAAAAGGGCGTTAGTTTGGGACATGGTGCTATCATCCTGAACTGTCCTTCAAAAGAAATCTAGAGATAATTTTTCTCTCTTCCATTGCCAGTTTCTCCTCTGCTTTACATTTACAACTTGATCCAACATACCAGTTTAGTCAGCCCACTTTGCCTGTGCCAAGTGATGGAGCCAGCAGAACTCTGCTTGGGAACTGATTTCTTGTGCAAATACATCTGTGTCTGAAAACCTTTCCTGCTTCTCTGCTGAAATTTTTCTTTTTTTAAGGATATCATCCCAATATATCTTTTTAAAATTGGAAATGATCCCGCCATCTCCTTGATATTGAGGAAATTTTAATGAGTGTAGGTGGTTGTCCCTCAGTCTAGTCATTCCTTAGCCAAGCTGCACATATTTAATTGTTTTAATATCTCCTTGAAAATCAGCCCCATGAGCCTGGTGGGGCGGCTCATCTTTTTGTACTGTCCAAATGATTCTCCCTCCTTTGAACGCCTGTGTTATGAATGATTTATCCCCAGAGGAGACAGTTTCCCTTTTTTGTAAAGACAGCCACTCTGTGTGTGTGTGTGTGTGTGTGCGTGTGCGTGTGCGTGTGCGTGTGCGTGTGCGTGTGCGTGTGTGTGTGTGTGTGTTCATCCTCTCTCACTAACATTTGATTCCACAGCCTGATTTCAACTAAATTTGGTAGAGGGGAAGAATACCAGAAGGTAATAGATAGTCAAAATTACGTAACGTGTACCTGGAGAGGCGAGATGGCCCTTTGCTAGCCAAAAGATCCTGTTATTTACACTGAACGTTGCCTCCTCTCAGGAAGCCAGGTATTACGCCTCTGGAATGGCAAACCTGTGTGCCTCCCCCCACCCTTGAAAGTGACATTTGGGGGCTGGGTCAGGTGCGTATTAGTCTCTTTGTTAAGGAGATATGAAGAGGCAACAGTGCGAGGAGGTGCTTAAGGCAGCAGAGGCAGTTTGGGGCATGGCAGAGAAGGCTGGAGGCAGTCTTGGGAAAAAGCTGCAGAGAGAGGAGCAGTTTTGAGGGGAATTGTACTGCTGAACTTGCCAAGGGTACCTGCCTGGGGGAGCATGACAGGTGCTGTTGGCTGCTTCCCATCCACAGAGATTTCTGCGTAACACATCATAGGACTGCAGTCTCTCTCCTCAGAAGGAAATCAAACCAGAAATGGCTATCCTAAAACTTCCCACTGCTCAGGGAAGAGGAAGCAGCAATGCAGGTTTAATTAATTCCAGTGTTTGCTGCACAGAACTACTTGTAGTATTTCCAGGGCAGATATCCTGCTGTATCCTCATATTGATTCATGTTTAATTTCTCCTGCAAATATTTTTATGGAAGTCCCAGAACTTACTTAATGTACAACAAAACCCAGTATTTTAAAAATACCCACAGCCTTCAAACCCAATCATAACTGGAGTTGAAAGGAGTAGATGAGCTCCTCTCTCCCTGTAGGACATGTTTCTTACTCATGCCTACCACAAGCAGTCCGAAGTCAGGAGTCCTTGTCCCCTCCCCAATATTGAGATTGGCTTAGAATGTATGTATTTTAAAAATTTTCCTTCTGGACTTTTGGTTGACTTTTTCAGGATCTCTCTGCTCTCAGGAGGGCTACAGACTTTCTTCTAGATGAAGGGTAAAATTCTGACCTAATAACATGTCTTCGGCAGCTGGGCAATAACGCTATCTCAAATGTTGTCAACTTTTCTGTCTCCAGTGTATATCTAGAGTTTTGTATGGACATGTAGGAGCTATGGAGTGCTTGTTTGTTGGGAAGAGGCGCAGCAGCATGTGAAGACAAAGCAGGGAATGCAATCTTGAGCTTCCTATCAGTTCTCTTTGATGTGTGTGTGATAATATGCAGCATTTTTACATGTACTTTGATGTAGCGAGAGAGCCAGTTCTGCAGGCAAATGCTACTGGGCTGGTTCCCATAACAGCTCTAAGGTTAGTTTGGTTCACCTCCTTGGGGCATCTGTTGCACACAGTGATGGGGACAATCCTGCTTGCTCAGTTGTCAATTGGTGAAGAGACATTCCTGTGTTAATAACTTAGCTAACAATATCACTTCAGCTCCGACGAGGAAATAAAATGAAATACATTTCAACTTTGTTACCATTTTAGACATAGCACAACTAAAATTGCAGGTCATAACAAGGGTAGGTCAGAAAATTTTCATTTAAACTTTTTCCAGAGGGAAAAATACTGTTTTAGTCAGGAATGCTTCCACAAATGTTCCTGTTTTTAATATGCTTCTGAGAAAAAGGAGAAATCAGCAAACTGAAAATGTGGAAGGTTGAACCATTTTGTATGAGGGTTTAACAAAACAAACAAAAAATTGTTTAGTATATGTGGCATGAGAAAGTGGAATCATGGGAATTTCAAGTGAGCAGTGCATCATGGGAGTCCATTGCATTATTCTGGGGCTCTAAGTGACCAGAAACAACAACAAAAAAGTCTGAAACAGAAAAAAATAATATATTTTTTTGTTTTGACAAATTTTGAAGTTACCCCCTGATTCAAGATAAAAAAAAAATAGAAATCACATTTTCTTTTCACAAAATGAAAAATTGATATCCCATTCTGTCCCAATGGTAACCCATGCCAGTAGATTGCCAACGGATTATATATTAACAGCCACATTTTTTGTGTGTGTTGCTATTAAACAATTTGACTGACAAAAATACATCAAATGAGGATGAGTAAGGAGTCATTCAGTAGTTAAAATGAGACCAGGGATGATACCAAGAGGTAGTGAACTCCCCGCTCCCTCAAATATTTCCAACTATTCCTTCCTCTACCCCATCTGCTGGAGACCTGAAGCACAATCCAGCCTACATGTGCTACAGTTTGTGGCAGTCAGGTGATCAGAAGACTGCTGCTTATTCTCCCTCTTCCAATATTTATTACCTCTTCCTGCCACCCCTCCCTTCTCACACGTGCTGTGTGGGGATCCTGCCATTGCTCCTTACATTGGTGAGCGATTGGTCCTTTCCTGTGGTTGGCCCTTCAATGTGGAACTCTCTCCCTCCAGATGTTTGTTTCAGTTTCTCCCTCCTCACCTTCAAAAAGCAGGTGGTGAAGACTTTTTTTATTCACCAGGTATTTATTTTTTTAAGAGATTCACTGCTGGTTATCTTTTCCTTCCTCCTTATCTTCCCCATTTAATTATTTTAAAATGGATTTCAGATTCTTTTATTGTCTTGATTTTGCAAAGCGCTCCAAGTGCCATTTTGGAGGGTAGGGGTGTGCTGTATAAATAAAATAATTATTATATCCATTTTACAGATAGGGGGCTGAGGCTGAGAGAGAACCACTTGCCTAAGCCTCTAATGAGTTCTATTTATTTATTTATTTATTTATTTATTAACACACACACACACACACCCATCCTGCCAGAGGCAGCTCTGGGCGGCTTACAGTCAACGATAAAAACACTTCAAATTCTCAAAACAAGGAGAAATTAAAATATCCCTAACCACCCACCACCCTAACTCATTCCCCCCACGCTACCGATCCTAGAGTTTATGGCTAAGACAGGATCTGAACCCTGGTCTCCCAGGTCCGAGTCCTTATCCATTAGGCTACACTGGCCAATAATAATAATAATAATAATAATAATTAATAATAATACTTTTAAAATGCTATCTTCCATCTCCACTTTCGTTCCAGGCGCTTCCATTCACCTAATCTGCTTCTCTCCTCTTATCACAGATCTTTCTGGACATTTATTTATTTACTTAAATTTATATCCTGCTCTTTCCTGAAGACTCAGAATAGGTAACAACATATTACAAGCATATGAGAATAAAAAAATTAATTAAAATGTATTAAAATACCACACAAAACCCCCTACCCCTGTTTGCCAAAGGCATGGACAAGGTCTTATATTACCTCTGGAAAGTGCTCAGGCTTTGACAAACTTCCAGAAGAAGGAGTTCTGTTCCATAGCAGTGGGGCAGCTGGTACTTGCAAGAGGGAGCTCCAACCTGACTGCGGGGCTTGCAATGACGCATAGAGGAGGAAGCAGACTTTCAGTTATGTGAGGTCCAGGCCAGTTAGGGCTTTTATAAGTCATAACTGCATCTTGAATTGTGCCCAGAAAGACACTGGAAACAGACTCTGGATCATTGGTGACCATGGGTAACCGACGGGTTCTTGGGGTGACCCACCCTTGTCAGAAATCAGGCTGCCACGCTCTATACCAACAGCAGCTTCTGAACAGTCATTAAGAGGAGCCCCATATAGAGCACATTGTAGTCAAGGAGTATCTGAATATTTTATTTATGTAGATTTTAATAATAAAAAGATACCTTATCAAAGGCTCTAGGCATCCTGACAAGTAATCAACACAATAGCCCAACAGCAGCATTAAAAAGCCAATCATAAATTCAGGCAATACAAAAAACAACTTGGCCAGCCCATTGCAGCCAGCCAGCTAATCGGCTCCAAATAAAAAAACATCTAAGATTCTTTCTACATTGGTCCTGGAACTAACCCACATCCTTCCCCTGACACATTGGGTGTTTTCAGACGTGACGGGGCAGCTTTGCCCCGTCCTGAAAACAACCCAGAGGTTCCCCGCTGGGCTCACCCAGGCACGGCAAACAGACGTGCTGGGGATCCCGGCGGGGAATCAGGGAGGGGGCGGGGCCGCGCGGCGCAACGTGTGGCCACATGACCCCGCCCCCTCCACGCTCCCTCGCCACCCACCCTCTGGCGAGATGGGTGGGCGGCGAGGCCAATGCCACCGCAGCGTCTGGCCGAGTTCACCACGGCCCGGAATCCCGCTGGGGATTCCGGGCCATGATAGCCGACCAGACGTTACTTTTTATTGATGCCCGCCTGGAATCACTTTCACCACGCTTCCGGGGATTCTTGTGCCAGCAGCCCGGGAAGCGTGGTTGAAATTGACCCCCTGTGGGTATTCAGTGTGGCGAACATCTGGTGGCTGCCGAACAGACGGGCAGGGCACAGTGACCACAGGTGGGTTTCACTGTGGTTCACTGTGATCTCGTCACGTCTGAAAATGCCCATTGCTGTGAGACTGGGTGGTGTTCTCCAGAGCCCCTGTGGCACAGCAAGGCATTCTGAGGCATTGTCTAGAAGCAGAAGTAATTCAAAGGTGTACGGTGTGCCCCATAACCAGGGTTGCCAATTCTTGTGATGTTTGTGATTTTTATCATGTCTCATTTCTTTTGTGGCTAAAATTATGTGGCTTGTGATAAAATCAGGAGAATCTCAGCTCTCGTTTTTAAAACCAAATTACTGGCTCTCAAATTGCAGAGAAGATGTAATCCCAGCTTAGCCCCAAGGTCTCAGAAACCAAGATAAAAAAGGCCTGAGTTTCTTTATTATTATTTTTTTAAAAAGGAATATTGTGATTTTTAAGCCAATCAAATGTGGTTGTTTTTTTTTAGCCTGACACAGTTTATGAACACTTGGGGAGGGGTTCATGATTGTGTATATACAGACTATGATTTTTTGTTCTCTGGTGCAATGCAATTTTGTTACAATATAGCCCTTGGGAGCCCACACGCTGTTATAGCTGAAATCACATGATAATGGCATGCATTATAACAAGGTTGCACTGTACTTCATATGACAGTGGCACTGGTAGCTGCGTCATGTGGTGAAAAAACAAAACAGGCCGGGTTATCAGTGTTTAATTTGCTGGCTGGGTACTTTCTTGAAAACAAACAATTAGCAACATTATTTTTAAGCTATGAAGAAAACTGTACTGGACAGATTGTTCTTGTCTCTCTGACTTGATCAGACCAACCACGATACGGTGAGCCCATTGTAACACTTAGTACAAAGATTAGGAACCAGTGTAGTCTAGTGGCTAAGGTGTTAGGCTTTGGAGACCAGGGCTCAGGTCCCATTTTAGCACTACGTTTGCCGGGTGGCTTTAGGCAAGTCACTATTTTCTAGCCTCAGTTTCACATCTATAAAACTGGAATAATATGTCCTACCTCGCAGTGCTGTTATGAAGGTGAACTAGAAAAGGGTTGTAAAGTACTTTGAACATGTAAATTAAATGTATTTATTATAAATGATATAAAATAATAATTTGGCATCTTAAATGAGCTTAACAGAGCTACATTCGTGCTTACAGCTGTGCACAATATGGTGCACTTTGGGCATCCAGCAGTGACTCCAGTCTTGGAAATGGCAGTATTTTATTTATGTATTTATTTATAAAAAACTTAATACCCCATCCCTCCTGACATAGCAGCTTGGGCAGCTTACAACAACAATAATAAATAAACATTAATAGTAAATAAAACAACTCATAGCAGGAGGTTATGAAAAAACCCTCCCCCCCACCCTAACCCACCCTTCACCCATCTCCCCCGCCAAACGCCTGGCGGAACAGCCAGGTCTTACAGCGTCATCAAAAAGAGGGAAGGTTCAGGGCCTCTGCCAGAAGAGAGTTCCATAGCCTCGGTGAGGCCCTGTCTGGCACCCCAGTAACTTCAGCAGGGCCCCTCCTTCATGCACAGTGCTCTGCAGTCCGAGGAGCAAGGCTCTGATATTTTTTTTAAACCTAAACTAACATAAATATGCTTTTGTTTAGGCCATCATTATTCTGTCATGCATAAATGCTACTTATGAGTTTGCTTATACAAACCTTATCTTCAATTACGGTTGCCATCCCGTCCTAATTAGCATGTACAGTATTTATTTCAGATGCAATGTCCATGCTGCAAACTAGCTTTCTTAGGAAGAGTGGTTTGTCCATTTTTTATTTTTTTAAAAATTGAATTAATAAAGTGTGGGAAGGCCACTGGCTTTCAGACCCTAAACCTTTGCCAGAAGAAATAGAAGCACAGTCTACCTTTGTGCTCACACTAGCCTTTCTAATGTGCTCCTGTAGGTGTCATTATTTATAGAGAGAGAAAAAAAGAAGACAAAATAAATCCAAAGATTACACCAAACTCTACAGGAGGGCTCATTTCTGCCTGTCCCCGTTGAACAGAGCACTCAGTATTTAAAGTTTTAAACCTCACCCGCCATGACATCATTTCCTGTGTGTGTGAGGTGGGTTTCCAAGGTTCCACAGCAGCCACAGGGAACACAGCACACCCACAGGCTTGATGTTACAGTTCATGGTGGGGGGTGGGGAGGGTGTTGGACATTTTTGTGCAAGCGTCAAGCCCTGGGGTTAGAGCAGCGCACAGAATGGTGGCTGAAGATGGAGACATCCAACCAGAGGACGTGAGCCAAGGGAAAGGCTCAGATTGGAGATGGAATTTGAAATGGATTGGGGGGCCATTGAGCATTTATTTTTATTTATTTATTTACATTTATACCCCACCCTGCTCTGAAGGCTCAGGGCGGCTTACAACACACAAATACAATTAAAAGACCTTAAAATAAAATATCTAATCTAATCTATCTATCATAAAAAACCCTACCCAAACCATCCCCAACCACCCAACAGCCTCTCACCCACTCCCTATCCCCGCCCGCCAAAAGCTTTATTAAAAAGAAAGGTCTTACTCTGCCTCCAGAAGATGCTTGGACTCCAAGGGGAGGGAATTCAATAGGATTGGGACAGCAACAGAGAACACCCTCCTGCGTTCCCCCATTGTACAGACAAGGGTGGCAGATGGAACCCACAGAAGGGTGCTCCCGGCCAACCTCAGGGGCCACAGTGGGGCATGGTAGGACAGCTGGTCTTTCAGATAAGTGGGACCTAGGTCATTTAGGGCTTTAAAGGTCAAAACCAGCACCTTAAATTGTGCCCGGAAAGCTATAGGCAGCCAGTGCAGTCTTCGGAGCACCGGTGTAATATGCTCCTGGTGACTCATCCTTGAAAGGAGCTGAGCCACCACATTCTGCACCAGTTGCAGCTTCCGAACAGTCATCAAGGGCAGCCCCACGTAGAGCTCATTGCAGTAGTCTATCCTCAAGGTGATGAAAGCATGGATGACAGTGTCCAGATCTGAATTAGGGAGGAAAGGGCTGCAGCCGCCTCACCAGATGGATTTGGTGAAAAATACTCCTGACCACCATTGCCACCTGAAGATCCAGGTGCAGCGGGGGATCCAAAAGCACTGTGAGGCTGCAAACCTGAGTGACCACAGGGGGTCAGACCCCCTTAATAAGAGGTGTCCCAATCTCCTTCAAGTCATAAGACTAGCCAACAATAATCAATTCAGTCTTGTCTGGATTCAGCTTCAATCGGCTCATCCAGTCCCCAACAGCAGTCAGGCATCGGGTAAGCACCAAGACTGCGGGACCTGGGTTGGATGAAAGAAAGAGGTAGAGAGCTGAGTGTCATCAGCATATTGATGGCACCTCACCCCAAACCTCCGAATGACCTCGTCCAGCAGCCTCGTACACAGAACAAGAGGGGGAACGCTACAGGGAAAGTCCTGAGGAGATGACGAACAATTGCCCATCACCAACCACTGGGACCTCCCTGACAGGAAAGAGTGGAACCACTCAAGAACAGTCCCACGCACCACCTCCAGGTTCCGTAGTCATGCCAACAACACCTCATGATCAACTGTATCAAAGGCTGTGGAAAGATCTAAAAAGATCAACATGGTAGAATGCTCCTTGTCCATCTCTAGGTGCAGGTCATCGACCAAAGCCACAAGCGCAGTCTCCGTGCAATACCCAGGACAAAATACTGACTGAAATGGGTCCAGGAATCCAATAGCATCAAGATGTGCCTGGAGCTGTTGGAAAACCTTCCTAAAAAGGGAAGGTTATTGAATGGGTAGTTGTCCAACAGCTCCAAACTTCCCTAAAAAGAGAAGGTTAGAGAAAGGCCATTAGCTGGCCACTGTGTCAGCATCCAAAGATGGTTTCTTGAGAAAGGGGCGGACCACCTCAGTTTTAAGCGTGTCCGACACCCTTCCCTCCTGAAGGGAGATGTTGACAAGCCCAGCCAACGATGACCCCAGCGTCTCCCAGCTGGCTTTCACCAGCCAGGACGGGCAAGTTTCGAATTCACAACTGGTTGCCCTCATCACTCCAAGCACCTCCCTCACATTGGTGGGTGATACCAATTGAAACTGACCCAAATAAACAGAAGTAGACTGAGCTTTCATAACCCCAATCTCCAATTCTGCAGTTAAAATGGTAGCACCCAAGCCGTGGTGAATACGAGTGATTTTGTCTGCAAAGTACTTAATAAAAATGTCACAGCGGGCAACATATGACTCCATTTCCTTTTGGAGACAAGCTGGATTTACCAGACCCCTCACAACCTAGAACAGCTCCACTGGACGAGACTTTGCAGATGCTGGGCATTTTTACACACACCTTAAAGTGCTGGTCTTTCAATCTTCTGGGTTTACAAGTCCACAAGTAAGTTCTGGATGCATCCTTCACACACACACTGTCCTGAGGCAGTTCCTGGATGCATTCTTCACACAAACACTGCCCTGAGGCAGCCTAAAGTAGCTGCAGCTGTAGATGTGAGGGGCTGCCATGGAAACCAAGTGACCACAGCTGCCTGGAACAAAGCAGTTCACCAGGATAACATTTTACATACAAAAGTTCTGGGAGAAGTTCTATGCAGAAGTTCAAAGAGCCAGATGTTTAAGATCTGGGTGAGTGATTTAGACACACAGAAAGTTCAGGATGTAACCTCAAACATTCAGGAGAAATGTGTGTGTAAAAACACCCACTATGATAGCGGAGGAGAAAACTTTCTTCGCCACTGTCACAGCCATAGCATAGTCCTTAAAAATGATCTATGTCGCAATTGGTTGGCTTGAGTGTGCATTGGGCACCACTTGCATGTTGAGCAATGACCATGAGAGTGACAATGGAAGCAGATTGGGCAGAAGAGGAATATTCTGGGCAGTAGGGGTGGGAATTCTGGTTCTCCCGAGATCCGATATTGCCAGTATTTGAGTGTAGGAAAGACTGATGACTGATGAAGAGCTGCAGCTTGGAGCTGAGCTGCTGGGAACCAGTGTAACTAAGGAGCTGCATATAAGGAACTGTGACTATGGTGGCCACCTCCTTCCATGAGGAAACTTGGGAGAAGTGGGAGATCACTTTGGGAAGTGGGTGGGGCGAAGGTGTTGTCATGCCCCTTTCTGGCATAGCCCCGCTCATTGCTGAGTATCATGTCCGGTCCATGGCTGCCGAGTGGCACAGCCGCAGAGCAGCCACTTAGGTGAAGTGCATGGGGAGGGATTCTAATGGGTACCCCTTGGCATGGCTAGCGCGGCAGCCAGCTTCCACTTCTCCTGCCACAGACCATGGGAGAAGGGGGAAGTGAGCCAGGCTGGCCTTTGAAACTGACATGTCTCAGGCACGAGTGCTGGGGAACTGGGCTCCCCAGCACTTGCGGCCAGTTCCTGTGACTTGCAAAGACTGTGTCCCCCAACCACAATGCCTATGAGCAGCAGACCGGTCTGCTGGCTTGGGTGGTGGCCTCTCTAGTTCATGCGGGCAGGGTTTGTGTGGGTGCCCACTGCCACCCACATTTTTGGCTTGCCCTGCATGGTGCACTCCAGATTTCTTGGCAGTGCACCATGAGTGGGTGCTGCGTGGCTCATGGGAGCATGCATCCCCTCCCACGCCACCTTTGGACGGGCAGGCGGATGAGTGGCTGCTGGGTGGTCGTGCATGGTAGCATCGCATTTCAAAAACCCCTGTGGCTGGTGGAGGACTGGTGTGGCTGGGAAGGGCCTTCCACTGATGAAAGAGTGCATATTATCTGGAGTTTGTAATTATAGGGGGATATTAGTTACATTTAGTATAGGATAGAAGATAGCACATTCATTGTATAAATATGTATTATAAACGTATAATAATTTTGTTTATGTAAGGCTTTTTAATGGCTCATTACATTTTACTTATTCCCCTTCCTGTTAGATCGTATAGATATTCTTCACATTGTAACATACCCCGTGATCTGTCTCTGTCTCTGCCTTTGCTCATAGTTTGAATAACCTAGCTCATCTCAGGTCGTTATCCATGTTTTGTTAAATTAAAATAGGGCAATCCTATCTGCTGCTTTAAACACCTTAAGGCCAGGTTCTTTCCTGGAATAGCTCCAAAGAAGGGGGAACAGGACTCATTGTTACCTATACTCAAGAAAGACCGGATTGCTATCTGCAGACATCCATTGAGTCTCCAAAATCAGCTCAGCTTGCACCAAGGTTTCTGCTTTAGTTTTCAACACGTTTATGCAAACACAGCTCTCAGACTCTCAAGCCTGATATAAAGAAGATGCATATACAAATTGTCTCCACCCCCACCCCCCTGCTAGCGGGGGTGGGCGGCAGCAAGCCCTTTGCCGCGCCCACCTAGGAGGGGGCCAGGATGGCTGAGCTGTTTCCCTGCCTCGGGGTTTGCAAAGCCCTGAGGCAGGAAAAAAGGGCCGGCTGCACGATGCAGGGGTGGGAAGGTAGAACCCCACCAGGGTTGCTAAGCAACCCCAGCGGCCACTGATAGGCTGAGAAGAGTCACGTGGGCTCTGCCTGACTAGGTGGGGCACACGTTGAGTGTTCTGTGGCCTCAGCCCCAGTTGCAGGATGGAACCTAACAGAAACAGCAGCGTTTTGAGCCGCTGCTGCATCAAACAGGCCTAACTGACCCGCAGACCCAGGTAGGGCCCTGAGTGCCTTCCCCTGTGGAGATGGGGAAGGCCAAGAAGAAAGCTCCCACTGCTGCAAAGAAGCAGCGGCGCGGGGCCCACCAAGCAAATGACCCCCCCGCAGCGGGGGTGCACAGTAATACCCATGGGGCACCAGGGACCGTCCTGCAGGGCCCAGCCCGGCAGCTCACATGGCATGAGTCTCCTCAAAGGGGGGAGTGATGCCCCCCTCAGTGAGCGCCTGGCGGGCTGTGAGGTCCTGTTGAGAGAGCTCTCGGGGGGCTCGGTGGAGGACCCCCCAGGCCCAGTGACTAGGTACTTGTCACTCCTGCCCCATAAACCCCCTCAGCCCCTGTGGGGCAAAGTGGGGGACCCCTCTGCTGGTGATCCCAGACTTGCCCTGACACCCCCATGGCTGCAGCACGGGGTGGGTATCACCAGCCCCCCCAGCGCAATACCTGGACCTAATGGTGGGGGCGCTGGGCCCGAACTCCAGTGGGGGCACCCATGCCCCATGGGGTGGACAGAGTGAGTGTGGGATCCTTTCCCCTGTGCCCCCCTCCCAGTGGCTGTCAGATCGAATGGGTCTCCGGGGTTGGGTGGGCGCCCCATCTCGGGTGGAATACGCTGCCCACTGGGGTGGGCCTGTCCTCACCCAGCATGCCCCCCTGCCTACCAGGAAGTTGGGCCTACGTGGGTGCCGGGTCATCCCCCCTTGCAGGGTTGGACGGGGGAGCCCCTCCCCTCTTCTATCAAACATGGATGAGCCAGCGCGCACGGAGTCCCTCAGGCAGGAGAGGGACAATCTGCGTTGAAGGATTGAGAGGATTGAGCATGCCATTGAAGCGCTGGCACAGCAGTGTGCCCAACAACCAGCTGCTCAGCCAGACACTCCTTCCCTTGTCAATCAACACAACCCAGGTGAGGTAGGGGCCCACTCACAAGGGACGGACATCGGGGGTACAGGGGCACCCACCCAGGTCTGGCCCCCTGTGATGCGATGTCCGTAATGGCCAGTGTCCCTGCGGCCGGCCCCCAGCAGAACTCAACAGTGGGTGCTGGAAGGGCCCAGCTGTTTTGGTGAAATGGGACTTGGGTCCCAATAACCACCTCCCCTTCCTTTCCCGGGGCTGGCGGCGGGGCTTCCTCATCCGGGCTGTTGTCTGTCACAGGCCAAGGTTTTGCACCTGTCTCCCTGGAGGGACAGGCGCTTCAGGTGTGGGCCCCTCCCCCATCTGCTTGGCCATACGTGTCCCAGCCTCAGGACAGTATTCCCAGGCAGCGGCCCCCCCATGGGTGGGGGGTACACTGCCGTCTCTGCCCCAACCAGGGACCACCTTCTCCTGGCTACTCGGGAGAGAATTTGGCGGGGGAATATGTCAATATATTTGTTCTCCTGTTCAGTGATCCTATAGTGGACCCGGCTGAGCAGGATGACAAAAAAGAGTGGGAACGGTTCAGACGTCCCAAAGCTGAAAGGAATTGGTCCAATTGAACTGCAGCTTTCTGCATATACCAAGGGGTCGTCATGATACAGGCGTACCCCACCTGGGCTGCCGATCCCCTCAAGTACGCCAACATAGTGCGGCGTGCATACAAGGTGGGTCCTTCTGGGGCGTGGCTGCGGTATGATGAGGCTTTCCAGCATCAGGCAGAGTACACCCCAGAACTGAGGTGAGACCTCCATGCTAATGACCTCTGGCTCAATTGTATGAGCGGGACAGGCAATGCCCCTAGGTCGGATAGTGGACATCTGCTGGCAAAGGGGGGTGCCACATATGCCGTTGATTCCTTTTGTGAGGAAGGAAGAAAAGCGCTCGGCACTTCCGTGGGGCAGTACTGGGAGTTCAGCCGATCCAGACGATGTTCCCGCATGACTTGCAGGTTTCGACACACCTGCCCCACTTGCTTGGGGCACTATGCAGCCTCCGCATGCCCCTGCACAAGAACTGGGACCAGGGGATGACCCAACCCTGGGGGAACAGGAGGGCAAGAAGGCGGCAACCTGAGCTGCCCTGGTAAGAGCCCTAACTCCAGGTAAGGTCAATCAGTTGGAAATGGCCCTCCAGGGGCATCCTGACGGGGAAGAAGTGGATCATGTTATCACTGGTTTTAGACGGGGTTTTAAGATCCCGGCACTTGAGTTCCAGCAGCAGTGGGTAGCCCACAGTCTGAAATCCGTGATTGGGATGGAACAGGTGACTCAGGCAAAAGTTAAAAAAGAGCTTGCAGAGGGGAGGGTGGCTGGCCCTTTTCCAGTCCCTCCTCTCCCCAGAATGGTGATTTCCCCCCTAGGCGTGGTCCCCAAAAAGGCCACAGGGGGGGTTTAGATTGATTCACCACATGTCCCACCCCCGTGGCAGCTCAGTTAACGATGCCATACCCAGAGAACTTACTTCAGCTCGCTATGCATCATTTGACGCCGCAGTGGCCCTGCTTAGGCAATTTGGCCCCAGCGTCATTTTGATGAAGTGTGACATTAAGTTGGCATTTTGCCTCCTCCCAGTCCACCCTGAAAGTTTCTATCTGCTCGGTTTCCATTCAATGACTGGTACTATTATGACAAGGCCATGCCAATGGGGTGCTCCATCCCTTGTTCAGCCTTCGAGAGATTCATCTCCCTTGTTGAATGGATCGTCAGGCACCGGGCCGAGGCAGGGGGAGTCACCAAATATCTGGATGACTTCCTCTTTATTGGATGTGCTGGCACAGATGAATGCAGGGTGCTGATGCAGATGTTTCAACAGGTGGTGGGGGAATTTATTTATATTTATTTATAATTTATTTATTATAAACATTTATTAGTCATCCCATATGCCTACGGCATCTCGGGGTGACGTACAATCAAAATAAAAACGTTCATAAAAATAGAAACAATTTTTTAAAACACGTAATTTAAAAACCTCAAAAACAGGGTTAGGCAAAATAAATGAAATAAGAAATAAGAATTGGGCATCCCCCTTGCCCCCAAAAAGACAGATGGGCCAGCCACTAAATTGACGTATCTCGGGATAGAGCTGGACACAGTTGCAGCCATCTCCCGCCTACCCGAAGACAAACTGATGGTCCTGCGGGTCAAGGTGGAGGAGTGCCTGGGAGCTGCCAAGGTTACGGCCTGCCACCTCCAGTCGTTGCTGGGGCTGTCTCTTATACACATCTAGATGTGTATAAGAGACAGGGTGGACATTCCTGTCCCGCCTCTATGCCAAGCTCGTGGGTAATCCGCCTCCCCACCATCATATCAGGCTCACCAAGGAAATGAAGGAGGACCTTGAGACCTGGGCCAGCTTTTTGGCCCAGTTCAATGGAACCAGTTTCTGGAGGGACCAGCTCCTGTTGGAGGCGGAGCTTCAGGTGCACTCCGACGCGGCTGGTGGCTTTGGTTTTGGGTTATTTTTCAGGAACAGGTGGGCTGTCCGAATGGAGCAACTTGGGGCTCACCAGGGATCTCACTTTCCTCAAGCTTTTCCCTATTGTACTGGCTGTCTATCTCTGGCCAGCCGAGTTTGCAAACCACACAGTGCTGTTCTGGTGTGACAACCAAGCTGTTGTCCATATCATTAACACCCAATCTTCTCAGTCCCCAAGGGTCATGAAGCTGGTTAGGGCTCTCGTGCTCACCTGTTTAAACTTCAATATACTCTTTCAAGCCAGGCACGTTCCTGGTATTGACAATGGTGTAGCTGACGCCCTCTCTTGCTTCCAGATGGAGCGTTTTGTTTGTTGGCGCCAGGAGCCCAGGTGACCCCGGAACCACTGCCACCGTCGGTGTGGAGCCTTGCGTCATAGAGCTATATGCCACCATGCAGGGATCCCTGGCGCCACGAACAAGGGCTGCCTATGACAGAACCTTCTGGGAATTCCAGCAATATCGTTCATCGCGAGGGTGGGAACTGGACTTCCCGATCCCTGAGCCTCAGATGCTCCAATTTGCCCTTCATTTGAGGCGGAGGGGGGCAGCCTCAGGCACCATAGCTGGTTAACTGGTGGCCCTCGGGTTCGTGAGTAACCTCACAGGCCACCCCCCTCCGGACAGGTTTTTTTTTGCTAGGTGACTAATAGAGAGCTGGTCCAGGAGCAAGGTTGCACCCTGGACCAGAGGACCCCCATTACTCCAACTTTGCTTCTGGACATGTGCGGGATGCTTCCCCACATTTGTTTTGATTGTTGTGAGGTAGCATTGTTTAATTTGTTGTTTAAGCTAGCATTCTTCGGGGCTTTTCGTGTGAGTGAACTTGTAGCTGAATCAGCCAGGGACACCACAGGTAGGGTGCTTTGGTTCAGCAACATCAGCATCAGGCCGGCTGCCATAGCGTTGTGTATTCACCGCTCAAAAACTGACCAGAGAGGGAGAGAGCAGGTGGTCTTACGAGATACCAATTTTTGGTGGTCCTTAGGAGTGCGTTGGCCAGGGGCGGATTGGGAAATCAAAGTGGCCCGGGAAAATATAGTGTTAGTGGCCCTGTGCCGGCGGCAAAGCCGGCGGCGCGCCGGAAACGGGGCAAGGGGGCGTGGCTTGGGGGCGTGGCTTGGGGGCAGGCAGAGTGTACCAGATTTGGGGCCTATCGGAGCTGAGTCCCCAGACTCAGATCCTCAGCAGCCTGGCAGGGGTGAGCGGGAGGTTATGGGGGGATGGCAGGGGGGAGACTGCC
>QEPC01001921.1:2305781-2354860 GCA_003113815.1 Sphenodon punctatus | reverse complement strand
CCCCGTGTGCCTGCACTTGCCCCCATGTACCCCCCATTCCCCCCTTCCCCATGTGCTCGCACTCACCCCAATTTATCCGCTGCTCCCCTCATGTGCCCACACTCGCCCTCATGTGCCCCCCCGCTCCCCCCATGTGCCCCCACTCCCCCCACCCCAGGTCCCACAATTTACTCACCATGGTGGGGCCGGCTCCTGACCTCTCCTCAGCGCTGCCGCTGATCTGCATCCAGGGAGGGAGGGAGGAAGTGACTCGGGGAGACTAAGAGCTGCGCACGCGTCAGCAGCTCCCAGCCCCCTGCACAGGGCTGGGAGCTGCTGATGCACGCGCAGCTCTTAGTTCATACCGGGGGCACCTCTATTGGGTGCCCCTGCCCGGCTCCTGCGATGAAAGAGTGCCCCCCTGTGGCACTCTGTCATTGCAGGGTCCCTTTATGCGGAATGGATGGCGCTTCTAGCCGCCCACTCCACATAAAGGGACAATGCTTCCCTTTTGTCCCAAAAGACTTCCTTAGGAAGCCTTCAATGGCGGGGGGTTGGGTGAGTCACTGGTTGTGTGCGCGTGTGCACACACAACCGGTGAGAATGTTCAGAGCCATCTCAAAGAACTTTATTTAGAGAGGCAGAGACCTTCAGAAGGTTTCTGCCTCTCTAAATAAGGTTCTTCGAGATGGCTCTGAACATTTACCGCGATGCTGATGTGGCAGTTTTTTTTTTTTTTTTTTAAAAAGCCTCTGCTGGCTGGGGGAGTCCTGGGGGGCCAGGAAGGGCATTGTCCCTGCCCCTGCTGAGCTTGCTCTTTCATTGCTTGAGGATAGGAACTGGATCCATGGGCCAAATCCAGGAATTGGAAAGAGACCAAATAAAAACCGGCTGCAGGCTGGATTTGACCCACAGGCAAGATTACTCCTCCCCAATCTCTAAATTGCACTAACAGTCTTTTAGACCATTCTAGAAGCATACAGGGCCTTGAAGTAGGCACAGCTAATACTTATGTCCATTTTAAAGGCTCCTTTCTTCTTCCAGAATGTAAAGAAGAATCCAGTCCTTCATTCTGTTCAGCAAAAAGGTTGAGTGCTTTGGGAGCTATCCAAACCTTTTGGTTTGCAAAACCAGACTAAATCTCAGGCGCTCAGGGTTTTTGATAAGTCTGTGGGTCATTTTGCTGGCAGGGTCGGATTCAGAGATGGCATGTAATGGTGTTGTATGGAGCCAGTTGATCTTGTTATGCGAGAGTGCTGGGTATGGATATGCATGTAAAGGTTATTATTTTCAGCCTTGTAAGAACAGGGCACTGCACACCAGAGAACAGACCAGCAGACTATAATTGTGTTAGACTTATGTTTAAATAAAAATAGTTTAAGTCTGAAGCACAACCTCTCCAGGCCTTAATAAGCAGAAAAACACAGGGGTACAAGCCACAGTATTGGTTTGTTCCTGAAATTGAGTGGGGGTAAATGTTCTTATTTTATCACTGCTGGTAAACACACCCCTGTAGGCACAGCTGGTGTACACAATCCCAGATAAAGCTACCCTTCAGGCAAAGTATTGGTGGCAAAGTCCATTCATATGGCTCTACGATAGTGTGCAGGAGTATGAAACATTACTGTGTGGTACTTTACCCCCCCGGTAGAAATTACCACAAAATGTTTTGTGTGGCTGCTTCTGTCTAGTTACCTGGAGAGGAGCAGGTTCGACAGGACCCAAGGGTTTTCACTGGGCTAAGTTCAGTTCAGGAGCCCTCCCAGTTGAAGCCTCATCAACTGGGGTCCCCATGGGCAAGAAGCCACATCCCCATGGAGTGCCATGATGTCGTGGTGCTCTGTGGTGGATGGGTCCATTATCAAATGGGCAGGGGAACAGCTTAACTCCTGTCCCTTTCCTGATGTGCTCCCCATGCCAGGGCCCAGTCTTATAATTTGCGAGGCCCAGGGTGAAAATAAAATGCGCCCCCCCCCCGGATCCTGTCCTCTATAGTCCCACACACTTTAACAACTAGCAGTGTGGTGTTCCCCCCAGTAGTTGAGGTGAGAAGAAGAAGGGCAGAGCTCCACAGGATACAGCCACTTTGGGTACTGAGAGTTGCGGCCAGGGAGAAGGCCCCACAGAAATAGCCCATTCTAGAGCCTCAGGGCTCCATGCAGACCCTTCTTAAGCTGGCTCTGCTGTGTTACTGAAGTAAGCTCCATTTCATGCAAATATGCTCTGAGTGATACATTCTGTGGATGAAGCCTGCATTGGCCTCTACCTGCCAGACTGTGGACAGCCTGCATTATAACAGCTGCAGTTTTCTGTAGAAGCCGCAGTACCTCTCGGCATTTTCAAATAAGCTCCCCGGCTCAGCAAAGGAGAAGAGCAGAATGAATGCTCATGCAGACGTTGCATATTCTTCACAGGTGATCTTTAAGCCTGGCTGTTCCAGTGGGGCTGGCAGCTTTCGAGGCAGTCAGTGTATGCTTGGCTGACTCTCCAAAGAAGGAACTGGGCAGGCAGTTATCCAGCTGAGGTAGTTCTGAGGAGCCAAAGCAGGAAGGAAAATTACCAACTCTGACATCTGTTGTTCCCTGCAGGTCTTTCTTATTATAGTTTGGCACGATGTCAAAGTGCACCGAGAGGATCTGGAGCTGTAATAATGCAGCCTTCAGTCTCCACCCTTTTGGCACAGGGGATTGTGGCACATCCCATATTCGGCATACCAGGAAATCCTGGTTCTCACTATCATCGAGTGGTTAATGCCTAGTTATACAACCTGTAACTGCCATCGGTAATGTCTGTCCAAAATAGGTTTGCTCAGAAAACAATGGAGCAGCGTACAATAGTCACCTTTCATGGACTGCTGCAAAACCGGTCTTAAGGGACCAACAAAAATTAGCTTGCCAAGTCGACGTGGCAGTTTAACTGCAGGTTAAATAAACCTGCAGTGAAAATTGTGGGGGGCTTATTTACAGCACCGTCCCAAAGCTATTTGGCTGGCCCTGTGTGTGGAGACTGAATATTGAAATGTATTATGTTAATTGATACGTATATAATGTATTTTTTTTGTATTGGTAGAGAGGTGGTCCCATCTCCCGGTGAGAGTGGGGGGTGGGGGGTAAGGTCAGTCTATGGATTCTCCCCTGGTGGTAGCAGGGGTAGAATATGGATGGGTGATTTTGTTGGTTGGATTGATTTGTTGTATTGTATTGATTTATATGTTATTGTGTATATTTCCCTCTGTTTGTTAGCCGCCTCGAGTCGCCATGGGCGAGAGAGTTGCGGGATACAAATAAAAGGTGATGATGATGATGAGCCAGTGCAAAAGCCTGGGGCCAGTGACAAACAGATTCAGGATCGCACTGTTAAGGTGGATACGTTAACACGGGGGAATATGAATTGAAGCTGGCTCTCATTGTAAGTTTCATTTAAGTGAATATCCACAAGCTGCTAGTTATTAATAACTAAGGTATCTCACAATAGTCCTTCGTTGTGCCAAGGTGTCTGAGAATATATTGTTTCTTCCCTTAGTGGTGGGAAGTTTCAGGGTAGTTTTTTCTGGATTGGTTTCCTTCTGAGGAGAAAGAGGCTAGTCTTATGGTATGTTATGTAAATCCATTTATTTATGGGTTGAAGAGAAGTGGATGGGCACTGGGCAGCAGCCAACAACACCTGCCATGCTCCCCCAGAATTCAGCAGTACAGAATCCCCCCCCCCAAATGACCCCCCATCTGCATTTTTTATGGGGTCCATGAATAAACTAGAAATATTAACACATGTATAACCTTCGAGCCTGCAACGTAGGCCCTCCTGTCCTTGGAGGGAATGTTATGTTTCATTTTTATATCGAGTGAGTCAGTGTGTTTCCATCAAACATTCCTGTGTTAGGAGGGGGACCCACACCACCATTTCACACAGGGACCCAACTTTCCTGGATCCAGCATTGCTAGAGCCCTATTCTCATTTCGTTTCAAGAGGGGTGGCCGCACAAGCTAGCCATTTCAAGGGCATAACAATGTTGTTCCCTTGTTAGTGCAGGCCTCCAGCTCAAGGAAACAAATTCAAGGAGGAAGGATGGCCTGGGGGCTAGCTTGGGGCTCGGGAGTCCTGGGTTCTGACACAGACTTCCTATGTGACTTTGGCCATGTCACTTATTTTGACCTCCAGTTGTACCTGTCTACAGTGATGATAAGAGTACTTCTCTACCTCACGAGGGTGTTGTGAAGATAAATAAATACACTAAAGATTGTGAGGGGGAGGCAGCACAGATTGGGCTCAGTGGCCTGTAAGTAATTTGTGAAGGTGGAATTATCACACTGGTCCTCAAAGCGTTGTACCAGCACAAGACACATTAATATGAATAGAGCTTATGCTGGCCTGGCACAGTGATTTGAGGATTGCAGCCTTTATTTTTCAAAAAAGCTTTTATTTTCTATTCCAGCTCATCAAAAGCAATATGACATATAGCATAAGTGCCATCTCGATTTATGGTTAATATTTATCCCTAAGAAAGTGTCTTTTGCAATGCATTGCAGGCTATTCTGCGTTCTGCATCACTCTTTAGTAGCAAGGATCTTGTATTCCTGTTTCTCATCAGAGTATAATGCTGTACAGGGTTAATTTATCTGGGAAGAGTGGGCGGCATGAAAGCAAATACCAACATGCCTAGTGCTCTTGTTGAATTTAACACTGCTTGCTGCCCTCTCCTTATCTCCTGGTGTTTGGAATCACAAGCAAAACATCTAGAACAGGGGTGGGTCGGAACCTTTTCCCTCCCACGTGCCGCTTTGAAAATTAGTATAAGCTCTGTGGACCGCATAAAAATTGTGAGGGAGGGCACTTAAGGGGTGTGCTCAGGATGGAGAAGGGGTCCCAATCATAGATCTTTCCCACAGATCCATCCTTGATTCTTGACTGCATGTCCTCAGTGCCACTCGCTTTCCCTAAAATTCACAGTCTCAATATTTTAGGGAAGAGGCTAGATCTGTGGGCCAAATAAAAAAAAAGCCATGAGCTCGATTTGGTCCACCCACAGGGCAGAGGTTCCGTATCCTGGATCTAGCATGGCTATGCAAGATTTCTCCCCTGGGGAAAGTCCCCAGGTCCCCCCCCAGCCCCCTTGAGAGAGGGGGGGGCAGTAGCTCAGAGTGCCAGATGATTTCCATCTTCTCAGAAGTACCAAAGGACTTCAGTGTTGTGGCCTTCACCTCTTCCCAGCCCTTGATGCTTAAATATCTTGCTGTTTTTGCTGCCCTTGGTTCAGTCTGATGACTCTACTCCTCTGGTGAATCTGTTCAGCCACTAGAACTAAAAGCAGCAAAGCCGCCTGTGGATCACCTCACCTGACAGGCAGGACCTGTCAGCACAGGGGTTCTGGGAGGTGAGGGATCCAGAGGCATTAGATGGAATAAAATCAATTCAAAACAGATACTAGTGCAATATGAGGTTTCCCAGGTATTTGAAAGCCTGAGACAGAGGCAGACTAAGGCTGCTTTCCCACAAGACTTTTTTTGCGCTACTTTAAGCTTAGTGCTAGTTAAGCGTTTGGCTGCTTTCCCAGATGTGCTTGCTTTCCGCAATGAAAGTTTTAACGCTATCAATTTCTCGCATGGGAAACCCTTCACACATCTTTAATTTTGTGATACTTACCCCAGCGTGATGTCATTGAAGAGGCAATTATAATCCCTTCTCCATCTTCAGACAGACAGGGTTTCTCACTATCACTCCTATGCCATACTTGAAAAACCTCGCCCTCCTACGAGGGGTGACTAATAATTAACACCTAAGCGTAACACAGAGGCAAGAAATGTACAATAATGAAAATATTTTTATTTTTCAACATAATCCCCTCAAACTTCTATGCACTTGGCCCAGCGATTTTGCAACATTTTTATCCCTTAAAAAAAATAATTATTTGTCAAGGCTCTCAAACTACTCAGTTATATCAGCCATCACCTCATTGGTCACTCTCAAATCTTTTCCCAAGCAAGTGATCCTTTAATTGTGGAAACAGATAAAAGTCACTAGGGGCCAGGCCAGGTGACTTGAGTAGTTCGAAGCCCACAATATGAATGGCAGCCATTGCAACATGGGACCTGCGAACTTGCACACTGTCCTGATGAAACAGCACATGGCGATGCAACTTTCCCCGCCTGTTCTCTTTTATTGCAACACGCAACTTCTGAACCAAATTTACTTAACAACTGCCTGTTATTGTCTGTCAGTGCTCCAAATAATCAATCGAACACTTTCAACATTCCCCAAAATTGAGGCCATAACCTTGCCAGCACTTGCTTGAATACAAAACTTCTTTGGAGCAGGAGATCCATGATGCTTCCATTGTCTGGATTGTTCTTTTTTCTCTGGATTAAAGTGGTGGACCCATGTCTCACCCATAGTGACATATTGCCTGCAAAATACTTCAGGATCCTTCTGGAACTTTGTCAAAAGTGCTTGTGAAAAATGTCACTCTGATTCATTTCTGATCAGCTGACAACATTTGTAGGACCCATCTTGCTGATCATTTCCTGGATTGGTTTCCTTCCTTTCATACCCAATTGATCTGTCAATATGGATTGTGCTGTACCAAAATTAGCCCCTGTGATCCCACACTTTTTTTGGATAGTGATCCGCTGATCTACCATCACAAACCTGATTAATGAGTTCCTCAGTTATGACTGTTGTTGGTCTGCCTCTGTGAGGGGCATCTTCACAAGACCGCCAACCCATCTTCAATTTGCATGTCCATTTCTTCACTGTGTGGCATAAGATGGGCAGAGTCCACTAAAATATCCACCATGTCCTTATGGATTTCGGCTGGTGTTAAATGTTTCTTCTGTAAATATTTAATCACCACTCGCAACTCTGTTGGCTCCATTTGTCGACGCACCCCAAAGAGACGCAGAGACATATGTTGGTTTTAAAACAGCGTGGCCGCACTCTTTATTCAACAGAAAAACTGTAAGGCCGGTGGGGGTTGCATTAGCAATCTTGGGTCCAGCATGCTAGCTAAAACGAGCCTTATTAACTATAAACTGAGTACTGTCTCGGAAGCGCCTTCCGTTTGGCAGTACAGTAAACTAGAACCATCTCCTCCTTCGACGACCTCTGGGCCAATGGCCAAAGGCGTGTGTGCCCACTGTGGGCGTGAGTAAGTCGGTAAGTGCCCTGCAGGATGTGAAGGCTGTGCACGCCCGTATTCACCCTGCGAAGCACCCCTCCCAGGGTTATGACCCCTGTGCATGCTGCGCCCTGCGTTACACAAGGTATCACATTCCCATCTCTTATGGAGATGACTCTTTTAACTCTCTTAAACCTATTTATCCTAACCTAGCTTGCTGGACCCCTGCCACCAGGGGGGAGTTGGAACGAACTGCCCCACCCCCACTGCCTTAACTTAGCAACAATCCCTCCAAATGCCCCACCAGGGCAGCCAAATACACCTGATTTCCTTCATCTGATAGATGGACTCCACCTCCCCTGTATAACGTCGTGTTGGTGTGTACTATTCTAGAGTGGTTAATTAACGTACCGCCCACACTGTGAACCTATTTGTTTATTTCCCTTTTGATGCCCTTTCTGGCTCTATCTACCCTGCCCAGGTTGCAGGTTCCAACACACTGTATTCTGGATATCCAATTTGTCCATACCTGTTTAACCCCTTGAAACCACCTCTTCACTGTTAACAAATCTGTCTTAATACGTATGATTAACTTGACCCCTTTTGTTGAAGTGATATCATTTTCCCCCAAGTGGATGACTATTATATCCGGACTACGGCCTGCTCCCATTCCTTTTAACACCGGCAGGAGTTGTGCCCAGCGCATCCCACTCCTGCCCAACCATCTAATTTCTGCGCGAACGCCTAAGCCTAATTGTGCACCCAACTCGGTCAATGCGGCAGCTCTGTTCGCCCATCGAACAATGTTGTGACCCACAATCCAGACTTCATGTCTCGTCCTGTCTCGGGTTCCCGTTCCTATTAAGAAACACACTTTTGTTAGCAAGGGTACGGTCTGATATATCTCTTGTAAGCTGCGGACCTCCATCTCCCTACTGCCTTGATCACCTCCTCAGGCAATCCAGCCACCATGGCTGTTGTGGCTGCCCCCATCCTGAAGGAATGGGAGCCAAATTCCATAGGGGGTAAACCTACCTTGCCGAGGGCAGCCCTGAACACTGCAGTGAATTGGTGACTGGTGAGGGGAGCCGCATTCTGGTGAATAAACAGTGCCTCAGATAGCGAGGGCCTAGCCTTAAGGTAGTGCCCCATGTGCAGGACTGGGCATATTGTGGTTTGCCCGCATCTATATAGCCAGACCGTCTGCGCTTTCCTCCGCTGGTCAGTCTTTGACCGGCGAAGCTGAATCACCACCCTGTCTGCCCCGCATGTAACATCCGTGCTCTAGAGGGAAGTGTCTGACCTGTCCCATGCGTTAGCAGCAACCACCTCACTAATGCAAAAGCCCCCAAAGAATGTCACTGCATACACAGTTGTGAAAAGCTGCAATTCATACGCATCGTAACATACCCCGGGCAGGGCCCCGATCACCAGTAACAGTCTAGGCATTGTGAGCGGCGCTCTCATCCTGGGAGGGGGCCGTGCGGCCTGTGCCCAGCTTTCCAACATGTGTTTGATGTAGGATCCCCTATCCGGGGACAGGAAACCCATGAGACGGTTGGCAAATACCAGGGTGGCCACTTTCCCCCCTATTGTGCCCGATGACAATCCTCTAACCCTTAGCTTCATTGCGAATTGGATAACCTCAGTCTCGCTGATAGAAAAACCCAAGCCCCATCCTTTTGAGGCCCGAAATTCTTGGAACTCCCTAACCGCCCTACCGTATGAGGCTTGGGTTCGCAGGGCCAACGATCCCTGTATGATAGCCTGTGCTGTTAGTCCCCAAGACTCCATAACCCTGGTGGAAGGGGGTCGGGGGCGGACCTGGCCTCCAGTGCCAATTCTCGGAAATGGGCTGTCTGGAATCGAGAAAGAGCATCGGCTATGCCATTGTCGATACCAGGTATGTGTCTGGCCATAAATAAGATATTAGCCTTCAAGCATGCCAGCACTAATACATGTACCAAGCCCATAACTCGCGGGGACCGAGACAATAAGGTGTTAATTACTTGGACAACAGCTAAGTTGTCGCACCAAAACAGGGCCAACCTGTTGGCAAACTGTTCTGTCCAGACCAAGACTGCCACCACTATTGGGAATAGTTCCAAAAATGTGAGATCTCGTGTCACTCCCTGTTTATGCTACACTTGGGGCCACGGGGCGGCGCACCAACGAGTCCTAAAGTAGACCCCCAAACCCGATCCCCCTGCAGCATTCGACTGCACCCGCAGGTCTGCCTGCAGTAACAGTCTGGTTCTCCAAAAGCTCACCCTGTTAAAGTTGGTTAGGAAGTCCAGCCATGTGCCTAAATGCTTCTTCATTTCTTTTCTTACCCGGATCTTGTGGTGCGGGGCAGTTGCCCCTCTTAGTTTTCCATATAACCATGCTAGAAAGGCCCTGCCTGGTGCTACTACCCGGCAAGCAAAATTAAGGCTACCCACCAGGGACTGGAGCGCCTGTACGGCGATCTTCTGCGTAACCAAACACTCCTGTATCTTAACCCTGAGGCCCTCCAATTTGTCTGCTGGCAGGCTGGATTGCTCCCTTACCGAGTCCAGTTCAATACCTAAATATGTAAGTCTCGTATTAGGGTCTTCCATCTTTTCCGTAGCCAACGGGACCCCCAGGTCCTCTGTTACCTCTTGGAAAAGCCGCCAAGCCGCCGCACAATACCCTGACCCGGGGCGGCCTATTATGAGGAAATCATTGAGGTATTTTGTCACCTCTCCTTCCTTCCATCATTGTTTGAAGACCCACTCTATCAGGGTGGTGAACCTTTCGAAAACTGAACAGGAAACGGAGCAACCCATCGGCATAGTCCGGTTGAAGTAATATTTCCCATCATATTGAAAACCTAAAAGGTGGAAACTATCAGGATGTACAGGTAACAGCTGAAAAGTGGATTTCACATCGCATTTCGCCATCAAGGCCCCCCGTCCCATCCTTCTGGCTTTCTCCACAGCCACATCAAAGGATGCATATTTAATTGTGGAGAGTTCCTTCGGAATAGCGTCATTAACTGATCTGCCTCTCGGGTGGGACAAGTGGTGAATCAGGCAGAATTCACCTTCTGCCTTTTTTGGAACTACCCCCAGAGGAATATGAACAGATTTGGTATCGGGGGTTCCTTAAATGGGCCTGCCACCCCCCCTTCTTTTACTTCCTATTCTATTTTACTATGCACTATATGTTCCTTCCCCACTGTGGATTTCAAATTGCACGGTAATCCCATTGGGTTCACTTGGACTGCCGGTATCCTGAATCCAACTCTGAATCCTTCAACTATATACGACACTTCCTGCCGATCGGGGTGGAGACGCAGGGCGCGCTCCAGCTGGTCGATTCTGACCGGTGTTGGCCCCCTGCCCAGGCCGCCCATTTCCCAAGGATCTGCGGCCTCCTTTTACGGTACTCCTGCCCTGTGCGAACTTTCCTTTTTCGTTCCTCTGCCTAAGCTTAAAACAGTTCGTGACTGGGTGTTCCCCCCCCACCAATTTGCACCCCCTTGCCGAAACTTGCAGGGGTTCCTATTACATCTACCTGCCTGGTTATACCCCCAGCAGGGGCCCATACTACTTTGTGTGTTCTTTTTCCCCTCACCACGAAAAGGCTCATTCTTTTTACCAAGGCATGTCCGCTTTCTGACAAGGGGGCCCTGGTCACATCCACCATGCATTCTAACCATAAGTCAGTTGCATGGGTATCCCAACGCATTCCTGGGTTCGAGGCCACCCTGTGTCGGAAGGCTTCATCGTATCTTAACCAGACCCCTGGGGGGGGGAGGGGGCGATCGCATATGCCCTCCACACAATGTCTACATATTTATGGAGCTCTAGGCCTCGCCCTGGGTCAGCCTGGAGCACCACTCCCATATATACGGCGAATGTTGATGTCCAGTTCTCCCAGTTCCTATCTGCCTTAGGACATCGGAACTTTTCTTTGTCCTTTGCATCCTCACTCTCGGTGTGATCCAGAATGGGATTACTCAACATTAAGGCATATACATCCACGTAATCGCCCTGCCAACTTTTTCTTTTGTGGCTGGCAGCAAATGCTCCCTGAAAGGGGCAGCCATGCCACTGTATGCCCCCCCTGGTGGACGGGGAGGGCGGCTTCGGGGGTAGTGGATGTACTTGCCCTAGCCAACCCCAAATTCTGGGCCCCGCCTGCCCTGCAGCCGATGGCGCCCCATTCTGAGAATCCTGTTCATTCCTTGCCCTATCAGCTTGGGTGCCTTCCCCCTCTGTTGGTGGTGGGGCCGGGGTAACCCACACCCATTCCCCATCCAGCCACCTCCTTCATGGCCCAGCGGGCACCGGGGGGCCACTGGTACTATGCCCCCTTTCGTCCGCCTGGGTGACCCCTGGAGGGGAGGTTAGGGCCCTACTCAGGCCCCTAGCCACCTCAAGTCCCGCCCCCACTGGGCGGTTGCCCAAGGAAATGTGTTCCTGCCCCCTGGCCTCACCTTGGTCTGCTGTTCCTGTTGTTGCGCTAGGCTCTGTGGTTCCCCTTCCTCCCCGCTGCAGCTCTCTGTCTAGTGCCTGGACTCTTCACCACAACTCTTCATATGTGGGCTCCTTATTCTTGAGATTTTCAATTCTCCTCCTGGACACCAGTGGCGAGCGTCCTTCATCAGGCAAAGGGGAGACCCCCTCCCTTCTATCCACTCTGGGCCGGCTTCCACCTGTTCTGGGTGGCTGTGCCCCTGGATTGTTTCCTGTGCTTCCCCCCATTCGGTGGTGGACTAGCCCATGGGGATCCTGCATCCCCGGTTGCCATCGCTCCCTTTCCTTGGGCTTCCTGTGCCCCACTCATGTAAATCGCATCCAGGAAAGGGCCTAGGCCCTTGTTCCATCCTCCATCCCAGGGGCATCTTCCATGCCTCCCCCTTTGATGGGGGGCGGTGTGTAGGCTGGCCCCACCTGCCCACTTCGCTCCCCACTACTAGGCCCCGGTGTTGGGGGGCTTGGTTCACCACAGGACCAGTCTTCCCTATACCGCATTGGGGGGGGGGGTTTGATAATCCTCCCTCCCCTTCTGGGCCCTGGCCCTCCAGGGGTGGCCGCCACCCGCTGTCTCCGGTTGAGGCCTGCGCCTCTACTAGGCCAGTCCCCCTTGCCTCGTCAGGGGGTCCCGCCCCCTCAGGCCATTCAGTTTGTCTTGCCCCAGGCTCCCTTGCCCTTAACTGGGCTTCACACGTCTGGAGCCTAGCTAATATTTCTGCGGGGGTGGGGCACCTGTTTTGGGGACTTGTCCACTTCTTCCACTCCTGGCGTGACCACTGCCCCTAGCGTTTCCTTTCTTGCCCCCATCCCCTTTCTTTTTGCTCTGGCCCATTTCTCTTCTGAAGCAGCAGCGCGCTTTTCTGCTGCTGCTTCCTCAGCTTCTTCCGCCGATCTGCTGCTCCCACGTGGCTTCAGGGGATCTTCCCTTCTAAAGGGGAGGGGCCCCAGATCCCGCGCTGCGCAGTGCGTCTGCACGTCAGGTGGTTGCCGTGGCAACCCCAATAGAAACAGAAAGAGAGCCTGCTAACAGGCCTCTCTCAATCGGCCCTTGCCGCCTTGCCTCGGCGCCTCGTCCCCATTCGGGGGGGGGGGGGACAATGGCCCATTGCCTCCATTTGCCGACGACGGGGGCTTTTCATAGCTCACCACAGTTCCTGATCATCCAGACCAGAAAAACAAACAAACCATTAACCCCACATACTTCAAACATGGCAAAACATACTTTAAATAGTTATACTTTTATATACTAGCTTTGCAGTAGTCAATTGTGATTCCTTCCCTGTCAGGCTTAGGACTTATTGATCACCCCTCATAGCTTATCCCTAGTCAGTGCACTCCTCTGCAGCATCACTTCTGCTTTCAAATACTGGAGCTCTGGGAGGCACAACCCCAGCCACAAGAGAATCTTTCAAATGCTCAAATATTCCCACTGCTAGAACTCCCAGCACTGTAAACTTAGGTTTGGGCTGCCCTGCTTCACACTGCTGCTCTGCTCATTCCAGCGAGTGCAGTCACAAACACTTATCTAGCACTAAGCTTAAAGTATCTCAAACAAGGCTCATGGGAAAGTGGCTTCAGTGTGACTGCACTCTTTCTTGTGAGCAGTTCCCTTGCAGACCTTTCCACACAGGGCCAGACACAGGAGACCCACATACAGGGATACAGGGGCAGACAGACACGGGGTGGTGGGGGTGGTGTGGGGTCCACTTCTGACCTACAGGTCACTTCTTTCTGGACTGCCTTTCTGGACTAACATGGGAAATTGCAGGCCAAGAAAGGTGGGCTGCGTTGTGTTGGAGTAAGGAGGAAACATGTGGGCTGGGAGTGCGACTGTGGGACAGAGGTTCCCCACCCTTGCCCTAAGAGACTGCACTCCCAAGGGAGACATTGGCAAATAGGGTTTGTTGTGTTGTGTTTGCAGGCTGTGGTAGTGCTCTGGTTGGCACTTTGAAGGCCCACAAACCCTTGTGTTAATCCACCACTGGGCTAGGACGATGACAAGGAGTGTTTTCAGACATGACGATAGCCTGCATTTTCACACTTTGAACCGTGGGCCAGTGTCACTTCTAAAATGTTAGTCCAGGCCATTTCAGGCTGGTGTTGGCACTTACCCCTGGCTGTGACTTCAGCATATTGCCAAGTCACAACCCAGGCTAAGCACCAACATGGCTGGGAAACAGCAACTGGACCCAGAGTAAAGCGGGCTTTCATGTCTGAAAGCCCACTTTACTTACCACAGTCTGGAGTGGCAGGGGGTGGGCGCCATGGCGGCTGTCATTGGCCACCATGGCCACTTGTCAGTCAAGGGAGGGGTGGTTGATGGACATCCCTGCATCTCCCCACCCCCGGCCCGACTACTGTCACATTAATTAGGTGGCCAGGCCAGATTCCCGCCAGAGTGATGGCTCCCACCACTGCCCGGGTAAGACCATGATGGCAGCAGGAGCCATCACTTCTGTTGTCACCCATTGACAGGAAACAGATGTGGAAGAGGTACTGGAACATGAAAGCAGAACAAGAAGCAGGAGGAAGGGAATCAGGAGCTGAAGATGAGAGAGAGTAAAAGAGAAGGGGTGAAGAAGGGAGAACTGAGGAAAGCAAATGGAAGAACTCACAGATGAGACAGGAAGGCAAAAACAGAGACCGTGAGAGGGCCTGTAGTGTTGAATGGGTTCAGATAAAGGAATCTTAGGACAGAGCTTGTGGGAAGATGGGTGTTTAGTTTACAGAGGTTTCTCTTGGTGTCTGGTGGAGACTGCCCCTCCCGGGTAACTAAAACAATTTGGGTTCCTCTATAAGGCCAGACTAAACTGACAAATGAGCAGGCTTTTAAAAAGAGAATATCATCCTCATGGGGTCTAGCAAGAGCCCAACTCATAGGAATGTTTCTAGGAAATGGATTTACTTAGTGGCTCCAGGCTATGATTGTATTTTCAAAATCAACATTTGGGACACTTTGGGGGCAACTATTTTAGGGGCTTCAGTTAATCAAGTATTCTTCACTGTGTCTGCTTCTTTTCATAGAATCATACAGCTGGAAAGGACTGCGAGGACCATCGAGTCCAGCCCTCTGTTTGGTGCAGGATTTGCCACACCTACATCATTCCAGACATATCCCAGACATGAGCCGTTCGGCCTCAAGCTAATGGAATAGATCAAAGAAAGGCCAAGTTCTACCTGTCTCATGTGCTCTTCTGCCTCTTGCTCCCCTCTTCTCTATGATTCTGGAGTGGAGAGAAACAGGAAGAGGAGAGAGCGATTGCTCTGTTCAATCTACTCTTTCCCTTCACAGGCTTGTGCAGAGGAAACAAAGCAGAGGTTTTGCAATGACCAGGCCGTTGAGCCATTGGATTCATATTTCAAAGCAGTTGCTGGACGGGACTTCTAAAATTATTGTGATTGATTAAGCGTTTTCCATTAAATTTCCCTAGGAGAAACCAAACAGCATCTAGGTGGCAGCATACTTGACAAATATGAAAATATTAGAGCAACAGTGGAGAACCTTTCCCCTGCTGCAGGCCACTTTGAAACCAAATACAAGCTCTATGGGTCAGATAGAAGTTGGAATGGGGGTGCTTAAGGGGTGTGCTCAGGATGCGGGACAGAAGGGAAGGGTTCAGATCATGGATCTAGGCTATAAATCCATCTACTCGCCTTGAGAGCAAGCCCTCATCTCTGCTCCCTTCGCTCGAGCGCACTCTTTCAGAGCTTGAGGGCAGGGACTGGATCTGTGGGCCAGATCCAGGAATTGGAAAGGGGCCTAATAAAGAGCAGCCACGGGCTGGATTTGGCCCACTGACCAGAGGTTCCCCCAGCCAGACATTACTAAAGCAAAAGAAGACTTCCAGATAGGAACCTAATACTTGAGTTCCCAGTCTTACCCACACCGGACATTTTCAGACAAGACACTCTCCACCCACTATCCACCCATTATACATGTTGCAAGGCTGCAGTGTTGTGTCCTGCACTTGGAATTTCACAAGGAGCTGGATGTAGATTAAATTTGCTTACATTGGAATTCTATGCAACGTTCATGGAAAAAAGCCACAAAAACAAAATGGCTGATCAGCTTCAGCCCTACCAAGCATTTGTGCCAGGGTAGACTCTTTAACCCCCTATTACTGAAATTTGATTTAATGGCTGGAGTGGCTACATAGATATATAACAGGTAAGGTCAGGTTGACATGAATGGCATAGTGTACAATGGCATTTCCTGCTGTGGTTGTCTGTATCTAGCAATGTATGAGCACTTCCTGTATGCTTCATCCACACACCCACTGGCTTCTTATCTGGCACTCGGTCAATGAATATACAGTTTCTAATTCTTGTTAGACTTTTCTCAGCCATATGAAATTTCTACCAGTCGCTTCCTTTCCTTTCTTCAAGAGAAAAGCCAGGAGATCTTTATTTTCATGTGAACATGCACTTCCATTTGGGTTTCCAGGTTTTGAAGCAAGAAAAGACCACTATGATTATGTACTGCAAGAGGTTCCTGAACTGTGGATTTTGACCTCAGCCAACATCTGTGGATGGGGTCATGATCCTGGTCATGGGTATGGTGCAAGGCCCTTTGACTCCTGCTTGGCTGCACCCCTTCTGAGCATTGTGATGTCAGGATGTTTGGGAAAGGGGTGTGGTCCCTTCAGAAAGGGAAGGAGACCCTCAGTTCACCCTGCCTCTTTGGGTGAAAATAGACATGCACCTCAGCTTCACTTTAACATTTCTTATGCATGTTGCAGGGCTGCATGGGGTGCCAATACAGCCCTACAACATGCATAAGTAATGTTAAAGTGGTTTTAAAGTGGAATTATGTGTATGTCTGTGTTCACCCTTTCTGACATGACCATGCCTCATTCCTGAGCATAATGATGTCACAATGTTTGGAAAGGAATGTGGTCACATCAGAAAAGGGTGGGGTGAAGTGACTCTCTCACCTTTTGTTCCACCTGAATGTAATTCTGTCATCAATCTTGATCCTGATTTAATATTCCCTATTCTTCTTCCATCTGGAGTTACAGTACAGTCTCAAAATGGGGTTAGAGGCAAAAGGTTTGGGAACTATTAATCTAGTGTATTTACTTAGCTCAGGTTCTCCTCTAACTTGCTTATACCTGCCAGAAGAAACCTCAATGAAACTCAGAAGCTTACACTCTCTCACCAACTGAAGTTGTCCAATAAAAGGTGCCATTTTACTTGTCTCACAGTCTCCTGATCCTAGATTTCCATACAGTAATTCCTAAAGAGGAGGAACTTATTTTTTCTGTTTGTGCAAATGAACACTATGGTGATGAATTTGCCATATTAATTAGTAACCTGTTCCAACGATTAATCATCTTAACTTTAAGTCATTGCATTTTATAAAACTATTTTTTCCTCTCTCTTCAATTTGCAGCTCTTAGCTCTTATTAAAATATCTTTGAGATGGAGACAGAATAGTTCAGATGACATCTTTTATTGGGCCAATTTCTGTTGATGAGAATATGCCAACTTTTGGGCCCTTCCCAAAGAAGATCAGATTTTAGATTATTCATGCTCTTTCATGACAGGAGCATCAATAGGAAGGACTCTGTGTGACCCAAGAGCAGCATGTTTTTACCAACATAAGTTGATCAAATAAAAGATATCATCTGCACTACCTGTCTCATCTCTTAGATTTGGGACCCACAAGGAAACCATAGTCTCTAAAATCTTTGTCACCTGTGCAGGCACTCTAGGAAAGAGAGGTTGCACTTAAATTGGAGAATCCCCTTGTATCAGTTATTTTTTTCCTTTTCTAAACTTTGAAAACATCACCCAATCTCAAAGCTGCAAGAGATCGATACAGGCATTCTAACAACAGACAAGTGTGCAAATCCTTTCTCTACCAGCTGCTTCTCTGAGGCTCCAAGAAAGCTTCATTTGTGCTTTACTAGTTTGAAGAGAAATTACATAATGAGACTAGAAAAAGAGTAGGAAATATTTATTTATTTAAAATGTGTATCCCATTTTTTCCCGTTAGGCTCAGGGTGGTTCACATTTCAACATATTAACTTTAACAATTAACATCAAATTAATCAACTTATTCACTTTAACAATTAATGTTTAACCATTAACATTAAACAAAATAACTCAACTAGTAAATGATGGATATTGTGTAGACCTACCGCTAGCTGCTTTTCTGGAATGGTTGTGTAACATAACCTTCCAAGTCATGGGAGTCCACTTTGAAGAAGAGCTGATCTGAAAGACAGCAACCAACGCCTTCCATACATTGGATTTCTTGAACAAATCTGAACTTCAGTGGGGAAGGCTGACTAGTCAGCCCAACTGAAACAAGGGGTAAAACCAGAGAAGATGGTGGCGTGCTGTAGCCCACATTTTCATGCTTTTGTTTGCGAGACACTGGCATGTCTGATGAGAGCCTGCCAGACTTTCTCCCAGGCATATCAGAGGCTAGCCTGGGCTGTGATACCAGATACCTCTGGGATCACAGCCTAGGCTAACGTCCGCCTGCTCGGGCTAAAGGAGGCTATAGTGTTTGTTATGGCCTGCCCTGACCTCATCTGGATCAGGTCTGCCATGGCTTTGTGCCATGGCTGCCCATCATGGGGGGTGGGGGAGAGTGCACATTCGTGTGGCTCCGTCCTCGCCCTCTCTGCTGTCCCAGCCACCGGCACATTTGTGTGCCACCCGACCCGTTCAGCACCGTGTTGGCGGCGGATTCCCGAACCAGGTCAGCTTGTGATGGTGGTGCTCTGCCATCACTTCTGTTTACACCCAAGGTCTCGATCCAAACTCAGCTCTGTGTTTAAGCTTTATGGCTCATGATTGGGATAGTGAGATGGGCAGAAAACAGAGATTTTTCTCATGGGAAATTTGTTAGGAAGCCACTCCTATTTTGTTTTGCAAGAGGCATGCTGGGGACAAAAGCTGGACAACTATTATGCCAGTTCACAGTTGCTCTGTTGTCCCTTGGGGATTACTAGAAACTGGTATGTTACAATTCTCCCCAAGAGGCTGTAACATCTGGGGCTTGCTAGAACCGCCTTGAACAGATGTGCCAGAAGAATCGGGAAGCCACAACTGGTTCTTTCATGGTCCCTCTCCTTTCCAATACACAGCAGATCTAGGTACTAGAAGAACCAATTGCCTACATATCTTGGGCAGACAGCAAGACAAGGAGAGTTGTGATCCTATTAAAAACAAACAAGAAGAAAGTATCACACCCAGACCCAGTCTGAATTTCATAGTTTGTTTTTTCTAGCCCTATAACAGGTGTGGTCAATGTAGGTAGAAAATGTAGGTAGAAAATGTGGTCCCCAGCAAGCCCAGGAGATTTTGGGTTGCTGCATGTAATGCAGGGCTGCCCCTTTGGGAAAGATTGAGCATTGTAAATGCAGCAAACCCCACCTCTGTATTAGAGATGAGGAGGATTGTGATGTGAACTATTTTGTTCAGAAAAAGAGGAGGTCCTTGGTGTTCTCGTAAAATAGCAATGCAGATCCAGTGAGAGTTTGGCACAAGTAGCTAATTTTATAAGGAACACTGGCAAGTCTTATGGGTTTGTCAGATGGGAACAGTGGTAAAGAAAAGAGAAGTGAAACCAGATGTTTTCCTTACTGTTGCTTCATCACATTCATGTGAGAGGGGAAAAAAGACCATTAAAATGTCATAACCCTTGATCCCAGAGGATCATAGCTACACTCTGTGAAACCCAATGCTGTAAATCCTCCCCTTGCTTTCTCTCTACTGCCACCAATTCTGAAGAGACAGGCCTCTTCTGGGACAGTCAGGGTGAATTTGTATGTAGGTGGAATCTCGAGGGGAAAAAACACTCAGGATTAAAACTGACATTTTTTATGGGATCTGCTTCATGCACAAGTTCTCCATGGATAAATCAGTGGATTGTACTGAGGGTGATTAGCATTAGCATATGTGGAAATTTGGTTTGAAAGGGCCTTGGTTAAATGTACAGACTGACACAACATTAGAATTGCCAGGAAAATTTTCACTGCACAGCAAAGAGCCAGCCTGCTATATTTTGATTTCCAAAAAACAAAACAACTTTGAAGAGTGTAGGACGACCACATTCAGGCTCAGAATTGTGAGTGTTTGTGAATCCAAAAAAAGATTTAAACAAATACTAACTAAGCCGAGAGTTTACAAAAATGGTTTCCATCTGAATTACGCTACAGAATGCTGTGTGCTTTTTCTTACACAGGCAGGAAAAGTAGGGCATAATTTGCTAACAGTAAGTCTACTTACTGCTTTGAGGTTGGATGCTGTAACTGGAGCTGGACTTAAGCTACCCAGTTTAGTTCTGGACCTCCCTTCCACCCCCACGTTTGGGGGCAGATCCATCTCTGTTTTAACGCCAAGCTTGTAAACAGTTTGGGCAAGAGTTTTGAGTCTTGGCGTGGTACCTGTCAGAAAGTGGACTGTATAGTTACAATGCTACTACTTCTAATTAACTAGTATTGAGTGAAAGGTAGGAAGAGTGGTCTAGTGGATAGGGCTCAGGAAATATGGGTTAATTTCCTAGCTCAGCCACCAACTTCCTTTGGGAACTTGGGCAGGGCCCTTAAGAGTTCCCAAACATTTTTGCACCAGTGAGCCATTGGGTGTTTTTAGACACACATTTCTCCTGGATGTTTGCTGTTACATCCTGAACTTTCTGTGTGTCTAAATCACTCACTCAGATCTTAAACATCTGGCTCTTTGAACTTCTGCACAGAACATCTTCTGTCAGAACTTTTGTGTGTATAAAATTCTCCTGGTAAACTGCTTTGCTCCAGGCAGCTGTGGTCACTCGGTTTCCATGGCAGCCTGTCACATCTACAGCTGTGGCTACTTGAGGCTGCCTCAGGGCAGTGTTTGTGTGAAGAATGCATCCAGGAACTGCCTCAGGGCAGTGTGAAAAATGAATCCGGAACTTACTTGTGGGCTTGTAAACCCAGACATTTGAAAAATCCGGAACTTTAACGTGTGTGTAAAAATGCCCATTGTCAACCCTAAATATTTCTCATGTGGTGACCACCCTGTGCCCCATAGAGGTGTAGTCTGGACATGCCCTTTGAGGTTGGTTTTAGCCATTCAAAGAAAATGACTTCAGTCCTTGCTAGCGCTGCAGCCATCTCTGAAATTTTTATTTATTTATTTACATTTTAATCACGCCCTTCCCTCAAAAGGTTCAGGGTGGCTTGCAAGATAAAAAATATAAACATAATGTATATAAATATATAAAAACATATGAACGATAAAAACATTAACATACAACCTCCCCAAAAGAACCCCCCAACCCACCATGACTTGGGAGTCATGGTGAATATGAATGATTTTTTCCCCCTACAAAGTACATAAAAACATAAGAACATAATTAAACAGTTAATAAAAATGTCACAGCGGGCATTAGATGACTCCATTTCTGGGCGGAGGCTTCAGCATGAGTAGCGTGTCACCCGCACTCTAACTGCCTAGCCTCCTGCTTCAGCTCCTCCATAAACCAGGGGGACCTGTGCTGCCACATCGGTGGGAGCAGATACCTGGGTGCAACCATGTTGATGGCCATGGTCAAGATGTCATTCCTCAAGATGACCAGGTCATTGACAGAGTAGCCACTAAGGTTAGTGGGAAAATCCCTCAGAGAATTCTGGAAACCAACTGGATTCATTAGCCTCCAGGGGCAGACCAACCTAACCGGTCCACCACCCCGATGGGGGCATAGGAGGACCAGGATCTAGGCATTCAGAAGGTAATTATCCAACCATGACGACAATGTTGTAACACCCCTGATAATTGGAACCCCTGTATCCAGGCTGCTGTAAAACATCAAATCCAACGTGTGCCCTGGCTCGTGTGCTTGGTTGTCAGGGTGGCCATGAACTCCTACTCCTCCCCTGAAAGGCTAGACAATAAGCCTGGGTGATCTCAACACCACCTCCAAGACCAGCTCGGCTAGAGCAGTTAGGGAATCAACTTTGCACCGAGGTGGTCGATACATCAAGAGGATTCCCAATCTATCCCCAGCCAAATACCACACAAGGTGGACACACTCTATATCAGACGAGTTAAGCATCACCAGATACTTAACATGGGGGTCCTCCAGGAAGGCGCCCCCGGTAGACCGCAGGAATCTCTCTGAGATGCGGAGGGCGAGGCGGTCCCCGAGGTATGAGGGGCCCAGACTGTGTGGGCTTTATAGATCAAAACTAGCATCTTGAATCTGGCCTGGTACGCTATGGGCAACCAGTGCAGAGTGCGGAGCACAGGTGTTATGTGCTCCCACCGACCCATCCTTGTAAGGAGACGGGCTGCCGCATTCTGCACTAGCTGCAGCCTCTGGACCAGAAACAGGGGAAGCCCCACATAGAGCGCGTTGCAGTAGTCTAGCCTCGAGGTGATGAAGGCATGGATGAGAGTGGCCAGTAGGGATGGGCGAACAGATCGCGGTTCAGGTTCGGCCATTCGTTTCGGCTGCGTTCGTTTCGTCCGTTTGGTTCGGCCGTTCGGTTCGGCTGCGTTCGGTTCATCCGTTCAGTTTGGTAGTTCAGCTAGTTCGCGGAGTTAGGGTTCGGCCGTTCTGTTCGGCCGTTCAGCTGTTCAGTTCAGCCGTTTGGCCGTTCGGCAAATGTTGTTATGGGTGTTTTTTTGTTTTTTATATGGTTTTTTGGTTTTTGATTGGGTTTTATATGGTTTTCTTTTGTTTTTTATTTGGTTTTTTTGTTTTTATATGGGGTTTTTTAATTTATTTTTTTTATCTAATATTATATATATCTAATATCTACACTAAATCTAACTGCTATTAACTGTTCTAAATACTATGAACTAAATGGATTATCTAATAAGTACACAGACCTACTCCTACAAACACTAAAACTAAATCACTAACGCTATCTCTATCACTAAGCTAACTCCTACAACTCTCTACTATCTATCTATCTATCTATATGGATATATATGAATATATATACATCCCATATATATGGGATGGGGGGGGAATCACAAGCAGAAGAGGAGTCTGTAGCGAAATACATACATACTCAATGAGTCTGTACAGTGAAATGCATAACACAAGGTTTCAGTTTAAGGTTTAAGTTTCATTTCAGTACAGAACTGAAATGAAACTTAAAGCAATCTAAAAATCCTACTCAACGCCTGCTGTTCAGGAACAGTGACTAGCTCAGAAGGTGTTGGGAAGGGGGGAGGCAGATATGTAGTTTCGTTTCTTGCAAGTCTCTCCACCCCTGGTGCCTGGAAGTCTGCTCCTCTGTGACTGACTACACCTCCCTGTCATGTTTGACCTTCCAGTGAACCTTTTTTTGCCACCCGAACTCACCCGAACGCGATCCAAACTGACCGAACTGGTTAGCCATTTTGCCATTCGGTGTTTGGTTTGTTTGGTATGTTCGCGTTCATGTTCATGTTCGGTCATCCGAACAGGCCGAGTTCGGGCCGAACTTCCGAACCACGTTCGCACATCCCTAGTGGCCAGGTTGGGCCCGGAGATGTATGGATGGAGCCTCCGTACCAGATACAGCAGGCAGAAGGTGGCTTTAGCCACCGCCTCCACCTGCTGGTCTAGACGGAGGTCCGAATCCAACACCACCCCCAGACTCCGAACCTGCTGGACTACAGGAGGGCACACCCTGCCCCCCACACTGGAGGAGCCAGCATACCCCTCGCCCTCTCCACTACCATTACCTCCGACTTATCGGGATTAAGTTTCAGTCTGCTCTGCCACATCCAATCCGCCACAGCCTCCAAACATTGGGAGAATATCGAGACAGCAGGACCTGGGTCGGCTGAAAACGAGGAGGTACAGCTGGGTATCATCAGCATATTGGTGACATCGCACCCTGAACCGTCTCATTGGAAGCAATGGAACCCTGCAACCTGCATTTCTCATAAGTGTCCTCTAAAATTTGCATATCTGGCCTCCCTAGGAGGGGGGCAGGAACAGTCCAGCAGGTGTCATCAGGAAACCACTCCCCTCCACACAGCAACAGCTGTGGGAGTATATAGACCAAGAGATGACCATCATATGCCTGTGCTGGCTTTGGGTGTGCATTATAGTCAAACCCTGCCCTCCCCCCCCCCACCTTTTCCTGCTGCAAGTAAGGACAGAAGCCAGTTTTGTCATAGCTGTGGCTGATTCCATGGACTAGCTGCAGATTTTGTGAGTTGCAGTTTGGGAACCATTGACATAAAGCACCCAGCCCTCAAAATAGGACTTGTTTCTTGCAAGTCGTGATTAGAAATTGGCCACTTGAGAGTAGAAAACTGCTTGGAGAAAACAATTTGACTTGTTATTTCTGTTTGGGCAGAAGAGGGTGAGCAAGTGTGAATGGGTCACCAGGTGGAGGAGATAAAGGGGGCACACAGCCTCTGGGATTTCACCATATATCCTGCCCTTTGGAGTGCCATGTATTATATCACATCAAAAAGGGGTATGGGAATGTCAGAAGGGGCAGATCAAAGGGACTCACCCAACCTTTTTGACTTAGCCACACCCCCTTTGGAACATTGTTACATCACAATGCTCTGCAGTGGGTGGAACCACTTCAGAAAAGGGCAAGGGAGCCTCTCTTGCTTTTTTCTGACATGACCCCACCCACACATCCTGCTGTTAAACCCTGTTAAAATTCCTGCTAGAGCAAGTGGCTACATGACATTTGCCAATTGCTTCAGTTCCCAGTCTATAAAGTGCAAGTCATATTTTCCTATCTTGCAAATTGGTGAGGAGGACAAAATCCATTAGGAATTGTGAGGTGCTCAGTTGGGTACTATGGTGATGGTGGCCATTCAAATACCTAGTGACAATGATCTTTTTTTTGTTACCGTGATTTTATAACTTTGTCATAGTGATTCTGAATTGCCCTTGTACTAAGAAGTAGATAGAACTCACCAAGCCTTCCTCAGTCAGTGGGGTGTAGTGAAGGAGGACAGGAGATGGAATCCAAGTCTCTAGGGGAGAGCCACATTCCATTGTAGAACTGTTGGCTGCTTGCTTTATATCGGGTGCTCCTACTTCTGCCTCCTCTTAAGCTGAATGGTTTAAAGCTATTTCGAAAGAATCGACTTTAAACTTTTACTGGTTTGGAAACTCTCCTTGTTCTGCATGGGGGCTTTGTGTAGAACTCTTTGTTTTCCTTTCCCCCACTGTTTTTTGCATTAGAGCTGCCCACTAGAACTCCTCCAGGATTCAGAAACATTCAGGCTGCAATGCAAGTGTTGGGAGATGAGCAAGTTTGCTGTGGCAACCTGATTAGCCGGGGAGCAATGGTGGTGGTGGGAAAGAGAGTGCGAGAGCACAATGTTCTTTTCTTTTTATGCAAAGTGATATATTAGTGTAGAACACATTAATACGAGGCCTGTTCTTTGCTACTTAGCGTTCTGAAAACAGCCCCCATTTGTGCTGTATTGGCCAACTATGCAGCTGTGGTGGACAGGGAGGTGTCAATTAATCTTGATTTGCACAATGGGATTATATTATATGAAAAGAAATGTATCATCGTATTGAGTTTCAGCATATGTAGATTAACATCATACTTATTTGTTAGGGAAGCAGAGAAGAGTATTATCGCACACAAAACACTCGCTCTTGCTGTAACTGAAACCTGTGTGTTTATAATTACATAAACAAAGTCTTTTTCTTCTTGAGAGTTGTTGTTAATGTTTTAAAGATGTATTAGTACTTCATAAAAAAATAATAATCCTAGCAACTAAACCAACCTTGTAATAGCCCTGCAAGATGGACATTAGTGCTGAAACAAATAGTGGATTTTGTATTTGTGGATATTATTCATATTTCTGGATAGCTATCCAAATATCCACAGTCAAAGTGGATATCCCACACACTTGTTTTATCAATTGCTTGGCTGCTTGGTTATTCAGATATTTGATTACTTCCTTTTGGCTACTGTGCATGTGCAATAGTACTGGAATAAGTAAATAAGTGAACTGAAATATCCAAAAGAGATATCTAATGCAGATGGAACCAAATATTGGTTATTATCCATCTACGCAGCTACGGTTCAAATTGGGCAAAATCATTGGATTTTATATTAATTGCAGATATTCATTTCAGTTCTAATAGCTACTGTCTTTCTGTAAGGGGTGGGGAAAATAAAATTTATTCCATATCATTTTAAATAATTGTTTGACTACGTATCATAGCCCAAAATGTGCTAGTCACAGAACCTGGCTTCAGAATAGGGGCAAGTAAAGTGCTGGATCATAAACCGTCCTGGGGTCACGTCTGATAGAGATGTCAAAGCCAGTGGCTAAAGTATGCCAGTGTCATGTAGATAATCAGTGCCTGGTTTGCCTTGGAGAGGTTTATAAGCACATTAGTTGTTTCGCCTGTGTGAGCCTCTTGGGAAGAGCCGTGAAAGATTGAGAAATGCACCGTTAGTTTTTGTTAACCAAAAAGGTGCTTGAGGCACCGGGGGAACTTGCTAAAACATCTCCTCATTCCCGGCTACCACCTTTATCAAAGTTGAGCTCAGCACCATCCTCCTCAGCACTGCCCAAAGGACCAAAAGAAGAAAAAATAAAGTAAAGAAGTCTGACCCCAAAAGAAACTGAGGGAGAAAACACTAGGGGATGGAAACCCCTTCTACAAAAAAACACAGGAAAAAAATCAGATTGCCATTTGAGCACTCCATCACACACAGAGGGAAAAACAATAACAATCTATGAATCACCACAAGCTCCTAATCCCATTCCAGCCACTTGCTCAGGAACCTCAAAGGGTTTTTTAGTGGAGTCACCTATGTTTCCCCCTCATTCATCATATCTGGACACAGATGACCCAGCTCAGGGCTCTCTGACTCATTCTAACTGCACATCTTGACACCCTCCTACAGACAAGAATAAGCACTCTGCACTGAGCTCATGACTCCCCTTCTCTTCACCATATGGGTAACACTCTATGCTATATTTATTTATTTATTTTATAATCTTATACCCCGCCCCCTCCTGCTGTTTTACAGGCAGCCTGGAGCAGCTTACAAACATAAAAACATAATATATAAACATAAAACACCACAAATATAAAAGTTAAATACAGCATAAAATACAATTGTGTGCAATAAAAACCCACACTCCCCCACTGCACCTCTCTCCTCCCCTCCATCGAACGCCTGGTGGAAGAGCCAGGTCTTACACTGATGGCGAAACACAAAAAGGCTTGGACTGAGGCGGACCTCCACTGGGAAGGAGTTACGCAGCACAGATTCAGCTGCTGAGAATGCCTGCCTGTTGGTCCCCACCTGTCTATAGCAAAGATCCTCCAGGAGGGCACCCCCTGGTAACTGCCAGGGGGCCAGGAAGTGAGACGGTCCCTCAGAAAGATAGGTAGGGCCTTGGCCCATATTCCCCAGCTGTCAGGGATGGGCCTTGAACTTATGGCCCTTGGGTGCTGAGGCACCATTCTAGCACCCTGCACCACTGGGTGGGTCTGTAAATACCCTGGGTTTTCTCCCTCTGGTGGGATGTTCCCTGTATGCTGTGCCTCCCCCAGCTGTAGCCGGTTACCTTAGTCTTGCCCCCCCGGCTTCCTGATTGGCCACAGGAAGTATTTAAGCCTTGGTGTGGCCACAGGAAGCCGGTGGAGCAATGTCTCACACCTGCTCTGAGGTTTATGTATGGTCTTGTAGCAAATGCTTCTTCTCCTGCTGTGTGTTTGCCCTGTCTCCCTGTCTCCCCTCTAATCTGCATGTGCTCCCCCAGCTTTGGCTCCCTAGCCCCTGGTCTCGTGTTCCCTGTTGTTCCCCTCATCCCTGTTGCTCCCCTGCTCCCATTCCCTAGCCCCTTGTCTCTTGTTCCCTGTTGATCCCTTCATTCCTGTTGCTCCCTTGCTCTGGTTCCCAAGCCCCCTGTCTCTTGCCCCCTGTTGTTCCCCTGGTCTCTAGTGCTTCCCCAGCTCTGCTTCCCTAGCCCCTTGTCTGTTGCTCCCTTCATTCCTGTTGCTCCCTGCTCCGATTCCCTAGCCCCTTGCCTCGTGTTCCCTGTTGCTCCCCTCATCCTTCTTGCTCCCCTGCTCTGGTTCTCTAGCCCCCCATCTCTTGCCCCCTGTTGTTCCCCTTGTCTCTAGTGCTTCCCCAGCTCTGGTTCCCTAGCCCCTTGCTCTTGCTCCCTGTTGCTCCTTTCATCCTTCTTGCTCCCTGCTCCGGTTCCTTAGCCCCTTGCCTCATGTTCCCTGTTGCTCCCCTCATCCTTCTTGCTCCCCTGCTCTGGTTCTCTAGCCCCCTGTCTCTTGCCCCCCTGTTGCTCCCTGCATCCCTGTTGCTCCCCCAGCTCTGTTTCCCTAGCCCATCGGCTCTGGTCCCCTGTTGTTCCCCTTGTCCCTGGTGTTCCCCCAGCTCTGTTTTCCCTAGCCCATCGGCTCTGGTCCCTTGCTTTTCCACTCGTCCCCATTGGTCCTCCTGCTCCGGTTCCCTAGCCCCTTGGCTCTTGTCCCTTGTTATTCCCTTGTTCCCTGTGGTTCCCTGTTGCTTCCCCAGCTCTAGGCCCCTAGTCCCCGATCACCCAATCTGTGGGACTCCCCCTGTTCCTCGTCGTTACCTATTGCATTTCTCTCTCCCTTTGGGAGGATCTTGGTGTGTGGGTCTTAAGTCTGCTCCTTGACCTCAATGATGAATCAGACCCTCTCTGATGTAGGCTTCTAGGCCTCAAGATGAGAACAGGCTCTGGAGACTCCGAGACGCTCTGAGAGGTCTTTTTCCCCTACACCCTTCCATAGGCTCCCCTCCTTGGGGTCTCTCCCCTTCCTTCCCCATCCTGGTCCCCCTGATACCCTGGCCTCGTGAATGCCCTCCTTTTCCGTCCTTGGGGATTAGGCCCTTCCCTCCCGGTACCCTGGCCCCGTGACACCAGCATGGATGTTAGGACAGCCTGGGGCCCTTGGATGTACTGCCCATACCAGCCTCCTCCATGGGAGCCTCTGTACCAGCCTGCATATCACCAGTTCTACCCTCCTAGTTCTGCATCTACGTCAGACAGGACAACTCCCTCCACTGCCTTAGGGAGACCACCAATGTTGACCCCATTCACTGCCCTGATCATGAGCACTGGGGTGTATCTTCCTGTAACAGAATGCCAAACCCCAGTCATTCAGTTAACAGCAGCACTGAGATTCATACTGGGATAGGCAAAACCTGTTGCATCCTCAACTAGTGCATCCTCAGATCCACAAACATCAACATTCATGGAAGCACAAGCTCCATCGCAGGAACTACCTATAACTAGCACTCTGCCCCCACCCCTAGTACCAATGATGTCTCCAGAACCATCACACCTTTCAATAGATTCAGCATCACCAATTCTGACAGCGCTTTCTCTTCCCTTGGTACAGTATATTCCCACCATTTCTAATTCAATAATACTGCAACCCCCCTTGATTCTCACATCAGACCCGACATGTATATTGGCACCAAGTGTGGTGAATACTATGGCTGTAGTACCGTTTACCCTCTCTATTACTATGACGACGAAAGCTACCAGCAGCTACCAAAGGAGAAATCCCTGCCTATAAAGAAACTCTTCCCATCCAGCCAGACACTTCTCAAAAGGATACTTCATCATCTTCAAACACACCAAATACTAGCTCCATAGAATCTGAGGACTTACCATCTTCACCTTAGAACAACATCTGGGACTCGGTCCAAACCACCATCTCAGAGGACTGACGTTCCAGTCTCTACTTCACAAAATGGCAACTGCTCTTACTTTAAAAAATTGTCCCTGTTGAAGAAGAGGACAATCCTATCTATAGATTTCTGCACAAATATGCTCCAGCCTCCTACCAAAGTTATACTGCTTCTCTCAAAGAAGCTCATGAAAAATTCAAGAGTCCACTGGAAGACTCCTTCATCCACATTCCCAGTTGACTCATAGCACAGTGCATTCTACCCTGTACCTCCAGAGGACCATGAGCTGTTAATAAAGCAAGCATCCTATGCCCAATTCTGTGGTCATCCAGACCTCTATGGAGAGATAGCAGAGCAAGTCCACTGAGGCCTCTCCAGTGGGCAGAGCAGGTCAAATAATTGAAATATTTGGCAGATGTTTGTTCTCAGCAACAATGATTCTGAGAGTGTTTAACTGTGATTCAGTGATGTCCACTTACAATCATCTCCTTTGGGAAAAGATGACACCTATTCTCCAACATCTTCTGCCAGAAAGCTGATATAATAAAAGCAGATGGCCTATGAGTTGCCCAGTTGCAACTCATCTGACTCAGTGGCAGGATCGATCATGAACACTATCACCACTAGGAGACATGCCTGGCTACGTTTGACAGTTCTGACCTGCCAGAACAGAAACAGAATTGAGAACTTACCGTTCAACGAGGGAGGTGTCTTTGCTGCTAACACTGACAAGCTTCTGGCTAGATTAAAAGATACTGAAAGAACTGCCCTTGCCTTAGGTGTCACCTACAAAACAAAGTGAAGTTATAATATTACACCTTCTTACAGATCCACCAGATACTCCGCAGGTTACACACAGCAGTCAAGAAAATACTTTCCCATCTCCATTCCTCATTCTCAGGTGAGAAGACCGTACAAGCCTAAGCAGAGGCCTAGACAATCCACCAACTCGACAGAACAAAACATCTGTTTTAGAGAGCTGTAAACCATGTTCCCTAAACTCTTCACTTTTTTCTTTTAGGCTCTCCTCTCCTCTCAAAATATGGTCTCTTGTATCCTCAGATAAATGGGTTCTTGAGATCATAGAGAGATGGACCCATCTCACAAAGCAATATTGACAAAAGAGGTACAAACCCCCCTCTTTAAGGGAGCTGTAGAGGAGGTTCCTCCAAGATTTCGGGAGAAAGGTTGTTATTCCAAGTTCTTAGTTCCCAAATGGGATGGAGGCCTAAGACCTATTCTGGACTTAAGATACCTCAACAAATTTATTAGATCCTTTAGGTTCAGGATGGTTACCTTGGCTAAGTTCCTCCCATGTTTATGCAGGAGTGTATAGTTTGCAGCTCTCAACTGACAGGATGTTTGCTTCCATTAACATTCACCCATCACATAGAAAATACTTGAAATTCATCTGCAATCAAAATCACTATCAACATGCAGTCCTCCCCTTTGGTGTCTCTACTGCTCCAAAGGTCTTTATAAAATGTCTTGTCCCTGGAGCAGCCTAAATTAGAAAAAAGGGCATCACTGTTTTTCCTTATTTAGGTGATTGGTTAACACTTTCAAATACTGAACAAAAACTTACTGGGGGATCCCCCCCAACAATGGGATTCCTAGTGAACTTCCAAAAAGCTTTCCTAACACCATCGCAATCCATCTGATTCATAGGTGCAGACCTAAACTCGATCAAGCAGAGAGTATTTCTCCCAGACATTATACAGTATATTTCTCACAATTCGGGACTCCATGGACAATCTCAACCACAAACCACATCAGAGAGTATGAATCTTCCTGCATATTCTAGGTCACATGACGTCTACAACAGTTGTGCAGAATGCAAAGCTTTGCATGATGCCTTTTCAATACTGACTGGCATGTGTATACATACCATCTTGAGATCCACTTACCAAATTTGTGACCATTCCACCTTCCAGCACTGGTAGACAGTAGAAGAAAATTTGCTATAGGAAATCTTCAGCTAATCAGATCTATGAGGCCAAGTGGAAGAGGTTTACTGTTTGTGCTTCAGAGGCTGGTTTGCAACCTGACTTCACTTCTATAAAAGTCCTACTTACTTACTTGACACACATGAGGTCTTGGGGTGTGACTCCTTCATTGTCAGGTGTCGGGGTTGGGACATGGAGAGTCACGTGGGATCAGGGCCAGGCACCTTAGGCAGGATCAGGATCTCAGTGTGAATATGTTGGTGCAGGGGCAAGTCCATAAGAAACACATGCAGGAGCAAAGGGCACAGGGACCATCACCAAGGACCAACACACAGACATGGGGGACCAAAAGGGCAAAGTCCAAGGGCAGGGAGACTGCGCTTTCCCGGGTGGGGGAACTGGATCTGCAAGGCACAAACAGAGATCAGACAAACGAGTTCAAACACAAGGTGCAGATCAGAGTAGATGGGGATTCAGGCACGCGGTCCGAATCAGGCAGACAGGAATTCAGGCTAGGGCTGAAATGAGAATTACAAAAAAAATCTCATGAGAAATTCTTGGTCCCAGTGCAAGATCTCATGAAATTTCTCACAAAATTATTTTTTAAAAACAGCAACAACATCAAAAGTATTGGGGCATCTTGGAATGCCCCAGGACACCAGCAGACTTACCTCACTCCCAGCCTGCTGGGCTCTGGTCCCATGGCTTCTCACTGCTCCCTGCATCCCTCTGCATTCTTCAAAGAACTGAACTTGCTCTCTGCCTCCCCTGCCATTCTGGGATCCGACATTATATTAGTGGTGCACTGTGTGCTGCCCTGATATTGGTCCCCCTGGGAATGGGGACTGATTAGAGTGTTGCACACAGCTGGGAAGATGCTTCCCTGCTCCCCTCCCCACTCAGATAATTTACTGTTGAGTCCCAGCTAAGCTCTGCAGTGTTCAGCATGGCTAGGGACGCAGATAACAAGGTCAGCTCTCTGCAGAATGTAGAGGAAAGCAGTGAGTAGCCACCGGACTGGAGGCCAGCAGTCTCAAAGTAAGTACTTTTTTATTTTTTAATTTTCTTGATATTTTTTCATCTTTTAAAATGAGAATCTGGTCCTTTTCTTGGCTTGATCCAAACTGGGAATCTTCAAATGCAGATTGAAAGAAACCAGGTCGCAACTGTGACTGCCAGGGGTGTAGATAGGGTGGAATGGGCCCCATGCCATTTGTGTCCCACTGGCGGGCCTAGGGGTACTGCCTGGCTTGACGGGCCTGGGGGCACTGCTATCAAAGACACAAAACACCCCAAATGCAGCCAGTCTATTAAGCGCATTATGTCATGATAACCACTTCAGTTGTGCCCCCATAATCAATTCACGCTGCCCCCACCCCATAACCAGTTCATTTGCATCCCCGCCCCCATATAATCAATTCATGCTTCCCCCCACCCATAACCATTTCATTTGCATCCCTGGGGCAGTGTGAATTGATTATATGGTGTGTGTGTGCAAATGAACTGGTTATGGGGTGGGGTGGGGTTTAAAGATGGTATTCCTGTTAGCATTAACTTCATTAAGGAGAGTTTGTGAATAGCAGCCATAACAATCTCAGAACCATATCTGCAGATTTTCCAAGACAGAATAGATATTGTTTTACATCCTAAATTCCTACCTAAGATAGTATAAGTAAGACAGTTGTGATAATGTGGCCCTTTTTACACAGGCCTTTCCCACCCATGAACACTCAGATTTCATGTGTTCATGGGTGGGGGAGCCCCGTGCGCCTGCAGTGAGTGGGGATGTGTGCACGCGCCTGCCTAACGTGCATCCCCACACACACACTCATCCCCACACACGGAGCAACTGGGTGAAATGGCGGTTGCTCCGTGGCTGCGGATGAGTGGGGGATGAGTCGGGATGTGTGTGCGGCCGTGTGCATGCCCCGTCGGTGTGTGCCCACAGACCCTGCACCTGGAAGAGCCATGTAAAAATGGCCTGTGAGGAGCCACTCAAAGAAGAACAGAAGGTTGCTGCCTTGTAAACAAGGTTCTTTGAGATGGCTGCTAACATTCACACAACACCCACCCTTCTCTAGCCCCACATGGAATTTTCTTATATTCCTAGAAAGGGTTGGAAGGAACTGTCATTCTGAGAGAAAGATTGCTTTTTATACTAGATGAGCTCCATCGAGACCATCACTTGTGTCTTTGATAGTAGTGCCCCCAGGCTCATCAAGCCGGGTGGTGCCCCTAGGTCCGCCAGTGGGACACAAAGAGGGGCCCCCATCTTGATGTCTTGGCCAGGGGCCCATTCCACCTTATCTATGCCCCTGGCAGTCACAGTTGCAGCTTGGTTTCTTTCTATCTTCATTTGAAGATTCCCAGTTTGGATCCAGCACTCTGACTGGATCTGCTTGCTTTTCAGGCAGTTGGAGGGAATATGACCTCAGTGTATTGCACTGGAGTAAGGAGGTGATTTCCTGAAGGAAGACATCATTCATTGCTGTACTAGCTCCTATTCAGAGATTCTCAAAATCCTCAGTTTGTTTGTTTTTTGGTGAATTTGGTGTGGGCTACACTGTTAATCTGTAAGAACTCCCAGGGCGGGGCCCTGTGGGCGCCAATCCTTGGGCGCCAGCCCGAAGGGTGACACCCAAAAGGTGCCAGTCATTGGCTGGGGCCGTTTGCTGGACTGTGGTGCCCAGGACCCCCCTCTGCCCTATAAGTAATGAAATGGATGGTCACTGGAGTAGGGTTGGACAGCAGGATTAGCGAGCAGATCGGCCCAGTTTGGTTGGAGGATGGGAGCAGCAGTGAAGTGCGGAGAGCTGGTGGGATCTCTGTTGATGCCGGTGGGAGAGGCAGCAGGAACAACAGATGGTCTTGGCTCAGCTCAAGCAGGGGTGATCGGAGGCAGGTGTGATGCAAGAAGGAGAATTGTACATGATGTTTGAACAGAGGAAGAGGGGTATATATTTAATGCCCGGGAAGAGACTCTCCCCCTTGGTGAGAGCAAGGGGGTGGAGTAGAGAAGAGCTTCTCCCTGGTGGCAGCAGGGTGGAGGTGGAAGATGTTTGGCAGGATGGCTAACACTACCTGTGTGTAGGTGTTGGGAGACTGCTAGATGGATGGAGGGCATATTGTATGATTTATGTAAGGGTTAGGGTTGGGAGTTGTTAATTGGGGATTGTTATTGTATTTATGATATATTATGATGTATTATTGTATTATGTATTACTGTATTTTGCTTGTTGTAAGCCGCCTCAAGTTATCTGTTGATAAGAGAGTGCGGGATATAAATTAAAAGTGGAAGTGGAAGCTTAGTTTTCAGGCAAGCCAGTAGAGAGTGAACTGAGCAGCTGGCTACTTTTGCTGTGGCTCATCCTCAGCTAGCAGCAGGTAAATCCACAATATAATACTTTGTGTAATGTGTTGTTGTTATAGATCTGGAGATTCTGGGTATTTTCAGATGTTACGAGATCGACGTTCACCACACTGAATCACAGTGGATCCTGTGTGGTAACGGCGATCTCGTGGACATCTATTTGCTCCACACCAGATGTTCACCACAGTGAACACCCAGCGGGGATCAAATTGACCATGGTTCTGGAGGTGAGGCCGGCCTCACCTCCAGAATCGTGATTAGGTTGGCCACGATCCGGGATGGGGCTGGCAATGACCACGGTGAACGTGTGCTTGCCAGCCCCATCCCGGAATCGGGTCCCAACCACGGGACAGGATCAGGTGCAGTGGCCTCATTGGCCACTACGCCCACCCATCTCCCCGTGGGCAGCCGGTCGAAGGAGTGTGGCGTGGCGGGGCTGAGCGGTCGCACATCGTACAGCCTTGCCCCCTCCCCGATCCCCCTCAGAGATCAGGCCGGCGTGTCTAAAGGACGGCTGGCCTGATCACGGACCGGGATCTGAGACTGATCCCGGTCCAGGATTCAGCGTGACGGGCCGAGAAGCCCGTCAAGTCTGAAATTTCCCTCTGAGTCAGACCCACCTGAGTCATTAAAATCAATGGGAGTTGAGCTATTAACTGGCTTCAATGAGGTCTGGATTGCAATTATAATTTTGTTATGATTAATACTTTGCTATGCTGGATCAGCCAGTGTTCCATCTAGCCCAGTTTTGTGTTCAGTTTCTGAGAGAACCGCTCAGTCACAATATTCCATAGAGCTAGATTCTATGGAATGTGTTTAAGGCTGCAATACTGTGTGCACACACTTGCTTGGAAGTAAATCCCATTGAAAGAGGGCTTACTTCTGAGTAAGTTATGATTGGACCGAAGCATTCCTATCCACACTTCATTGAGACTAAGTCCATGGAAGTCAATGAAACCCCACTGAAATCAATGGGATGTACTCCCAGGTAGGTGTGCACAGGACAGCAGTCACCCTAAATCTTACTTAGAGGACTATGAGAGTGTTTTATTTTCTTCTAACCAAGGCTAAACTCTACAATCCGAGAGAGGATGCTGTTAGCATCCAACTGTCAGGGGTTCCCGATTTGGGAGAAAAACAAGGACCTCCCTTCCCACCCCATATTTGGAACTTCTACTTGCACATTAACTGAGCAGATGCAGAGCCGCTGCTGGAACAACAGTAGGACACAGCAGCTTGGCCCATCTCTCCCCAACAAGCTTTTGGGTTGTCTGAGAAGAAAGAGACACCACTCTTTCATGGTACAATCCAGGAGAAGATAAAAAGGTCAGGTTGGATAAAAAGTTGCTCCCTGTGATCCTTTCCCAACCTTTTGTGGAAGTTGCCAGGAGCAGACACAAAGCAACTGGTAGACAAGGCAACAATAAATGTGCTCGATTTGCATAAGCAGCACAATTTGCATAATATGCAAATTAAGCTGCTCGGATTTGGAGAGCTGGAATATGGCAACCCTAGCCTCCAGTGACTCCAGTTCAAGACCAGATCTTGACTTTCTTTACTAAAGGTTTATCTGGCCACTTTCTCAGCTTGCCACACACCTATAAACAGCAGATCTGTATTTTCCTGCCCAGTTTTAAGGAGGTTCATGAAGGGTCTTTTCAATCTATGCCCCTGCGTTGGAGACCCATGTCCCCCCCTTGGGATCTAGGCTTGGTTCTTGGGAGGCTCATTTTGCTACCCTGTGAACCCCTAGCCACTTGCTCATTTAAGCTCCTGTCTCTATTATTATTATTATTAAACATTTATAAAGCGCCAGTAGTAACCTGGCGCTGTATAGAACATACAATCAGATGCGGTCCCTGCCTGTGGCTTACAATCTAAAAGACAAGGAGGGGGAGACAAGGAGAGGGGACAGCGGGAGAGACATGGGAGAAGACAAACAAACATTCAGGCGGATGCGAAGTACTTGGCTTGGTTCGTGTACTTGGTGCGTGTACTTGGCTTGGTTACAAGGTGGTCGGTAGCAGCAGTCAGCAGAGGAGGGCTGACAGTAAGAGCAAGGGGAAAGACTAGAGGGCATTGGGAAAGGCAGCATGGAAAAGGTGGGTCTTGAGGAGGGATTTGAAGGAGCGGAGGGAGGAGGCAAGGGAGGGAGTTCCAGGCATGCGGGGCAGCGAGGGAGAAGGGACCGTCTCTTAAAGTCACCATGTTAGTGGTTCTCACTTCAACTAGGAGGATGGGAGACTTAGCAGCTCTGTACATAGACCCTCCCTATCTTAGTTTTAGTAAGGATAAGAGGTGGTCCTTAGACTTCATCCTTCTTTTAAACCTAAGGTGGTTTCTCACTTCCATATGTCACAAGATATTACTTTACCGGTCTCAGTGGCATAGCTAGGGTGGAATGGGGCCCTGGCCAAAAAGTCAAGATGGGATCCCCTCTTTGTGTCCCACTGGGGTCTACCACCCTCCCAGTCTCCACATCTCCCCTTGTAACTGGGCCCGTTCCACCGGCTATCTACATTTACACAGAGATATCGGCAACTCACATTCCCTACCTGGGAGACAATCCTCCACCAGGCTCACAGTCTATTTCCAGTTTTGGGGTTGGGAGGCTGGCCCACCCTTGCCATCTGGACACTCCCCCCGGGACCCTTATAACCTTGTCAAGCCAGTATAATATGCACAACATAGTCAGCATCCTCTTCCCAGGGGTTACACATCAGCATTTCTACTACTGTGGCTGGCAGTGGGAATTTCCACACATCCCAACTTTTCACATTCATTCCCTACTAGGGAGGAATCCTTTACCTGGTGTGCAATCTTTTAATACATTTTTGGATAGCCCAGGACAATACTGTATTATGGTTGTGTCAGATGGACTCCCCTTCTGTAATCATGTCTTGGGGGGGGGGCGGGGAGTGTGTGGCAGGGCTAGGCCACAAAATGGCCCAAGATGGCCACAGAAAGTGGCTAAGTTTGGGGCATGGCCAGTGCTATAAGAGGAAGCCAGCCCCAAGAAGAGGGGCAGTCTGCTCCTAACCAGCAAGGAGGACACATATCCTGAGAGACTGCCAGAGAAGGACCCAGAAGGAAGGAGATACTTGGACCTGGAGGTATGATTTAGTAAAGAGCTAGCCTGGGACTGGTTGTGACTAGGTTCTGTGACTGGATCTGACCCATGGATCCACTTTCTGCCCCCAAGCACTGAAAGATGGAGCTCAGGATAAGGGAACAGAGATGAAGGCATGCACACAAGGATAGCAGACAGATCAGATCCATGGTCTGGACCCTCATCAGATCCATGGTCTGTGACTGTGACTGACCAGAGGCTTGGTGTCTCGCCAGGGAATAAACTGTGAATGTGAATAAACTGTTTTTAGTGCTGAAACCCATGTGACTCTCTCATCGGGACCTGATCCTGCAAGCACTTCTCACAGTCAAGTGGGACCCTGCTACAGGTACTTCATATGTTCTTATTATAGGAGTAATCTTCTATAACTTGTATAGCTTCATTGATCTTTCCTTATTAAATTTACTAGTATTTTTATGCTGTTGTGTGGTTGCTAAGGGCAGTGATTTTGAAATTTAAGACTCCTGTTCATTTAAAATCTACCATAAACTTAAATAGTTCTTTTAGTTTATAAAATATTTTTAGTAGAATGATGGTTTCCCCCAGATTATTTCAGGTTAGGCTCTCATGCATGTTTGTTTTCAGAGAAGGTAGCTGAAGTGCAAAGCATACCCTTTTTATTGTTTGTCATATCCTATGGCCTGAACCACTGAACACACATGAATAATGTGGTTGTGTGTTGCTCTTAACTTTTTTGTGCCATCACTTGAGTGGAGCAACATGTGATCTTTGCCAGCTGTAGCCACTGCCGTGTGCATTTTATCTTTGGATCAGAGTGTGAGAAGCCTCTGCATTTAGCTCATGATCTAAGCAAAGGGCGGGGAACCTTTTCCCTTCCACAGGCCACTTCGAAAACTAGTACAAGCTACAAGTCCTCATAAATGTTGTGAGCAGGGATGATTAAGGGATGTGCTCCGGAAGATGAGGGTCCAGACCATGGATCTGATCTGTCCGCTATCCTTGTGTGTATGCCTTCATCTCTGTTCCCTTATCCTGAGCTCCATCTTTCACTGCTTGGGGGCAGAAAGTGGATCCATGGGTCAGATCCAGGTACTAGAAAACGGTCAAATAAAAACTAGCTGCTCTGAGTCCCTTGGAAGAAGAGTGCCTAATATTAATAAATAGTCGTGGGTCACATTTGGCCCCCAGACCTGAAGGTCTCCATCCCTGATCTAAAAGATCTTTCTGGGTTCGTCCTTCAGAAACCTTATGCTGCAAATTGCTAACTGAAAGTTCCTGCTTAAAAGGATGCCAGTGTAAATGTGAATGGTTAAATAAGTTGTGTGCTGAACAGAGTTGCTGCTTACTAATTCCAATTTATTTCCACTCGCTGGGCATTACCAAATGTAATGATAAATCAATCATGCATTGAAATCACTGATGTCCTACCAATTCCGTAGCTAGTCCTATATACATTCATGCTGCTGTGCTGTGTATTCCAGCAGCTGAGTGTCTCCGATCACCCAGATGATATTGTGTTTCTATGGGCCCCTGGATTGCCAAAGACTGGAAGTGGGAGGAGAGCACTCCTCTATCTGCAACAATGACTACATGATAGTGGCAGATATGTGATGTCCGTGACCACGATTTCTGGGAGCCCAATCCGTGGTAAATGCATATCGTGATGAATGTTTCCACAAGCATGAAGTGCTTAAAGAGCATTTAACACTAAATAACAAGTGACTGGTGCTATGTCTGGTAACACCCTGCGTGCCTGTCCTTTCCAATTTTGAGACATGTTACCTTTGGAACTGTGTGTTGGTGGATCTACAGCATCGGAGCCTAGCAACAGACTGTCATCCTTCTGCATGGCATCATGCCTCCAGTCATACGCAGCCAGCTGAGGCAGAAACAGCACTGGCCCGCATTTGTTTCATGGGAAAATGCCACTGCTTATCTCCTTAGCAGCCCATTGATACAACACTTGAAGCGTGACAGATATCTTCAGCAGCCGAGCTGTCAGTTTTGGAATCGGATCACATAAAGCAATGAAGATTATATGCAGGTGGCGCGATCGGGTTTCACTGCTCCTTGCAAATCAAATCAAATAGCAGCCACAAATGTCTCATCTGAGGCGTATCGGGATGTTTATATTTTCTCATTTCATGTGGGTGAATTCAGGAGTGAAGGATTCATGGAAGACCTCTGCTTAGCAATTAAGACGAGGTGTTTGCCACTGACCTAACAGCCTCCTGCATCTCAAGGAAAATAGCTGGCAAGAAGGATAATAGTTGGTAACGTCTCATCTAAAGAGGAGACATTAAAACATTTCTGTTCCTGAAATGTAATGATACATGCATAAGATGAGGAAGTACTCCTCTAAGGATGACTGCTTTTGTATTGGGAGATTCTCTGCATCTGTTTTAAATTACCTCTGGTCATCTACAGCAGGGTGCTTTTTGCTTGCTGGAACAGCCTTTTAATCCAGGGGAAACAAAGAAAAGAATGTTCTATATAATATGCTGGACACATGCTGCCCTCTAATGGCTGATTTTTGTCGATCAGCATTGTCCTAGAGCAGGGTTGTCCAACATCTTGGCCACCAGGAGCCAGATCACCTTACAGCTATTTGCTAGTGGGTTGGATGTCACAAAAATCTCATATTATGTGGCCAGTATATGTAATTTCTGTAGTGTGGGGGATAGTAAAGCCTTGTTTAGACTTAGCAGCAGGACCTATGTGAGTTAAGCATGCAACGTTTGCAGCTGTTATTGCATGATATCGGTATTTTCTAAACATACATTTCTAAAATGACATTTAATTTTAAGGATGCATGACAGTGCCTTTGTCATGGATGTATCATTCTCTCCTCCAGGCCGGTATTCTGGTGCACGTTGGTCCCTGGGAGGTTACAGAGCCAGTCCGGTTGGTTCACCCCCGGAGGCTTATGGAACCAGAGATTTCGATGACTGTTCACTCTATGACCTTGTGACCTTTTGGAACTCTGTGTTGATGGAGGCCATCGACCGTACAGCTCCAAGCCATCCGCTCCCAAATCACTGACAATGCAGGTCCCCCTGGTATATGGAGGAGGTGTGGCGGATGAAGTGAGAAGGGCAGTGGTTAGAACGACGGTGGCATCGTTCTCGCACTGAAGTTGACCGATTGCGACATAGTTTGGTTATGTACCTATGCCGTGGCGGTGTGGACAGCAAAGAAGGTTTTCTTTGCTGCCCTCACTGCATCTGCGAAGTCCTGTCTGGCTGAGCTTTTCTGGGTGGTGAGGGGGCTGGTCAGCCTGGCCTCCCTCTGCCTGGATTCAGTTACCTAATGCTTGCTGTGACTTGTTTGTGGACTTTTTTGTGGATACAATCGCTCAAATTCCTCACTGTTTCGACGCTGTACTCTTAACAGTGGGTAAACCAGAGGCAGCTGAAGCCCCATCTTGTCATGTTTTATAGGCTGAATTTCAATGTGTGTTGTCCTCTGATGCTGGGGATGCTCTTGGAGCTGTTTGAGCCACTTATTGTGATTTAGATCCATGCCCATCCTGGCTGGCTAAAGCCAGTCGGAAGACGCTAGGGCTGTTGCTGGCCAGGATAGTCAACACCTCCCTTAGGGAGAGCAGAGTGCTGGACTGCCTAAAGGAGGTGATGGTGCAACCCCTGCTCAAAAAGTCATCACTGGACTTCGACGCCCTGGCCAGCTATCAGCCAGTCTCTAACCTCCCCTTTTTAGGGAAGGTTATTGAACGGGTGGTGACTCGTCAGCTTCAGGAGCATCTGAACCAGATCAGTTTCTTGGATCCCTCTCAGTCTGGCTTTCGTCCGGGTTGTGGCATGGAAACTGCTTGTGGTCTTGGTTGATGACCTCTACCGAGAGCTGGACCAGGACCGTTCAACCCTGTTGATCCTATTAGATCTTTTGGCTGCATTTGATACTGTTGACCATGAGTTGTTGGAGACTTGGTTGCGGGACCGAGCAGGGGTGGGTGGGACTGTTCTTGAATGGTGTTGCTCCTTCCTGGTTGGGAGAACTCAGCGGGTGATCAGGGATTATTCATCTTCTCCCTGGGACCTCACGTGTGGAGCCCCACAAGGTTCTATCTTATTCCCTCTCCTGTTCAATGTCTATATGCAGCCCTTGGCGGAGGTCATCAGAGAGTTTGGTGTAAGGTGTCATCAATATACTGATGATACCCAATTATATCTCTCTTTTTCATCAGATCCAGGTCCAACAGTCTCTGTGCTTACTCAGTGTCTGTCGACTGTGGGGGACTAGATAAGGGTGAGTTGCTTGAAATTGAATTCTGACAAGACAGAGGTGATGGATTTATTTATTTATTTATTTCCAATCTCTCTATCCTGCCTCTCCTGCCTAAGCAGCACGAGGTGGTTTACAAAAATTAAAATATTTTGAAAGATACATTAGGGAGGCATAAAAGAAAATTAAAAACCCATCCTCCCCACCCCTCTTCACCCACCTCCCCCACCAAAGGCTTGGTGGAACAGCCAGGCCTTGCACTGTTGCTGAAATGAGGCAAGATCCGGGGCCACCTGGGCCTCCACTGGAAGGGAGTTCCACTGCCTGGGTGCCGTCACTGAGAACACCCTCTCCATTGTAGCCCCCCATGCTACTGGGGGGACACCAAGAAGGGCACCCCTGGTGGACCACAGCGGTCGATCCAGGGCACGGAGAGTGAGGCGGTCGCACAGATAGGAGGGGCCCAGACCGTATAGGGCTTTATAGGTAAGCACCAACCCTTTGAATCAGACTCGGAAGACTATTGGCAGCCAGTGCAGATCTCGGAGCACTGGTGTATTGTGCTGACGGCAACCCGTCCCCGTAAGAAGATGGGCTGCCGCATTCTGCACCAGCTGCAGTCTCCAGACCGTCACCAAAGGTAGCCCCATGTAGAGTGTGTGGGTTGTGGGGAAATCTGGGGGAGTGATGGCCCACATCACTGATGGAGCCCGTTCTCCCCGGTATCTCAGGTCCATAGTCTGGGGGTGCTCCTGGAGCCACAGCTCTGCCTGGATGTCCAGGTGGTGACTGTGGCGAAGGGTGCATTTTGCCAATTACATCTGGTACAATGACTTAGGCTGTATGTCTCGGACTTGGACCTTGCCACAATCATCAATGCTTTTATTACCTCAAGATTAGACTATTGTAACACACTCTACGTGGGGCTACCCTTGGTGATGGTCCAGAGACTGCAGCTAGTGCAGAATGTGGCAGCTCGTCTCCTTAAAGGCAGAAGTCATTGCGATTTGCGAGCACGTTACTCCAGTGCTCCATTCACTGCACTGGCTACCGATAGTCTTCTGGGCCCAATTGAAGGTGCTGGTTTTGATCTTTAAAGCCCTAAATGCCCTGGGCTTCACCTATCTACAGGATCTCCTCCTCCTCCTCCAGATTCTGGATTGGCCTCTGTGGTCGGCCAGGGGCGCCCGCCTTGAGGTTTCCTGGGTTTCCCAGGTGTTGACCATGAGGAGGGCGTTCTCAGTGCCTGCTCCATGACTGTGGAACTCCCTCCCATTGGAGGTCCGCCTGGCTGTAGACCTCCCCTCATTTCGTAGACCGTGTAAGACTTGCCTGTTCTGCCATGACTTTTCCGAGGGAGACGGGATGGGTGGGTTGGGTTAGGGTGGGATTTTTATTGTGGGGTTATTTTAATGTGGGGTTAATTTTATAATTGTACATGTTTTTCAAATGTTAGCCATCCTGAGCTGCTTGTGCAGGAGGGGGCGGCATATAAATGCAAAAATAAATAAATTAAATACAACCCTGTTCTGGGCCAGATTTGATGCACAGGCTGCCAGCTGTTTATTGTGCGGACAGATGTTTAAGTAACATTTATTCTGCTCTGGCTTCAAGACTTCTTCATTATGGAAACCATGTCTTACTGGAGAGAGAGAGAGAGAGCTTTGAGGACCATGCCCACATTCTCTTTCATGACACTTAGGACCTCTCTCTCCTTTGTTCATAGCGGTGCTGAGTTTTTCCCATTCACAGTAATATAACAACTGGCATGCAGCAATTGTTTACATAGAAAAGCAACAATGGGATACTATTTAATGTGTACCTAATTGTCTTATGCAGATCAGCTGCTGGGGGAAGAAAGAAATGAACCAGTACCCTGAGACTGGCAGATCACTAGTGGCTTATGGATTGCAGTCGGAGAACCACTGATCTATCTGCTGTCTTGGAGAGAATTCAAACAGACACCACACCACTTTATTATGGTGAGTTGCTTACACTGTGTCACCTTTCGGTTAGTGTTACAACCAAACATGTAGTAATGTCCACTCACCTTGGTAAGCTATCCTTGCCCTGCCTGACTTTATTATTATTATTATTAGCATTTGTATAGTGCCAGCTGTGTACCTGATGCCTTACAGAACAATGAGATAGATGTGGTCCCTGCCTACGGCTTACAATCTAATAGACACAGAGGGGGAAGACAGGGATAGGGGGCACAGGAAGAGACAAGGGATAAAAACATTAAAGGGAATATGAAGTCTCAGGTGCATGTGCTTGGCTTGGTTGCAGTTAGGTAGGAGTTTGCGGGGAGGGCAGACAGTGAGTATTGAGCGGGAAGTTCTAACAGGCATCGGGGAAGGTGGCGAGCAAGAGGTGGGTTTTGAGGAGGGATTTGAATGTGTGGAGGGAGGGGGCGAGGCGAATGTGGGCAGGGAGGGAGTTCCAGGCATGGGGGCCAGCAAGGGAGAAGGGACAAAGGCGGTTAGGTGAGCAGGGGAGACGAGGGAGAGCAAGGGGGGGGGACAGAGGAGGAGCGGAGAATGCGTGCAGGAGTGTAAGGAGATAAGGGCTGAGAGGTGGGGGAGCCAGGTTGTGAAGGGTTTTGTAAGAAAATACCAGGAGTTTGTGAAGGATGCATGTGGGAAGGGGGAGCCAGTGAAGCGAAGAGAGGAGAGGCTGCACGTGGTCGAAGCGACGGGCCGAGTGGATGATCCTAGCAGCAGTTTTGGATGAAAATAAGGGGGGGACAGATGAGAGCGGCGGAGGCCAGCAAGGAGGAGGTTGCAGTAGTCAAGACAAGAGATGACCATGGCGTGAACAAGGGCTTTGGCTGAGGAGACAGAGAGAAAGGGACGAAACAATGCAATGTTATGGAGGGCAAAGCGACAGGACTTGGCAACAGAGCCGATGTAAGGTTTGAAGGAAAGGTGAGTGTCGAAGACAAAACTCAAGCTATGGACTTGGGGGACAGGACGGATGGTGACCCCATCAATAAGGATGGAGAGGGGAGAGGAAGGGTAGGGAGGAAAAATAAGGAGTTCAGTCTTAGCCGTGTTGAGTTTGAGCTGACGTCGGGACATCAGGCAGAGATATCAGAGAGACAGTTGATGAGGCGAGCTTGGACAGAAGGGGAGAGAGAGGGGGTGGGGAGAGAGTTGAGTGTCATCAGCATAAAGGTGATATTGGAAGCCGTGGGAGGCAATGAGTTTGCCAAGGGACAGGGTGTAGATAGAGAAGAGGAGAGGGCCCAGGACAGAGCCTTGGGAAGCCCCCACCGAGAGTGGGAGGAAGGAGGAGCTGGAATTGGGAAGAGACCCATTGAATGAGTGGTCAGAGAGGTAGGAGGCGAACCAGTCCAGGAGAGAGCCACAGAAGCCTAGGGAGCGACGAGACTCCAGTAGGAGCGAGTAGTCGACCGTGTCAAAAGCAGCAGAGAGGTCAAGGAGGACAAGAATGGAGTAGAGGCGGCTAGATTTAGCGACCAGTAGATCATTGGTGATCTTGGCAAGGGCCGTTTCCATGGAGTGAAGGGGAGGGGAAGCCAGATTGGAGAGGGTTCAGGTATGAGTTGGCAGAGAGGAGATCCAGGCAACGGGAGTAGACAACACGTTCTAAAAGCTTAGAGGCAAAGGGTAGGAGGGACACTTGCCGGTAACTAGAGGGGTCAGAAGGGTTGAGAGTGGACTTTTTGAGGATGGGAGAGACAGTTATGCTAGAGGGATCAGAGGGTATGTGGTTCATTGCTGAAGAGTTTCTTGCTGCTGTTTATCATAGGGTACAGTGTGTTACACAGCACAGAACACTTCTACAAGCAAAAAGTCTCTAAGGAAAGACTCCTTGACACTTCAAAGTTCTTTTTGTTTTCTAAGCAGAGACAAGCCTTAAGACATGGAGGAGATGCTGTTACGACAATCGCAACAAGCGATGTTGTGGAGGGCGAAGTGACAGGACTTGGCAACAGAGTCAATGTAAGGTTTAAAGGAGAGTATTGAAGACGAAGCCCAAGCTACGGGCTTGGGGAATGGGGCGAATGGTGACCCCATCAATAAGAATGGACAGGAAAGAGGGAGAGGAAGGGTAGGGAGGAAAGATGAGTTCAGTCTTAGCCATGTTGAGCTTGAGCTGACGTTGAGACATCCAAGTCGAGATCTCAGAAAGACAGTTGATGAGGCGAGCTTGGACATAAGGGGAGAGAGAGAGAGAGAGGAGGTGGAGACAGAGAGTGGAGTGTCAATTTTGTTTAACCATACTGGCTAACAGGTGATCCACCTTGTTACTCTTCTCATACTACAGGGGTTATCCTTGTCTTCCGATAAAAGCGTATTCAATTGAATATATCCCCCCCAAAATACCTGTTCTTCTGCGGTGTGCCTCCAGGGATATAAACCCCCCCCCCCTGGAGCACAACCTTGGCAGTCTCCCAGAGGGTATTATGAGATATACTTGAATCATTACATTTAATGAATTCATTATATGTTGCAATTATTTTTTCCTTCACCAACGGATCATATAGCGCGCATCTTGGAAAAATCCAAGTATTAGATTTCCTCTGCTTTTGAGTGCTCAATTGGATCTGCATTGTAATAGCATGATCAGAAAAAGAAACCAGAATTGACTGATTGTTTCTCGATTAAAGATGGTGAGGACAATATATTATCAATTTTACTATATGTCCCATGTCTTGTGGAAAAAAATGTGTAATCCCTATGAAAGGGGTCATTTATTCTACTTGGGTCCTTAAATTCCAGGGCTTCTATCTGTCTAATCACTTCCTTCTGCCATTTTTTCCAGAGGAATTATGGAAGATTTATCTAAAGCAGTTAGGGGACAATTCAAGTCCCCTTGTAATATGTTCCCTCCTGTCTGTTCCATTATAATGGGAAGTGTTTCCTTTTTAAAAAAAAAAGAAACTGAATTGCCATTGGGGGGCATATATATTAACGAAGGAGAACTGTATGGGATAAACCCTACTTGATCTGGATTGATCAAAAATCCAGTACGTTTATTCAGCCTGTTGGCTAAAATTTTGGAAAAGATTTTAAAATCCACATTCAGCAGTGAAATAGGCCGATAACTGGCACAATACTCTAACGGTTTCCCAGCTTTTGGGCATAGAACTATGTTGGCCCTAGAGAGAGATTCTGGCCCTAGAGAGAGATTTCCAATATATCATTAAATGCCCGCAGCAAAAGTGGAGCCAACTGGTCAAGAAAAGTTATATAAAATTCCGTTGGGTGGCCATCGGGTCCAGGAGCTTTATGCCTAAGTAAATGTTGGATAGTATTTTTAATTTCACCCAGAGAGCTTTTCATTAAGCCTGTCCTTCTGAGATTTTTCCAGCTTTGGTATTTTTAATCCTGAAAAGAAACCTGAAATATCTTCTCTATAGGGAACCATTGACTTGTAAAGTAGTAGTAGTAGAAGTAAATTTTATTTGTTTGGCCATAGGCCGTAACAAAATTGAACAAATACAACTTAAGTAAAAGTAAACTCAGGGAGTAATACAGAGTGTCCAAAGTTACACAAAAGGAATAAAATTGAAGTTCATGGTTCTGTTACGTAGCCTTACCCTTCCCGGGGCTTATGGTGGCAGCATTTGACCCCTGCTATGGCATCTTCCATCATAATGCCTTGCCCTTCACGGGGCTTGTAGCGGCGATACTCGGCCCCTGCGTGAGCTATTGATATCCACAATAGTGGAATCTGTTAAACAGACTATATCACTAAGCAATACAATATTCAACAGGGCAAGCAGTTGTCAAGTATACAATTTGCGGGAGCCAGAGAATCAAGCCAAAGAGATCCAAGCACTCTTGATGTGAACTCTAGGGGGCCTAAGTGTGGCCTTGTGTTAACCCCAAGAGAGGCACCAGCCTTTGAATAAGCGCTCGGCAAAACTAGCCAAACGGAGATACCAGAAGACCCCTGAGGGCCATTTACATATGGGCATGCATAATAGAGGAAAGTTTTAGGATGTAATAATAGTAGTTACCGTTATAGTACTTATATATTGGTTGCTCAGCATCTAATCCAAATCCACCTCCCCTGAAAGGATTGGGGTTGAGGCCTGTCTGTTGAGGTCTTAAAGTTCAATTTTTTTTGCCTTAGTTGTACTGTCTGACTTATATAGGATGCCATGTTCTTAATAGTCTGGGGAGAGTTACTGGACAGAAGCAATGTTAAAAGTCGATCATCTGATACATCCAGATGGTCTTGAATAAATGGCAAAAGATATTGTAAAGTATGAATCAATACTATTTTTACACTGGCAAAAATCATTTTTAATAAAATTACAGTGGAATCCACTTAAGAAGAATTTGTATAACTTGAATTTCTGGATAAGTTGAAGTAATTTGTTTTCCCCGGCCCCAAGTCTATAGGGATTATATTGCTTCTTGATCTGGATAAATAGCATTCTGAACCCTGAAAACCCAATCTTTTAAGGTGTCCAGAGTCTACACACCCAGCTAAAAATATTAGGACCTTTAAGTCTACTAACTAATTAATGAATATTTGGCAGCATCTGGTTAAAATACTATAGTATATAACCTGTGAAGCTGAGTCTTTGTTGAGTAAGCTGAAGATGGGTGTTACAGAACATAATTTCTCTCTGGACATGCAGACTCACTCGCGGACAGAGCTTTAAGTGTGTGTGTGTGTGTGTGTGTGTGTGTGTGTGTGTGTGTGTGAAAGAAAGAAAGAAAGAAAGAAAATCAGGGGTGTAGCTACTATGGAGCAAGGGGGCTCAATTGAGCCTGGGTCCTGAACTTTAGGGGACTCTCTGCAAGTGGCTAGAGCACCACTAGGAAATTTTCAGAGGGAACGGGGACAATACTTTGCCCCCACCTCCTCTGAAAATGTTCTAGTGCTGCTCAGGCTGCTGCCTGCCAAGAAGAAAGTTCTCCGAGCAGGGGGTGGGGGTGAGTACTGACTCCACCGGTTCTTTAAACATCCTTCATCATGGGGCTATCGCTACTCCAGGGGGCCGCCCTGTGAGCCAGGGCAGCACCACAACCTTTGCAGGCTGTCCAGGAGCCTTGGAAGGGCCACCGCGTCTTAGGAAGACCCATTCTCCTCTTACCTCCTTCTCCTCCTCCGCTGGGTAGCTCTGCTGCTGGCCGATAGGAGGCAGATGATTCAATTTCTTTTGTGCGCATGCGCGCCAGGAGCTACCCGGTCCCTCAGTCTTTTCATCTGCCTTCGGC